>CM066341.1:6533007-6763007 GCA_033807585.1 Hydrophis major
CCATCCATCCATCCATCTATCTATCTATCTCTCTGTTTCTGTCTCTGTCTCTGTCTCTCTCTCCCTCCATCCATCCATCCATCTATCTATCTATTTATCTCTCTGTCTCTGTCTCTGTCTCTCTCTCTGTGTCTCTCTCTCTCTATCCATCCATCCATCTCTCTCTCTCTCTCTCTCTATCTATCATCTATCTATCTATCTATCTCTCTGTCTCTGTCTCTCTCTGTCTCTCTCCCTCCCTCCCTCCATCCATCCATCCATCCATCCATCCATCCATCTATCTATCTATCTCTCTGTCTCTGTCTCTCTCTCCCTCTATCTATCTATCTATCTATCTATCTATCTATCTATCTATCTATCTCTCTGTCTCTGTCTCTGTCTCTCTCTCTCTGTCTCTCTCTCTCTCTATCCATCCATCCATCCATCCATCTCTCTCTTTATCTATCTATCTATCATCTATCTATCTATCTATCTATCTATCTCTCTGTTTCTGTCTCTGTCTCTGTCTCTCTCTCCATCCATCCATCCATCCATCCATCCATCCATCCATCCATCCATCCATCTCTCTGTTTCTGTCTCTGTCTCTGTCTCTGTCTCTCTCTCCCTCTATCTATCTATCTATCTATCTATCTATCTATCTATCTATCTATCTATCTATCTATCTATCTCTAGCTATCATCTATCTATTTACATTGGAACCAAATTGGGAGGAAAAAAATGCATTGGGTGTCAGGTTTCCAAGTGCCAGGATCAAGTTCCAGCTGAAACAAGAGAAGCTTTGAGCTCATCAGAATAGAGCTGGAAGGGACTTTGGAGGTCTTGTAGTCCACCCCCCACCCCCACCCAAGCAGGAGACCCTCTACCATTTCAGATAGGTGGCTTGATAGATGGAAACTCATCAAGGAGGGAAGCGACCTGAAATTAAGGAGAAACTCCCTTAAAGTGGGAACAATGAACCGGTGGAACAGCTTGCCACCAGAAGTCGTGGGCGCTTCATCCCTGGAGGTTTTTAAGAAGAGACTGGACAATCACTTATCTGAAACAATATAGGTTCTGCTGCTTGAGCTCATTCTATTCTACTTTAAACCAGCAAGCTTGGGGCACTTCTGAACCGTGATCAACAATGGGAAATTTATCACTTACATCAGTAACAATCAGGACTTTATTTCTATTTCACTCTAGAAAGCAAAGTTGGTCCACTTCCAGTTAAGTTAGGGAGATAAATAATGCAGCAAAGAGAGTGGTAGAATAGGATCAGAATCTGGAATCTGGACCCAGGATTTTGGAGAAGATCGGGGTTCGAGCCCATGAAGGACTTAAGCCAGGATATATAATTCTTGGTCAAACCAGCCTGTTCCCCATTCAGACCTAAATGGACAGAGCAACAGAGACTGTATTCAGAAAACAATAGTATTTTTGCATCGACGGGCAATCGGCAGGCTTCCATCCTTATTCATATATCCTGGATATAATTAAATTGCTGTACACAGACAAACACAGATGTGCACCCGGCTATAAATCCATGGAGCTCATCTGCCACTGGTACCTTTTCATCCCTACTGGGTGAATTACACAGCTGTCCTATCCAGCTCAAAATATCCAAAATATCAATATTAGAGAATTTACGTCGCTCAGGGTTGAGCTGTGGAGTCCTCGTTGCTCTCTCTGAGCTGGCTTGTTTGCCCAAGCGAAATCTGAAAACACTGGGGAATTCTTGGGAGCTCGGCACACAGGCACCATCAGCCATCAATGGGCACAGAGAGATCAACCACATTTACAAAGCATTCCAAAGAGACAATAAAGAGGCTAAGAAGGAAACAAACAGAACGTAACCTCTTCGGCAAGTGACACCCGGATAAGAAAGGATTAACATCAGACAAGCAATCAAGCAGAAAACAATACCTTAGTAAAGGAATTACCAAGGGCCCATGCACCCATAGTGACAGGGCAAGCTATTGTACATAGAGGGAGGAAATCCCCCACTCACTAGCACTGATGACATTACCTAATCAGATCATGAAATGTCTGCAAGCAAACAACCCCGCAGTTCTCCTTCTATTACCAATGATGTTTTCTAGTTTGGTAATGAAATTTCTGCAAGAAAATAACAAAGATCAGAGAGCAGCAATAACCCCACACTATTCCTCCTCCTTTCCTCTTCTTCCTCCTCCCTCTTCCTCCCCTTCCCCTCTTCCTTTTTCTATCCTCCTCTTCCTCCTCCTCCCTCTTCCTCTCCTTCCCCTCTTCCTTTCTTTTCTGTCCTCTTCTTTCCTCTTAGTCTCCTTCCTCTCCTCTTCCTCCTTTTTCTATCCTCCTCCTCTTCTTCCTCCTCCTTCCTCTCCTCTTCCTCTCCTTCCCCTCTTCCTTTCTTTTGTCCTCTTCCTTCCTCTTAGTCTCCTTCCTCTCCTCTTCCTTCTTCTACCCTGCTCTATCTTCCTCTCCTTCCCCTCTTCCTTTCTTTTCTGTCCTCTTCCTTCCTCTTAGTCTCCTTCCTCTCCTCTTCCTTCTTCTATCCTCCTCTTCCTCCTCCAACTTCTTCCTCTCCTTCCCTTCGTCCTCCTCCTCCTTCTTCTTTGTCCTCCTCCTCCTCCTCCCAAACCCCACTCTCTTCTACCACCAATGATGTTACCTAATTAGGTAATGCACTGTCTGTAAGCAAAGAACCATATTCAAAGAGCATCAAGGACTCCAGATATCCCAAACTGCTTGGTTGGGCATATTCCATCCTTGCCTATGCACCAAGACTGCAATTCCCATCATCCCCAATTCAGTCCTGACACACTGGAGGAGGGGGAACGATGGAAGGAGCGGCTCCCCTCTCCCCCATTTGCAAACCAAGATGGGTTGCTGCACATCGGAACATCACCGCAGACGTGAAATGAATAACATGGTTATTAAGTGAATTTGGTTTCCCAACCGCTTGACAGAAGAAAACTCAGGGACCCTGCAACCATCATAAATGTGAGTCAGTTGTCAAGCAATGACCACGGGGATGCTGCAACGGCCATAAGTGTGAAAACTGGCCATGAGTCCCTTTTTTTCAGTGCCGTTGTAACTTTGAACTTTGAACGGTCACGAAGGGAACGACATTGTATTGGAAAAAGATTCATTTCAGGTGCCCAAAATCCCTGTCGCCCGTATTTGCAGGAAAGGTTTTTGCAGGCTCACCCAAGCAGAAGGGGGGAGGGGGGGGGAAAAAAACCAACAGTGGGGAACAACACCGCATTGGTAATTCAGGCATATAAAAGTAGATCACACCGAAAGAAGGTGAAAACCTTGTGGCCATTTGTGGAGAGAGACAGCCCTCTGCTGGCTTGAAGCAAGATGACAGCCACAAATCTACAATTGGGGTTCCTGTATGCTACCGGTTCAGCCTGGTTCAACCGAACCGGTAGTAAAAAAAAAAAAAAAAAAGCCTCCGACGATCAGCTAAGAGGAGAAAGAAGATGTCATGCCCCTGTTGGAGTCTGATTCTGAGAGGGAGGTTGAGCAGCTGACAGGGAGTGGGAGTGTGGCTCCGGTGGCTGTGGAGAAAATTGGGGCTGGGCATTCAGAGGAAGACCCAGGCTAACCCCCTTCTAACCCCAGGCTAACTCCTAACCCCAGGCTAACTCCCTGCACACAGGGAGGAACGGAGAAGGGAGCAACATGGCTTACGGGAGAGAAAAGGGCCCTGATCCCTTTCATTGGTTTCAGCTGGGAGAACAGGAATATAAGTGGGGTGTTTGCACACGGCTCCATGCTGGAAGCAAAGCGTGCATTATTTTGGTTGAGGCTTATCTGGGTTTTGGCGTCCTCCCAACTATGGGTGGTGCGTTATCCTTTGAAAGTCTGCAATTTATCATCCTGGCCTGCCGTGTTAATTACTTCAGTGTGGTTTGTGTTGGGTTTTTTTTTTTTAATTATTTCTAATTATCTTTACTTTGGGTTCGGACTGCATTTCTGCCCTTTGTAGATTGTTCTTTGAAGAGTTTGTTACCCAGCCAAGGATAATTGGACATTGGGGCCCTAGTTGGAGGCATTAAAGGGAATTTTTTTCTACTTTGGTGACTTTGTTATTTTTGTGTCACACCCCGGGTCATCCCAGAAGAGAAAAGCACAGGATCAGCCCTCCCACCTTCCCCTGCGCTTTTCTCTTTTTTATCCTCTCAGATGACTGGCGCTGCAGGCCTCAGCTGGTGTGGGGAAAGCTGCGCACACGTGTTAGGTGTCTGTGTGTGTTTGCGATCACTGAACCAGTAGGATCCCACTGCTGGTTCCGGTATTTTCCTAAAACCACACTTAACATAGGAATACCTAACCCTGTAGAAAATGAGCAGGCTGAAGGCGGAGTTAAACGTGCCATCAATTCGGAATCATTGCGTAGCCACAAGAGACCCAAGTTTCCGCGTGATTGCTGCACCTTAGCTGAGCTAAGAGTCAGTTCAGGCAGGTCACCAGCATGGACAGAGGTCTGTATTTGAGCCCTGCGCATGCGCGTGAAGTCAGCTGAACCATGCGCATAGAACCGGTAGGAAATAATTTGGAAACCCACCACCGCCCAGGCCAGGTCCTCTTTTATAATGACACCCAGTAACTTAAAACTGGCCACTTGCTCCCCTCGGTCTCCATTAATAAGCCAGGGCTGGGTGTCTAGTCCATTCCTTCTATATTCAAAAAAAAAAAAGGGCAAGAAAAGCGGCGCACTCACGTGGATGGTTTTGTCGCTCTGGTTTTTCTGCCACCGAGCTTCTTCCAAGTCTCTCCCCAGCTTCTCCTTCTCCAGAAGCAGCTCGCTCAGCTCCTGTTCGGTCCTCTTCAGCCTCCGCTGGAGCTTCCGGTTCTCGGTGTCCTTGGTCAGGTTTTGCGAGCGCAGGTCTGCCAGCAGGCTCTCCTTCTCCATCAGTAGCTCCTGAGAACCTTCGTCATCCTCGGAGAAGCAAATCAAAAGGGTTATTACAACAGCCTTTCCCACAGGTCTTAAAAGGGTGGTGGGGTTGTAGTTGTTTTTAATACGCGCATGACTAAAGGTGGTACCTTGGGATGGCGACCTGCTCTTGCATTTGAAATGGTTTAGGCCTCTCGTAGGGCGATCCCACTCCATGAAGGACTGGGGGGTCTCTGAGCTTGGTTGCTTTCTTGCCGACGTCTCATGACCCAACTAGGTAATATCATCTGTCCTAGAAGGGAGTGGGCTTTGTTCTCGGTTTATATACAGCACCTTCTAGAACAGAGTGTCTTATCTAGCTGGATCATGAAAGGTCTGCTGAAAAACAACTAAATTCACCAAGAATCCCATAATCTTCCTCCTCCTCTTCTCCAGAAACCACACTCTCTTCTAACACTGATGATGTTACCTAGTTGGGTCATCAAAAGTCTGTAGAAAACAAACCAAGCTAAGAATCACCAAGGACCCCACAATACTCCTCCTCTTCCTTTCTCCCCATCCTCCTCCTTTTCTTCCCTCCCAGTCCACAAATTCTACTCCTTGTCACTTAGTCGGGTCATGAAACGTCTGCAAGAAAACAGCCCAGCTCACAGAGCACTAAAGACCAGATACTCATTGTTCTCCCTCCCTCCCTCCTCCTCTTCCTCCATTCCACAAACTACACTCCCTTTTAACACTGATGATGTTACTTAGCTGGGTCATGAAAAGTCTGTAAGAAAACCAAAGCTAAAAGTCCACCAAGGTCCTCACAATCACTTCTTCCTCCCCTTCCTCCTCCTTCCCCACTCCACAAACCACACTCGCTTTTAGACTGATGCTATTACCTAGTTGGGTCATGAAATGTCTGCAAGAAAACTGTTCAGAAATGTTAAGCAAAGTTCAAACAAGCAGTCCAAAGTCATTCATAGGTAAGGTCAATCAGTTTTCAGTCCAGGGATAATCAATAACAAAGTCCAGTGTCAAAAACAGTTCAGTATCAGACTTACATCAAATCCCAAAAATATCAGTCAATTAGGAAGAACGGCAAAACTCTCCAACAGAAGGAAACAGACTGAGACACACTCTCTTCTGAGACTAAGACTAAGACAACCCAGGTTTCTGGCTCCATCCTATGGCCGTTTGAGAAGCCACACCCAATTGCACTTTTATGATTCTCTTAAAGAGACAGTATTAAAATGTCTATCCTGGTTTATATATTGCCCAACCCAAATAGCTGCTAGGCGATTTATATTCCTAACAAAAACAAACCCCACTCAAAGAGCACCAAGGACCGCCCACAGTTCCATCCCGAGCTACAAATACTACTATCTCCTCCGCCTCCTTTGCCCAACCTTGAATTTCTGTGTCTGAGCTTGGGAACTGATCTTTCCAGACTTGGCCAACAATGTTTTCAGGCTTTCTATTTCAGAAGCAAGTTCTCCATTCTGAAACAAAATGAAAGAACAAATATATATACGTATATAGTACATATACATACACACACACACAAACACAGAAAGAGAGAGAGAGATGGAAACTAGCATTGACCACAGAGAGTAGGGGATGCCTCCCTTCATAGAAAAGGGGACTTTGAACCTGATACAGGCAAGGATGCATTTATGTTTTGATATATTCTTCAGCCTCAAGATTTTGTTCTTTTTTTTTCAGATATTCCTGGCAGGATGGACAAAAATCTCACCTACCTCATTTTCCTTGGTTTTTAAAACAAGGGTTAAACCCTGGATGGTTTTGTCACGTTTCAACGCATTTTTCTTTTCAGCAGAAAGCTCCGTTTCCCGGTCATGAAGGTTCTCCTGGAGTCCCTAAAAGTGTTTTTTTTTTAAAAAAATGTAAATCCAGATTCAATTCGATTTTAACACACCTACGTTGTATTGTGGTGGTAAAGGTTCCCCTCGCACATCCGCGCGAGTCGTTTCCGGCTCTAGAAGGGCAATGCTCATCTCTGTTTCAAAGCCGAAAAAGAGCCAGCGCTGTCCAAAGACGTCTCCGTGGTCACATGGCCGGCATGACTAAATGCCTTTGAAGGCACATGGAACGTTGTTCCCTTCCCACCAAAGGGGTCCCTACTTTCCTACTTGCATTTTTTACATGCTTTTGAACTGCTCGGTTGGCAGAAGCTGGGACAAGGAACGGGAGCTCACTCTGTTATACGGTGCTAGGGATTCGAACCGCTGAACTGCCGGCCTTTCTGATCAACAAGCTCAGTGTCTTAGCCACTGAGCCACCGCGTCCCCAGAATTGATAGAGAACAATTATTTGGGCTAAAGAAGAACAGGTTCCAGCTAAATGTCCTTCTGGCTTGGGGAAATTATTTTCAGAAAATTGAATTTTAGGAGGGGAAAAAAGCTCCCCCAAATTCTCCTCCTGGGGATGTTAAAGTTCTGAGCGCAAAAGATACAAGGGCCCTACCTCGATCCTTTTTTCCAAGTCTTTTTTTTCACTGCTGAATTCGGTCCTGAGAATCTACAAGAAGAGAAACAATTTCATTTTAATTTCGGCGATAACCAAAAGAAAAAAGAAAAAAGAAGATAAGATGGCTGTTTGCTACTTGTGTTGAGCAGCATGGAAAAACCGAGGGAATGGGAAGGGAGAAAAAGAGAATTGCATTGAGAAGGCATGAGGACTAGAAACCTGGAACAGAAATTGAAGAGACTAACATTGCCTCTCCTCATCGATTCCACCAAAGTGAGAGGCTGATATGCAAGCATTCCCTAGGGTTTAAACAACGGGGAATGTTTTCTAAGACGCTTCCTTGCGGATTATAAAACCCTACTTGGCTAGGGAGTGTTATTTTAATTTTTGTAATGTGGTGATAACTTCCTTTGTTTTATGATTTGTTCACCACACAGAAGCACTTGTAGTTAGATGGAAGGCCATACATATTGAACAAAGGAATGGATGAATGAACAGATAAATAAGGGATCCTTGGTGCTCTCTGAGCTTGGTTGCTTTCTTGCTGATGTTTCACGACCCAACTAGGCAACAGCACCAGGGCAAGTGATTTGATCCCTGTTAAATAGCTCTCAGTTTGACTTGCTTTCTTGCATACATTTAATGACTCAACTAGGTAAGAGCATCAGTGCTACAAAGAAGTGGGGTTGCAGGGAGGGGAGGAGGAGGAGAAATGATGCAAACAGGTCAAGCCAAGTGCATATAACCAAAAGCAAATTCCATTTCCTTCTACCATTGATATTACCTAGTTGGGTCATAAGACATATGTAAGAAAACTACCAAGCTCAGAGAGCACCAAAGACCCCACAGTTCTCCTCCTCTTCCTTTGTAACCTCCATTCTCTTCTAGCATTGATGATGTTACCTAGTTGGGTGATGAAACATATGCAAGAAAACTACCAAGCTCAGACAGCACCAAGGACCCCACAGTTCCACCCTGAGCTATAAATATTCTCCTTTATTGATTGGATGGATGGATGGATGGGACAAACCTTCCGCCTACTGACCATCCTTAGCAACCTCCCACACGTCCCTTACCTCTAAGGCCTTCTCTTTTTCATCATCAGGTGCAGCACTAGGATCTTGGCTTTCTTCTGAAGGTTTTCTCTGTCCTTCCTCCAAGAGCTGGATCGCAGCGTTTTTCCTTTCCAGAGAGAGCCTCAGTTGCTCTATGCACCTATGAGCACGACACCAGGCTCTTACACCACAGGGAAGGAGAAAGCAAGCAGACCCCAAAGGTTGCCTCGCTCACAGGACAGAGCAGGGGTCAGCAACCTGCAGCTCTGGAGCCACATGGGCTCTTTGGGCTCCCTGTCAGCTGATCCCACCGCTGGCTGGCCCCTCCCCTTCCCTGCTCGCCTGGCCTGAGAAGGTAAGGGTGATGGAAGGGGGCGGAGACTTGCTCTATATTCCAGAGCAGGTGGTGACTGGGTGGGAGGGAGTGACGTTGAGTAGGCCACGCCCACCCAGTCCTACCAGTTGTTTAAAATATTGGCTCCGAGTGTTTTTCCTTTTCTGTGGGAAAACGGGTCCAAATGGCTTTTTGAAGTGTTTAAGGTTGCAGACCCCTAGGATAGTTAGGGTCTCACCGCCTACTCAGGATGTCCCAAAGGTGCTTTTTCAAGAGGCAACTGGACCTTCTGGAAGTCCAGTTGCCTCTTTAAAAAGCACCTTTGGGACAACCATGACCTGGAGGACTGAGAATCTCCATAGACATTTAACTATGCCAGAACCGAAGAAGCTCCTTGGATGAGAAGCGAAACCTCTTCAAAGAAAAACCAGAAAGTCCAGGTGCCTCTTGAAAAAGCAGCTTTGGGACAGCCATGGCCTGGATGGTTGAGACTTTCCATAGACATTCAACCTGTGAGTAGTACAGTGGCCTACAAGCAGAGCTCTCGCCCCACAATCAGGAGGCTGTGAGTTCAATCCTAGGTAGAGGCAGATATTTTGTCTATGGGCACGATGAGAATTTTATCAGCTGAATAAAACTCCACATTGGTGACAGGAAGGGCATCCGGTCAGTAAAACACTCAGCTCCATTCACTCGCCCAGACTCCACCCCGCAAGGGATCATGGGTTGACTAAAAGAGGATAGGTATTCAACCTGTCTTTTTCTCCCAGCAGGGCCGTGATATCAATATCTTTCGCCTGTGCAGTGATGATTAAGGAGAGCTGCTGCTCCACAGCCAGTCGCTGGACTCTTTCGCGGTCCGTCAAAGCAAACGCTTTCTCTACTTCTTCCCGGGCGGTTCGAAGGTCCTGTACTCAAGGGAGGAAAAAGAGAGAGACATTGAAAACAAGGGACTGTCATGCCCCTGTCGAAGTCTGAATCTGAGGAAGACGAACAGCTGACAGGGAGCGGGAGAGGGGCTTCATTGGCTGCGGAGGAAACTGGGGAAGGGCAAAGTCTGGCTGGGCAGAGCAGGGGAGAGGCAGAACAAGGGAGAGCAAGTTCAGAGGAAGACTCAGGCCCACTCCTCTTCATTCTAGGGCACGCAGGGTGGAACAGAGAGAGCAATGTGGGTTGCCTGGCTTACAGGGGAGGAAAGGGCCCTGATTCCCTTCATTAGCCACACCTGGGATTAAGAGTTTAAAAGAGATGCAAGCTGAGTGGGGCATCTGTTGGGAACAAACGTGAGTTTATCTTGTGTTGACTTTGGTTATCTGTGTTCCTGGCATCCTCCCAACCGTGTTGAGTTACTGCCATTCCTTCACATCTGGGATTCCTTCTCCTGCCCTGCCAGACTCATTACCTCATTTTGCCTTGATTGGACTTATAGTTACAGTTTTTGTTGACTACGTTTTGAACTTGATTCTCTGCAGCCTATTCTCTGTATTCTAATTCTATTCTATTCTAATTCTATTCCATTCCCTTATTCTATTCTATTCCATTCCATTCCATTCTAACCTAATTCTATTCTATTCTATTCTATATTCTATTCTATTCTATTCTATTCTATTCTATATTCTTAATTCTTAAACTTTAAGGATTCTCATCATCATTAAACATCTAAGACTTGCCTCCTCTAGAAGCTGGATCCTGTTAGTCAAGTTTGCTTCTACTTCCTGGACTTTTTTCTCTGCATCTTCCTTCAGACGTTGGATTTCAGCATCGCCACCCTGGGCCAAGCTCTCGACGGCTTTCCTGCAAAGGCCAAACATGGAACCGTCGAAGAGGAAGAGGAGGAGGAGGAGAACAGCAGCAGAAGACCGAAGGATGGAGCAGCTGTGCAGCTGCCCCTCCCTTCTCGACCTTCCCCCATCTCCCCAGCCTGGCCTGTAGAAGGGAAGCCCAGCTGGGCACCTGAAACCCAATTAAACGAAGAGGCCTGTCCGACCTGGGGAAAATACTCACGATGCTTTCCGGAGCAACTGCTCTCGTTGCTGAAGTTCTCGTTTCACGCTCTCCAATTCGACTTTGAGCTCGATGTTCTAATGGAATGAGAGAGAAATGCAGAAAAACTTGGATTTTATTTTTTTGCCCGAGGAATTTTTGCAGCGCTGTTTCCTATTCCGTAACCAAACTGGGGGGGGGGTCAAACTTTGGGCCTTCGCGAGGGACAGACGCCAAGCAGGCTGGGGATATCCCACACTGGCAAAGGGGCGAGTATATCGTGTTGCTAAGACTTAAGACTTAGAATAACTTTATTGTCACTTTGAACATTTGGCTCTGCAACCCAATAGGACAGACACAGACTTCAGAGGATAATTAGGACTGCAGAACAAAACAATGGCTGCCAGTCTGCCTTCCACAGAGGACCTGTACATACTGAACGAGTCAAAAAGAGGGCTGTGAAAATATCTACAGACCCCTCACATCCTGGGCATAAACTGTTTCAACTCCTACCCTCAAAACGACGCTATAGAGCCCTGCACACCAGAACAACTAGATACAAGGGCAGTGTTTTTTTCCTCTGCTAAACAATTAATTCCCACAACACTGTCAAACTATTTATTAAGACTGCATTGCTACTATTCTTCTCATCCTTCCTATTACCTATCTCATTCTCTACCTATGACTATAACCTTCTTGCTTGTATCTTTACGATTTATATTGTTTTATTTAGTTTCCTAGTATGATTTGATTGCTCATTTAGAGGGGAGCAACAGATACGGACCATGGAGTGGGTGTGTGGGGTCTCTCACAATGCTTTGACCTGTAAGCACATAGCACTTATAAGCAGCATCCTGAATAAAGGGAAGCGAGCTTCCTATAATCTCTGCTGTCCTCACCACTCTCCGTAGGGTTTTTCTATCTGAGGCAGTGCTGCTTCCTATAATCTCTGCTGTCCTCGCCACTCTCCGTAGGGTTTTTCTATCTGAGGCAGTGCTGCTTCCTATAATCTCTGCTGTCCTCGCCACTCTCCGTAGGGTTTTTCTATCTGAGGCAGTGCTGCTTCCTATAATCTCTGCTGTCCTCGCCACTCTCCGTAGGGTTTTTCTATCTGAGGCAGTGCTGCTTCCTATAATCTCTGCTGTCCTCGCCACTCTCCGTAGGGTTTTTCTATCTGAGGCAGTGCTGCTTCCTATAATCTCTGCTGTCCTCGCCACTCTCCGTAGGGTTTTTCTATCTGAGGCAGTGCTGCTTCCTATAATCTCTGCTGTCCTCGCCACTCTCCGTAGGGTTTTTCTGTCTGAGGCAGTGCTGCCACCAAACCAAATAGGGATATCCTTACATGCCGGTAATGTCCCAATATGCGCCGGTGCCCAAACAGAAACCAGGAACCACAAAAAAAAAAAAAAAAACCACCACCCAACACTTACGATCCGGTATACATCATCATGGGGACCATCAAACTTCTGCTGAATCCGGTCCTCCAGGAAATAGATGCGAAGTTTCAAGTTGAAATTCTCTTTCCGCAGCTCCGTGATTTGCTGGCGAAAGAAGAGATGTTGACTCAAAACAGTTTTCCAAATGACCAAAGTCCACAGCACAACCATCAGTTTCCCCAAATCGAACTTCCGTAGGCCACAGTTACAGCTAGCCCTCGACTTATGACAGTTTGTTTAGTGACCAAAGTCACAATGGCCCCGAAAAAAGGACTGTTTTTCACAGTTACAACTGTTCCAATAACCCCATGGTCACGTGATCAAAACTCAAATGATTGGGCAACTGGTTCATATTTATGACGGTCTCAATGTCCCAAGGTGACAATAAAGTTATTCTAAGACTGAGGCAAGAAAGGCCATTAAAATGGGACATAATTGACTTAACCAATATCTCACTTAACAACAGCATTGTGGTCATAGATCGCAGACAACCTGATTTGGTGGTGTTCCTGGTTAAAATTGGACTTGATGCAGGAAAGTTGATCAACTTTAAATGATTTTAAATTCATTCTCCTAGGAGCGCTGGCTAGGCCTTTTGCCTTCCAATGGGTTTATTTTGGGGGGGGAGGGGGTTGTTCAGAAATGAGGGATTTCCCACTTTCTGCAAACTTTCTGCTCTGTTTTTGAATAGTTTTTTTTTTTTTTTTTGCTGGGCCTCCCACAACTCTTTGACAGGAAATACGAGAGCCTTGTGGCCAGCTAGGTTTTATTTCTGCTCTTGAAAGCTTTCTTAATTAGGAACTATCTTGCTGACTGGGGGAGGCACATAGCCCATTCTCCTGCAAAGAGGCCGGGGTGGGGAAAAAAAAAAAATCTGGATTTTCTCTTCTTTAAATGCTAGATGCCCAAAGGATGATGATCCCCTTTTTTCATTTCATTCAACTTGGCTCAGATCACTAAATTTTGCCCTCCAAACGCTGGGAAACCGGCGCCACCGCCAATTCCTGCTTCTCCAGATAAGAGCCCGCAAACGAATTGCTTCCCCAGTGAAAGAGCTAAAATTCCCTTCCCTTGTGGCAACATTCTGTCTGTGCTAGCACGTCCCCCCTTCTAATTTACCTCAGCCCCAAAATGGCTGCCTGCTTCATCAATGTATACGTGGAAACAGATCTTTGTAAAGTGCCGGTCTGTGTGTGATTTCGACTTTTTAGAATCAGAATGCCCCTCCTGTCACCAGTGAGGAGTTTTGTTCCGCGGATATATTCTCATTGTGCCCAGAGAAATGTCTGCCTCTACCTAGAATCGAACTCACAGCGTCCTGACTGTGAAGTGAGATCTCCATCTCTAGGCCACCGCACTACTCCCTGGAGAAATCTCATATGTTGCTAATAAAATATTGATGCTTGCACCTTTCTATAATGAAAGGGAAGACACACAACTACTCAATTTACAATGTAGCCTAGCCTAACAAAAGTTGCAAGCCTAAAGATTCCTCCAGCTTTTCTCCCCAGGTGAACACTTCTTAACGGTAAAAACTTTCTAAGTTGTTTTCCTTGTCCATTTTGTTTCCAAATCGCAATTGGGCATTGCAACTGATTCATAAATATGAATCTGTTGCCAAGCATTTTTCTTCTTTTTGTTTTTTTGAAAAACAGCAATGAATGTGGTGCATATATACTGACACCTGGTTGTCTTACATCATTAAGTAACAAATATAGAAAATACAAAATTACATATATATATAAACTTTAACCATCTTTAATATTCTTGTTCCTTCCTTATTTCAACCTATGGTAAAACTTCTCCTAGAGTAATGATCAGATTCGGTCTTATTTTTTAATTATTGAGTTAATTTCGGTGCACATCCAATTTTTCCTAATTATTTCCATCTCATCTGGCATTTCATTACCTTTCCATCTTTGGGCATAATCTTTGGGCACCATCTTTGCAGCTGTGGTGATATGGATTATTAAGTACATTACATGTTTATTAAATTTTCCTACATTAATTCCCAATAGAAAAATTTCAGGTCTGAATTCTATTTTAATTTTACACATCTCTTCTATCCATTTCTGAATTTTCTGCCAATATGTTTGGTCTTTCTTACAATTCCACCATAAGTGGTAATATGTTCCAATTTCTTTATTGTACTTCCAACATTTGGGGGATCAGTTGCCAAGCATCTTGAATTTGGATCGCACGACCCTGGGGATATTGCAGTGGTTGTCAAGTGTGAAAATCAGCCCTAAGTCACTTTTTTTCAGGGACGTTGCAAACTTCGAATGGTCACTCAATGAACTGTTGTCAGTTGAGGACTACCAGTATATCTAAAAAAAATAAAAACTGCCAAAAAACCCAGCCACCAAACTTACATTTTCAAAATCCTTCATGGTTCGCGCCCTGCTTGGTGAAACGGTCTCTTCGGCCACCTCAGGTAATGCTGCCAATAATCCAAATAAAGAGCAAATATTTGCAGACACATAGACATACTAGATAGATAGATAGATAGATAAATAGATAGATAGATAGATAGACAGACAGACAGACAGACAGACAGACAGATAGATAGATAGACAGATAGATACTGCAGATAATAGATAGATAGATAGATAGATAGATAGATAGATAGATAGATAGATAGATAGATAGATAGATAGATAGATATTCAATTTCTCAACATTATCCTGGAACACTTATATTTGCCTTCATTCATAAATAAATAAACCTCAGGCTAAACTAGCCATGCAGTAAAGGAAGAGAAACTATTTACACCCCACTCTTAAAAAGCACCAAAGGGGCCCAAAGAGCAGCAGCAGTATTTTTTTAAAAAAATTTAGAAAAGTTTTAAATTTATAACAGTGAAGCGCAAAGAGCGGAACTCAAACGGAAATGCCAAATAAACCTGTATATATTTTTTTTAAAAAAAGAAAAGATCTCTTCAATCATTTTTCATTGCTTGTTTTCCAAGAACCCACAAATAAATAATTGTTTACATCTGTTACATATTTCAGTTTTAGAAAATAATTGCTTTTTATGAAGGATTAAATAGTTTCCTGCATTTTTTTTTAGAGCAGAGGCACCAAATAGTCTTCACCAAGCAGAAATACACAAAAAGAAAGTGAACTTTGGGGCAATTTGGCAAAGTAACAAATACTTGGAGCTGAACCAAAATCTCCTATGGCAGCCTTGTTTTTCTTTTCCTGGGTTTGGGGGAAATGTTAATAAAGCACATGGAGGCTAGATTTGGGTTTAAAGTACGTTAGTTATACTATCATTTTTATTTTTCCAGGGTGAAAACACAACAGATACACAAATTGCTATCTATTTTCAACAAATGCAGTTGGAGATAAATTTTGGGGCAAAGAAAAGTCGAATTTAAAGGTATTAAAGCACAACTCTTTATGCTTTGCTTTGCTTTGCAGAAGGGATTGTGTAATTCTCCAAGAATTTGTTTATTTTTTCTCCTCCTAGATGGTTTTTTACAATCACATAGAAGAAGAAACTTGAATGCAACAAAGTTTCCGGTGCAGACTTAATTACTTCCCTTTTGTTTCTCTTCCAAGTATTTATTTTTTGTTCGACTTACTTAGATAAATAGCTTGAAATGCAACAATGTGTTTATGCCAGTCTATAAATTTAAGTTGCATTTGAGGGATTTTTAAAGTGAGTTTTTTGGGGGGATTTTCTTTTACCTCCACCGCCTCCCACTTGGTTGCGAACCTCATCTCCAGAGACATCTGGAAGCCGGGAAAAATTGAGGCTGGAAAGAAGGAATTTTTTTTTTAAAAAAAAAAAATGAGCTGCAGGCCTCCAAGCTAGATAAAATGTGCCCGCCACCCACCTGCTTTTATAGCCCTGGACTACATGTCCCATCAGCGGTGGGTTTAAGAATATCTGGATAGAGGCACCGTGGCAACACACAATATTTCTCCATCTTCCTTCATCCGTGCATTTAAATAAATAAAAATGAATTTTCCAACTTTGGCTCCCCTCCCCTCCTGTATCTTCAAGGTGAGCAATGGGAACTGTAGTCCAAGATGCCAAGTTGAAGGGAGAAGGGACAAGAGCCAGGAAAGGGGAATCTGCAACTATCAGGCTGGCAGAGAGGATGGGGAGGATGGGGCTTGTAGCGTGTCCCCTGTCTGAATGAGGAAAATACTGGTTTGCTGCTGCCCCCCCCCCCATCCGATCTAACTGGAAACATGCACCCCAAGTCCGATCCGTGTCATGTCCCTCCTTTTCCTTAAGCTCCCTGCAAGGTTGTCCATCCAATCAGCAAAGACGGCTAAGGGGATGGGAATTGTAGTGCATCCCCCACCAGGAAAGAGCCTCTTCTCCCCCCCAACCCAATTTGCTAAGCCTCTCCCTATCCAGTCAGCCTTGTGTCTCCCCCACCCACCTTCTCTAACAACCCCCCCCCCCCTTGCAGGGCCATCCATCCCATCAGCAAAGGCAGCCAAGACCCTCAGAGGATGGGAGTTGTAATACTACATCCCACTCAGGAGCAGGAAAGAGACCGGCCTGAAGTCCACCCCCAATCCAGCCCAGCTGGAAACAACCCCCAGCTCCAATTCTGATCACCCTTTGAAAGGATCCCCTCTGCCCCCTTTCCCCCCTTCAAACAACCCTCCTGGCAGGGCCGTCCATCCCGTCAGCAAAGGCAGCCAAGACGAAGGCACCCTCAAAGGATGGGAGTTGTAGTACTACACCCCCCCCCTCCTCAAGATCAGGAAAGAACCTGCCATTCACCCACCCACCCCCGATCCCGTCCAGCTGGAAACACGCCCCCCCACCCCACCCCGCAAGCCTGATCACCCTTGGAAGGGGGTCTCCCTTACCCCACCTTTCCCCCTTCCCCTCCTCCCCACCTGCAGGGTCGCCAAAAGCAGCCCTGACCCCTTTTCCCACCCACCTATTCCCCCCCTCCCGCAAAAAAAAAAAAAAAAAACCAAAAAAACCAAAAAAAAACCCGGACTCAGATCGACTGCGCCGGCCGCTGGAGGCTCCACCGAGGGAAGGGAGGGGGAGCCAGAGGGGGCGCGCTGGCCCCGCCCACTCGCTTTGTCCGCCGCGCGCCGGCAAGGAAGGGGTTAACTCCTTTCCCCCCCCCCCCCGTCTTCCCTCCTCCTCCCTCCTCCCCCCTCCCCTCCCGCCAACGGCCCTTAACGGGCGCTCACCCGCTGTTGACCTCCAGCGGCAAAGTGGGGTCTTCGCCCGGGATGGAGTCCATGGCGCGGCCCCCGGGAGGCGGCTGACGGGCGGCGGCGCCTCTTCTTCGTCTCCGACTTTGGCGGCGGCTGCCTCAGAATTTTAAACGACCGCAGCAGGCGCTCGGACCGCCCCGGCCGCCATCTTTGGCGAAGCCGCCGACGCCGCCCGGAGGAGGGCAAAGCGACCCAAGGAGCAAAGGAGGAAAAGCGCGCGGGGGTGCCATTTTGAGGGCGGGAAACGCGCCGAGAAGCCCGTCCCGGCGCCATCTCGGTTGAGGGCGCCGGTTGGTGACGTGGTAGTCGGGCTGGGCCGGCTGCGCCTGCGCGGTGAGAGGGAGTGAAGGCAGGGAGGCGGCCGCCATCTTTGTTGAAGGACTTGGTACCCAAGAAACGGGGAAGAAGGAGAAGAGGACCAAAAAAAAAAAAGAAAGGATGGTCTCATTAAGATGCTTTAAGGATTGGTGATGATAACAAGTTAAAGAAATGGGGGTGGGGGGAATTTTGGGTATGGGATAGATTTGGATAAATGGCAGAAATTATGGACTAGGAACTACAAATTAACAATGTCAGCAGCTTATAAAGAGAATTTGTATAAGATGTTTTACAGGTGGCATCTACCCCGGCAAGAATAGCAAAAGATGTTCAAGAACAAATCAGTGAAATGTTGGAAATGTCATCAGATACCTGGATCACATTACCATATGTGGGGGACATGCGCGGAAGCTGAAAGATACTGGACACGTGGCTGGGAAAAAGAAAAAAAAAGATAAAACAACACATGGACTTAAAACCAGAGATATTTTTATTGGGGATTTTACCTGAAGGTTGTAGGAAAGAAATAATATATTTGATTATTAATGTTTTAACTGTGGCTAGAATTTTTTTTGCTCAAAATTGGAAAAATGACAACATTCCAACAGAGGAGGGGGTGACTAAGAAAATAATGGAATATGCAGAAATGAGTAGATGTGCATTAGCAATTAGAGAGCAAGAAGAAAGAGTATTATAAGATTTGGGGTTTATTTTATCAATGGCTAGATAGAAGAGTAAGAAATTGAAGTATATTGTAATAGCAATGGTATATTACAATTGATTATTTTTAAACAAGTTATACTATGAATATAATTTAGTAAGAATTGAGTTTTGCTTTTAAAGATAGCCTGGAAATGAAATTAAAATTTAAATAATAGTATAATAATAAGATAATATGATATGGAATGTTGATTAGAATATAATATGAATGTAAAGTTAAGAGGAAAGGATCATAGATATTGTGCACATGATAGGTATACCAAACCGACACATTGTATAACAACGATGGTTTCATTTGTTCTTTTGTATGTTATAAAAATAAACGTTTTTCCCCCCCCAAAAAAAGATTGGTGATGATGGAGATGCAAATTTAAAGTTAGGTTGGATGAGGAGAGCTCTCCAGAACTTGGAGGGAATGGCAGGCCAAGCCCATCAAGTATAGAATCATAGAATAACAAGAGTTGGAAGGGACCTTGGAGGTCATCAAGCCCAACCCCCTGCTTGAGCAAGAGACTCTATTCCAAATATTAGCCTCTACCTAGGATCGAACTCACAAGCCTCTTGATTGTGAGGCAAGAGCTGGAACACAACTCCCATTTCGCTGCCTATCCTGATGGGACTTGGAGTGCACATCTCTTTTTGGATGGGAACTAACCCTACGTTCTTTCTCTCCCTGTGCTTTACAGCTTTCTCTAGAAATGAGACCAGAAGACGAAGTGGCGCGCCATAAAAAAATAATAAACTTACGAACAGCCCAAAGGGTTAGATACAAATTATCTACATTTTATTTGATGTTTAAATAACATTCTTTCAGTATAAATTCCAGGTAAACTTGGATCATACTCTCATCCCCTCACACACATACTGTACACACTCTTCCGCACAGAGAAACACTTCTTTTTTTTATCTCAGATGCATTTCATAAGCCAAGCAAATGCTTAGGATTAAAAAGGCCACCTCCCCAAAATATAGTTGACATATGTTAGAAACGCATACAATTTTGCATTCAAGCTCTGCAAGTCAAAATCTTAATGCAAAGAATCAGAGGCATAAATGATGGGAAATTATCAGAAGTTTGGAGGGTTGCATTAACAGAGGCGTATTTCAAGTTTCTTTTAAATGGATTATGTCTGTGGGACGTAAATTCTATTTCACATATCCTTAAGTGTCAAACGGGCTAGGCAAACCATGCTAAAAATGATCACACTCACTTCATAAATTTAAACATTTTATTTTGGGAGGCCTGGTCTATCGTGGTACCAATGTCATTATACACTTTCATGCCATCTCTCTACAATTAAACTTCATGCAATTATTTTTAGCTAGGGGGTAGGGTCATTAAATTTAAGATTATTTTTTTTGAAAAAGGAAAAAAAAGATACATACACACAAAGCCTCTTTATGTTTGGGCACAATTTTTCCCAGGTGGTCACGGAATGGAGTATTTCACGCTTTAATTCACCCATTTCCTTGAATTGTTAAAGAAATATATTTTGAACACTTTTTTGTGTAAAGACCAACACTGTGGGGACATCACCTTGGTTCAAGCCCACCAATTCATGGATTGAAGTGGCACACAGTTCTTGCTGATGTGGCTTACATCATAATTTACCTATCTGTTTTTACTTTGTGCACATTTCCTTGAAGATGTATCTAGTGGCCCCCTTCCGCACATATCTTCATTGCATATCCAAGTGATTTGATTTTTCACAGGCTTTTTTAAGGATCGGTGACTGTTTTTTACACTTTGGAGACATCCCCTGCTTGTGGACCATTTGATCCCATGAGAATAAACGTATTTGTGACTTCTTGGCACGAGACTCATTCAACATTACTTGGGATGCTCAACTTACAAGTTCGATGCACCATTACAGTATTTTCAAAAAGATGCAAGCTTGTCAGTTTTTCAAAAATCTTTTAGAACACAACAGAACTGAATAGAATAGAATATGGAATGCAATGGAATAGAAATCAGAATAGAATTGAATTGAATAGAATTATTTATTGGACACACAAGGAATTTGTCTTGGTGCAAATGCTCTCGATGCACATAAAAGAAGTGCTCTGAAGAGTTTTGAACTTTGACTTTCTTGGAGCTAAATAAAACATCAGCACTGATGATGTTCCCTAGTTGGGTAATGAAACGTCTGCAAGGAAAACCACCAAGCTCAGAGAGCACCAGAGGGTTTTGCATAAAAACATTGTATCCAGCAAACATGTTCTTGTCTCAATTGCAACTGATAACAGGACCATTTGAGGGCTTGAAGACACGGTGGAGACCTCTTCTGCAAAATCCTTCTAAATAACAGCAGTCAACATCCACTTTCTGGAGGGGGAAAAAAAAACTGCCTCAACCTGTTTTAGGAAAACGTAAAAGATTGCCGATGCAATGTTTATCATCCAAACCCCACAAGCCAAAATTGAAAGAGTCTTCAAAAATTCTGGGAAGATCAAAAGAAGAAGGTGTGACTTAGCAAAGCCACTCAGAAACAAAAAGAAAAGTGCAGGTTTAAAAATGGAAAGCAAATAGGGTATTCCAATAAAGGAGGATATTTGTAGCTCAGGGTTGAAATGAGAGGTTATGATTGGTCAAATATTGTGTGTGATGCTCTAGGAGTACCATATTTGTGGGGTCCTTGGTGCTCTCTGAGCTTGGTGGCTTTCTTGCAGGGTAACGTTTCATTACCCAACTAGGTAACATCATCAGTGCTAGAAGGAAATGGGTTTGCTCTTTGTTTATATATCCACTCCCTTCTAAGACTGATGACGTTACCTCGTTGGCTAATGAAACATCTGCAAGAAAACCACCAAGCTCAGAAAGTACCCCACAAAGATGTTACACCTATGGCATCATACACAACATTTGACCAATCACAGCCCCTTTGAAAGCAAGAAAATGTTCTAAGGCATCCGGAATCAGTTTAGCAGATTCTGTAACTGCAGAACAAAAACATTTCCTAATATAAATTATCCCATTCATTCTTTTCAGAGATGATTTATCTCAGCAACTTTATGAGTCTCAAAGTGCTAAGAACATATTTCTTGGATCTGTACTACGAAAGAAATTACTGCTCAAGAGTCTGGTTTTATCTTGGTCCAAGTTTATTTTTGTTTCGTTTCTTGCTCTGTCAACTGAAATCCAATCAACTCTTGATCCAGGATATTTTTCCTGCTAATAGTCACTTTCCAAATACCAGATTACACTCAGCCAACCTACAGTGCAATTTCTTCTATGCCAACCCCAATAAAAGTCACTTTTTCCTTTGTCAAATAAGTGTGACACAGCGTTGGGAGTAATTTCACACAATTTCCTTCTCCAAGCCCTGGAGGAAAGTGGATTTTGCATTTCCACAACCCCTGAAGCCTAGCAGTTAAGTTTAATAAGATGTGTGCACGGAGCAAATAGGGTTACCCAACTCCGATGCATGAATTCACACAGGACTCTCCGCTCCAAGAAGAAAGAAAAGCTATTTAAAAAAAAAAAACTCTCGATAAAGGAGATGAAATAGTGGTGGGTGTTTGTTTCAGTTGGTGTGTGTTCCTGAGATATTCTAAGTCTCTTTCGAACCTTGTAAGACTAGAACTAGCTAGTAAGAACTAGCATTTGTGATGTTACATAGTTTGGGTATCAAAACATCTGTAAAAAAACAACCAAGCTCAGAGAGTACCAAGGACCCCACAGTCGTTGTCCTCCTCCTCCTCCTCCTTTCTACAAACCCTACTCTCTTCTAGCACTGATGATGTCACCTACTTTGAGTCATGAAACATCTGCAATAAAACCACCAAACTCAGCACCAAGGACCCTACAGTCCTCCTCCTCTTCCTCTTCCTCCTCCTCCCCACACCCCTTCTAGCACCCTTCTAGTTGGGTCATGAAACATCTGCAAGAAAACAACCAAGCTCAGAGAGCACCAAGGACCCTTCAGATCATTGACTTGCAGACTGCTGCTCAAGATAATGTTATTTGAAAGTTATTTAGAGAGAGAAACCAACTTCTTAGAGAGGTTGCCCATTGAAATACTGAGAGAAACCAGTCCTATCTGGCGAGACCCACAGTCTTGTGAACAAAGACTGTGCAGAAAGAAGGCCCTAAACACACACCCTCCCATTCTGATGGCAACCTCTGTTCCTACATCGTTTGTCTAGATCATGTTCTACAGATGTTCTCGTGATAATCCTAAAGACATCTCGGTCTAGAATTTCAGGCCAGGAAAATGTAATGCAGATTGTAATCCTACCTGTAGCAGAATAAGGAACTCTTGAAGGAAGAGAGAGAGGAGGAGAGAAATAGAGGCAGAGAAAGAGATGAGAAAGGGAGAGACAGAGAGAAAGAGAGAGATGAGACAGAGAGAAAGAGAGAGAGAGAAAGAGAGAGAGAGAGGACAGAGAAAGAGAGAGATGAGAGACAGAGAGATGAGAGAGAAAAAGAGAGAAAGACAGAGAGAAAGAGAGAGATGAGAGAGAGAAAGAGGGAGAAAGAGAGGCAGAGAGAAAGAGAGAGAGAGATGAGAGAGAGAGAAAGAGAAAGAGAGAGAGGGAGAAAGAGAGATTAGAGGGAGAGAGGGGGCAGAGAGAGAGAGAGAGAGAGAGAACGTAGCAGATAACAATTTCGGTATGAGTTTCTGAACTTAATTGGAAAAGCCAGATACTTCACCCTTATAATAATTCGTATTGTTCCCACATTAAGATGTCTGTTTTGATTCGTGAGTTTTCATGCAACGAAGACATCCCTCCTCCCAAATAAGACAGAGAGCTGGCAAAAGGGTGGAGTTCCAAACTCAATCCAGATTTTGAAATACGCGCCGTAGAAATCCGAATTCTCCTTCCATATCCTAGACCGACTTTGCATTCAGGGGAACAATTCTACTACTCCACTCTACCTCGCTATCCTAAATCACAAAAGTCTTGTGAGATTAAACATCCGTGAAATAACAAGCAGGGGAAATTGAAACTTGAAGATGCAAAGAACTTTGTATTATTCAAAGAGGAGAGATTCGCAAGAAAGTTATTTCTTCTGGAGTCCCAGCTCCAGGCATTCACCTTCTAAATTTACAGCACTTAAATACAATACTTACTTTCTCCCACCCCCAAATCTTAGCTTAAGTCTGATTTCATTTGGCCTTTTTTTTTTTTTTTTAAACAAGACCATGAACCCCCTGTACAGATTTTTTTTAGAAAAATCTTAAAACCGTTAAAATCCGACACCTGATCTTTTGTCTCTCTCTTTCTTTTTTTTTTTTTTGTACAAATAGTTACAAACGCAGCCGAAGGAAATCTCTGTTCACCTTCTGTTATCCAAACCGTTTCTGCTCCGAATAGTTCAGGAATAAAATATTTGACCTCAACTTTCACGCTTCCTATCTGGGAAAAGGAATCCTGGTCGAAGCAAAGTAGGGAAAACAAAAAGGCCACGTTTACCTTTTAAATAAGTTACTAGGTTGGGAGCGCCTATTCACAAAAGGATGGAAGGAGGATGCCTAAGGTCCCTTTCTCAAAAATAAAGAGAGGAGAACGAAGGAGTTCCGCAAAATTTTGGTCACTGTTATTCTGTCTGGATCCGTCAATCGTTTTTGTTTGTTTTTGTTTTTAAATAGCAAAAGTTGGACCCAGAAATATTTCGGATTCTTCTTTTCCAAAACCACTTGTCCTCCTTTTCCAACAAGCGCTTGAAAACTCCGTTTCCAGGGTCCGCCTGGGTTTTCCGTGACTGGCCGTGAGATGATTTCTGAGTTGACTTCTCCAAGGATCCCATATACAAAAATATATATATATATATATATATATATTCAAGCTGCTGCTTCTTTAAAAAAAATACAGGCAAATACCCTCTTGTGGCATTGGAAAGGCCGAGCTGAATCCAATCCCATAATTTTCATTTGACTCATCTCGGTCATTGTCCAACGCTCATCTTGGTTTGGACAAGTAACAACTGAAGCTTGGGCCAATCCAGGAAAAAGAAAAGCTAGCTCCTACTGGCTGAAATACAGGAACCATCCAAAACGTCCTGGCACAGATTTTTTCCAAGTTTTTAAAAAGGGGAACAAAAAAAAAAAAGAGAGTTTGCCATCCGTCCCTGCCTGGATTCGTCATGCTTTGTAGTTATGCATCGGTGTCGCCAGAGTCAACTGTCCGTTGGGCGCCACTTCGTTGGCGTCATCCTCTAACAAGCCGGAGATGTCTGCATTGGGGATGCTATCGTGGTAGCTGCTGAAGCTGATGTTGTCCTCCTTCAGTTCGATGGTCCAGAAAGGAGCGTTCAGCTTCCGGTTCTGGTACTCGCGGTACGTGTAGACGGCTCCCACAAAGCCCATCAGCAGAACGACCAGAATGATGATGACGGTGAGGATGATGATGTTGAACTGGGCCCAGGAGACGTCGGCCAACGTCGAAGTGCTGTTCTCGGAAGACGGGCTTGGGAAGGCCGTCTGTACTGTCGGCTGGCCCGATGTGGCATTGAAGGCCAAGGTAAGCGAGACAGTGGACGCATTGAAGTTTGCAGTTGTAGGGATGAGCCTTGGGGCCGGAGTATATTCTACATTTTAAAAAGAAAAAGAATAGAATAGAATACTTTATTGGCCAAGTGTGATGAGATACACATGGAATTTGTCTTTGGTGCAAATGCTCTCAGTGTACATAAAAGAAAAGATACATTCATTAAGAGTCAAGAATCATCTGGCATAACAATAATAATCATAGGGTACAATAAGCAAACAAATCAGATAGGTAGATAGGAAGAAAGGAAAGGAAAGGAAAGGAAAGGAAAGGAAAGGAAAGGAAAGGAAAGGAAAGGAAAGGAAAGGAAAGGAAAGGAAAGGAAAGGAAAGGAAAGGAAAGGAAAGAAAGAAAGAAAGAAAGAAAGAAAGAAAGAAAGAAAGAAAGAAAGAAAGAAAGAAAGAATAAAATAGAATAGAATAGAATTCTTTATTGGCCAAGTATGATTGGATACGCAAGGAATTTGTCTTGGTGCAAATGCTCTCAGTGTACGTAAAAGAAAAGATACATTTATCAAGAATCATCAGGTACAACACTTAATAATAATCCTAAGGTACAGTAAGCAATCAAATCATACTAGGAAACAGTCAATAAAAATCATAAGGATACAAGTGACAAAGTTACAGTCATACAGTCACAAGTGGGAGGGGATGGGTGAAAGGAAGGATGGGAGGATTAATAGTAATAGTAGTGCAGACTTTGTAGTAGTTGAACAGTTTTGAAGGAATTATTTGTTGCTGTCCTTAGAAAAGGGCAAAGTGAAAGTTATTAGGTTAGGTGTCAGGATTCCAGCAATCATGATTCTCCAGCCAAACTTCAAAAAACGTCAAAGGATTCATTAGAGGCGACATACTGGCACTGTCCTGTATGAAGCCAACTCTGGCATAGGTAATTTACAGTCCTCTGTGACCCCGTTTCCTCCCCCCTGGGTGTCTCATAAACTAGATTCTCCAGTTGAGTACGTCCACAGGCTGGGTGTCATCATTCACGTTCTCCAATTCAATATATTCGTGAGCAAAAACTTTGGTATTTGAGACTCTAGAAAAAGTACAGAGAAGAGCAACCAGGATGATTAGGGGACTGGCGGCTAAAACATACGAAGAACGGTTGCAGGAACTGGGCTTGGCTAGTCAGGTAAAGAGAAGGACCAGGGGAGACATGATACCAGTCTTCCAATATTTGAGGGGCTGTCATAGAGAGGAGGGGGGGAAAGCTATTTTCAAAGGCACCTGAAGGCCAGACAAGGAATAATGGATGGAAACTGAACAAGGAGAGATTCAACCTGGAAATAAGGAGAAATGTTCTGACAGTGAGAACAATCCACCCATGGAACAGAAGTTGCCTTCGGAAGTTGTGGGAGCGCCATCACTTGAGACTTTCAAGAAGAGATTGGACTCCCATCTGTCAGAAATGGTGTAGGGCAGGGGTCTCCAACCTTGGCTCCTGGAAGCCTGGCGGACTTCAACTCCCAGAGTTCCACAGCCAGCTGGCTGTGGAATTCTGGGAGTTGAAGTCCGCCAGGCTTCCAGGAGCCAAGGTTGGAGACCCCTGGTGTAGGGTCTCCTGCTTGGGCAGTGGGTTGGACTAGATGACCTACAAAGTCCCTTCCAACTCTGATTATCTGTTATCTGTTATTTTAGTTACAATATTTTAAAGATAAACATTGGAATGGACTTTCACTCCCCCCCCCCTTCTTTATGGCAACTACTAAACAGACATAGAAACGTTTTATGAGTTGACATCAGGCAAGTCACCAGGCATTCAGGTCTGCCGTTAAATGGAGAAGATTAGCAGTTGCACATTCAAGGATTGGCTTCATAAATCACGTTACAGTAAAACACAGGTAGCCCTCACCTTACGCAATTGAGCCTGATGTTTCGGTCAATAAGCGAGACATTGGGCCGGTGAGTTATGCCCCGTTTTACAACCTTTCTCGCCGTGAGAGTTAAGAGAATCCCTGCAGCTGGTAAGTGAGCTACCTAGTGGATGGAGCCGGCCTAGATGGCTAAATTGACCCTTTCAATCAAAAGACAAAGAACGTCAGTGTTTTACTTGCTACATGGAATCTGGTTCTGGACTTTGGGCTTGAGGTGGTCACAACTTTGAACGCTTAGTTGTAAGTCGAGGGCTACCCGTAGTCATTGACGCACCTGCTGAAATGCGCTAAATCAATGGGAAAGCATTCTTACCTTCCTTAGTGCAGTTTTTTCCTTCCAAATGTTTGGCGTAGCCTTCTTGGCATATTTCACAATGAACCCCAGCTGTGTGGTAGAGGCAACCAATGCATTCACCTGTGTCCGCCTTGCAGACTCTCGGCGAAAGGGCTGGGTCAACGTTCCCATTGCATTGACATTTCAGACAGATGCTGTCCGAGCTGTAGTAAGCCCTTGTCGCATTCATTGCAGAGGGGGCCGATGTAGCCAGGACGACACTCGACACAGGTTGGAGTTTGCTGACCAGGATCTGATTGGGGAAGAAGGATGTTAGTTAGTTCAACAGCTCCTCTTTGCTACAGGAGTACTTTCCCCATTGCCACCAGTCATCCAAGAGGGATACATGCATTCTAGTATTACAGATTGTGAGGATGCAGTGAGGAAGAGGAGGAGGAATGGAGGAAGAATGGAAGAAGAAAGGAAGGAAGGAAGGAAGGAAGGAAGGAAGGAAGGAAGGAAGGAAGGAAGGAAGGAAGGAAGGAAGAGAAATGGAGGAAAAGGGAAGGAGGTATGGAAAAATAAATAAGGAGGGAAAAGGATGAATGGAGGAAGAAAGGAAGAATGAAAAAATAAAGGAGGAAAAGGAGAAATGGAGGAAAAAAGGAGGAATGAAAGAAAGGGGGAGGAAGAATGAAAGAATATAGGAAGAGGAATGGAGGAAAAAGGAGGAAGAAAGGAGGAGGAGAAAGAATGGAAGAATAAAGAAAGAAGGAAAAAGAATGAAGGCGAGATGAAGGAAAAATGGAGGAGGAAAGGAGGAGGAAAAAAGGAAGGAGAGAGAAAGGAGGAGGAATGGAGGAAAAATGGAAGAAGGGAGGAAGAAAGGAGGGGGAAAAGAGGAAAAAAGAAAGGAGAAAGAAAGGAAGAGGAGGAGGAGGACAGAAGAAAGAGAAGAAGGAGTTGACCAAAAGCTTCAAGATCAGATCTGTACATGAACTTGATGAGATAACTGACGGGCCTTGGCAGAAGAAGATCTCGGGACAGAAACATGGCGATTCTGCCAATTGTGGGTGATCCTTCTCATATTACTGAGCTGGCCAGCCAGAAGAGGGAAATGTTTCTCCACCAGGGGTGAACCACCGTACTGGTCAATGCAACCCGAGCAAGTGACCAGCAGAGGGAGATGACGATCCAGCAAGTACAACACAACTGCCTATTGCGGCGTTGTTGAGACTACGGACTATTCTGTCCACAGTAATTTCTCTACAAAACGTAGAGCTGCCATTTCTCCTTCCTGGGCTCCATGACAACCAGAGAGTCTGTGTGACTTCTTATAATTTCTACAAGCTCAAACCAGATCAGCCCCCTAAAGCCCGTTGTGGCCAACATTTGCTCCCAAGGCTGTCAACCCAGACAGGAGAAGGTCAACTCCACCGCTCTTCAACCTTTTAAGAAAACCACCTTACTTATCTGACAGCTGCCGCTGGAAAATTCTGTGGAGCAAGGGCAGCGGAGACACTCGTGCTGCTCGGAGTGGTTGCGGTAAAATCGTCCTTTGCAATTCTCACAGGAAGGGCCTTCGGTGTTTCCATGGCAATGAAGGCAAGCGCCTACGTGCAAAACAAACAAACAAACAAACAAAATCCAACAGAAATGATGCAGGAGTTTGGAGGTGAAGCGACATTTCGTGGGAAGAAGCTCGAGTTGAAATGATCTGTCTCTGAACTATTATTTCAGAATAACAGAGATGGAAGAACAGAGCTTGGAAATCGTCAACCCAATGGTGGGATTTAGCCGGTTCGGGCCGGTACAGGCGAACTGGTTGTTAAATTTACATCTGGTTCACCAAACTGGTAGTTGAACCAACCGGATGGCCCCGCCACCTGCCCCTCCCCTCCTAGGAGTCTCCACTTGGCCCATTTTCAATGCAGGTAAGTGCGGGGTCCACACGGAGACTCTGGGAGGCGCGAGAAGTTCCGGAAGTCCAGAAATGGGTCTATTTCCAGCTTCTGGAGGACCTCCGGAGCCTAAGGGAGGCTGTTTTCGCCCTCCCAGAGGCCCGAGGGAAGCCTCCGGACTCTGGGGAAGCTGAAAAATGGCCTTCCCAGAAGTTCCATTAGGCCATGCCCACCGCTGGGATTTTGGAATCGCATCCCTGAGGAAACCCTATACAATTTCAGACAGATGGTTGTCCAAACCCTTCTTAAAAATCTCAAGGGTTGGAGCACCCGCAACTTCTGGAGGTAAATCATTCCACCGGTTAAATTATGGTTTTCATTATGGTTTGCGTTGAGGTTCCTCAAGCTAAGCTGTCCTGGTCGGTTCTCCTGGCCTATCTAAGCTGCTTTAGGTTCCATCAGAGAAGAGCAAGATGGATCTCCAATGACCAAAAGAAGGATAGTCCTGCCTTGCTCTAACCCTTCTCCTCCTCTATGATCTGAGCTAGAATTTGCCATGTGAAGTTGTTCCTCCTGGGAAACCCTTCCCCATAAGGACCACCCCTCACAAAACAACCCCATTGTACCTGTCAAAGGATCACACTGCAAAGAATGATTGTTGCAGCGGCATGGCGCGCAGGAGGGTCCCGTTGAACTTGGAGAAACCTTCCTGGCACTGGGCACATTTGATCCCCCGTGGCTCCAGCTTTGCACTGGCATTGTCCAAGGCTGTTTGGAAACAAAGAGATCACACAGGGGGCATTGTGGAGGCTTCTTCGAAAAGCAGCATGACTGCAATTCATTAAATCTGGGGTGAAGGAAGAACACCCAGAACAGCTGGGCTACAACTCCCCAAATTGCCAAGCGACAGGATCAGTGGTATTCTGTTGAGGAGGACTAATGGGTACATTGTGGGCACATGTAAATTGCCATATGATAGATAGATGATGGGTGGATGGATGGATGGATGGATGGATAGATGGACAGGCAGGTAGGCAGGCAGACAGACATACAGACAAATAGGTGGATGGATGGATGGATAAATAGATAGATAGCTAGATGGATGGATGGATGGATGGATGGATGGATGGATAGATGGACAGGCAGGTAGGCAGGCAGACAGACATACAGACAAATAGGTGGATGGATGGATGGATGGATGGATGGAATAAATAGATAGATAGCTAGATGGATGGATGGATGGATGGATGGACGGGCAGACAGACAGACAGACAGATAGACAGATAGATAGATATGCACATACATAGATTGGTTTTTTATATATGTGCGTGTGTGTGTGTGTTTTCTCTAGGGTTAAGGTCTTCTTTAATGCAAAAGAAATAAGAAACACTCTAACATAGACCCAATTAATGGTTTACAAAACAGAATACAAAGTTGGAAGGGACCTTGGAGGTCTTCTAATCCAACCCCTGCTCAAGCAGGAGACCCTATATCATTCTGGACAAATGGCTGTCCAGTCCCATCTTGAAAAACCTCCAGTAATGGAGCTCCCACATTTCTCTAGAGGCAAGTGATTAATTATTCTCATAATTAAGGAAATTTCTCCTTAGTTCTAAGTTGCTTCTCTCCTTAATTAGTTTCAATCCATTGCTTCTTGTCCTGCCTTCTGGTGCTTTGGAAAATAGCTTGACCCCCCCCCCCCCAACCTTCTTTGTGGTAGCCCCTCAAATATTGAACAGCTGCTCTATTTATAAAAGAGCACAGTTCATAGACTAAACCATGGTTTATTCCTCAAGCTGGAAGGAGGGCAAACTTGGCTTAACATGATAGAGTCATCCTGCTAGAAATCTGATTTCCAAAGACTTCCCTTTGTAGGTTTTCTGTGCTTTCAATTTCTTCTCCTCCTCAGTTGACACAGGGTGAGCAGGGAAGTTATTAAGCATTTTAAAGGGGATTTGGGGTGCCTGAAAAGTTCAAATTTAATGCCGGTGTGGCAGGAAGTTCAATTCACTTGAGATGGCTGGAAGCCATGGGCCAGAATGAAATCTTTCATAAGCGACAGAAATCCTGGCTCCCCCATCCATCCATGCTCCCCCCCCCCCCCCCCCACTCAATGCCTCTATAGAATGAAACATATGACAAAAATCCCCTTTCAGGCCTCGCCTAGCGGAAAAAGCTCCTTCTCCATTTTATTCTTCCCCCTCCTCCCCTCCGCAAAAACTCAAGAATTCATATAAAGCTCAGGTCATGGACGCATAGAACAATCTGGAAAACGATGAGAGAAAGAGAAAGAGAGGGTGAAAGGGGGAGAGAAAGGAGGGAGGGAGGGAGGGAGGGAGGGAGGGAGGGAGGAAGGGAAGGGAGGGAGGAGGAAGGAAGGAAGGGAAGGAAGGAAGGAAGGAAGGAAGGAAGGAAGGAAGGAAGGAAGGAAAAGGAAAAGGAAAAAGGAAAAGGAAAGGAAAGGAAAGGAAAGGAAGGAGGAAGGGATAGGGAAAGGTAGGGAGGAAGGAGATGGAGAAAGGGAAGGAAGGAAGGAAGGAAGGAAAGGAAAAGGAAAGGAAAGGAAAGGAAAGGAAAGGAAAGGAAAGGAAAGGAAAGGAAAGGAAAGGAAAGGAAAGGAAGGAAGGAAGGAAGGGATAGGGAAAGGTAGGGGAGGAAGGAGATGGAGAAAGGGAAGGAAGGAAGGAAGGAAGGAAGGAAGGAAGGAAGGAAGGAAGGAAGGAAGGAAGGAAAGAAAAGGAAAAGGAATAGGAAAAGGAAAAGGAAAAGGAAAAGGAAAAAGGAAAGGAAAGGAAAGGAAAAGGAAAGGAAAGGAAAGGAAGGAAGGAGGAAGGGATAGGGAAAGGTAGGGAGGAAGGAGATGGAGAAAGGGAAGGAAGGAAGGAAGGAAGGAAGGAAGGAAGGAAGGAAGGAAGGAAGGAAGGAAGGAAGGAAAAAAGAAAGGAAGGAAAAAGAAAGAAAAGAAAAGGAGGAAGTTGTGGCTGCTCCAACACTGGAAGTTTTTAAGAAGAAACTGGACAGTCACTTGTCTGAAATGGGATAGAGTCTCCTGCTTGAGCAGGGGGGCTGGACTAGAAGACCTCCAAGGTCCCTTCCAGCTCTATTCTGATTCTAAATGTCTAACAATATTCACCTCAGCCACGGGCCTGGCTCCGAAGCGAGCCAAGAACAAGGGGAGAAGCCAAAATCAGCCGAAGAGGAAGAGGGACAGAGAGTAGTCCAGAGCAGAAGGCCAAAGACCAAAGACTAACTGAGGACTGGAACAATTCTGAAGATCAGGAGCTCTTTGTCCTCCAGTCCAGCCAAACTGGGACACATGATTTTCTTCACAAAGGAGATAATGGCCGACTTTCCGGCGCTGCTTCTTCTCTGTTTTCTGAACCCAAGCAAAAAACAGCGAAGCAGCGGAGACTGAATGTCAGCTGGGGCACACATTTATTGATGGCAATGTTTATTATTGCCCCGATGAATATAGGAAGACGGTGGAGAGTCAGCCATGCTGTGACAACCGAAGTCTATTGTCCAAGCCTCCCCCTCGGCTTCTCTCTCCCTCTCTCTCTTACAAAACTGCTGGAAGCGAAGTCCCCATCTAGATTATTCTAGATGTCACTTGGCGCTGACCTGCTTTCAAAAGGCTGAAAAACAAGGAAAAAGAAAAGAAAAGAAAAGAAAAAAGAAAGGAAAGGAAAGGAAAGGAAAGGAAAGGAAAGGAAAGGAAAGGAAAGGAAAGAAGGAAGGAAGGAAGGAAGGAAGGAAGGAAGGAAGGAAGGAAGGAAGGAAGGAAGGAAGGAAGGAAGGGGAAGGAAAGGAGGGGGAAGAAAGGAGGGGGAAGAGACGGAAGGAGGGTGAAAGTAAGGGAAGGAGGAAAGAAGGGAGGGAGGGAGGAAGAGTAGAAGTGAAAAAGGAAGGGAGAGAGGAAAGGAAGGAAGGAAGGAAGAGGGGGAGAGAGTAAGAGAGGGAGTGGGGAAGTGGGGAAGAAGGAAGAAAGGAGAAAGAAGAAAGGGAGGGGGAAGAGAGGGTGGAAGTAAGGAAGCAAAGAAGGGAAGGAAGAAAGAAGGGAGGGAGGGAAGAAGAGAGGGAGGGAAGAAGGGTGGAAGTGAGAAAGGAAGGGAGGGAGGAAAGAAGGAAGGAAGAGGGGAGGGAGTAAGGGAGGGAGTGTGGAAGGAAGGAAGGAAGGAAGGAAGGAAGGAAGGAAGGAAGGAAGGAAGGAAGGAAGGAAGGAAGGAAGGAAGGAAGGAAGGAAGGAAGGAAGGAAGGCACACTCCTTCCTGATTGGAAACAAACCTTATTGGAAAGAAGTGTTTTGAAGAAGTGGCTGGCCAACTCTCTCCAAACCAAACCATTCTACACACTCACACAACACAGCGAACCACACAGTGAGCCTCATCCTGCCACATTTTAGCCAAGAGCAGAGCGAAAAACCAAGCTTGGGCTCACTGTAATGCACGAACCCAAAGAATTGGGTTCATTGAGTAAACGAAGGTCAATTACTCACAGGTCTGTGGCTCAGAGACCGGCAAGACATGGAAATAAATTTGTTTTCGATCAGTCCCTTAATTCCCCCCCACACCTTCTGTTGCTCCCTTGGGCCATGCAAAGAGTGATGACCTATCTCCGGGGCCTGCGTGGCTTGGACAAAGAAACCAATGTCCTACAACGCAAGCCCTCCACGCCTGAAAGATTTTAAAAATCCATTTTGGCAAGATTTACTGCCTGATTCTCTCTCTCTCTCTCTCTCTCTCTCCCCCCTCTTTCTCTCTCTCTCCTCCCTCCCTCCCTCCCAATCTCTTTCTATCTATCTATCTATCTATCTATCTATCTATCTATCTATCTATCTATCTATCTATCTATCCCACACCCCTCTATCTCTATATGTCTCTCTCTCTCTCTCTCTCCCCCTCCCTCACCCCCTCTCTCCTGGCCTTTGCATTCCCTTTCTTTCTTGAAAAGTCCTTTTTTCTTCTCTCTCTCCCCCTCCCTCCCAATCTCTATCATCTATCTATCTACCTATCTATCATTCTCTATCGATCTGTCCACCACCCCTCTATCTCTATCTGTCTATCTGTCTGCCTGTCTCCATCTCTCTCTCTCTCTCTATCCCCCACTCTCTCTCTCTACCCTTATCTGTCTGTCTATCTGTGTGTCTCCCATCCCCCTACCTTCCCCCTTCTCCCTCCTTCCTGCCTTCCATCACCCTGGCAAAATGGTTCAATGACCCCTGCCGAGAAGCCACAGTGCGAAATAGCTCCACGGGGAACCGTCCTCTCTCTACCTCGGACAACCTTTTAGCCGAGCATGGGTGGGGTGGGGGGGGAAAGAGAAGCACCCTGCCCGATCGCTCGATTTTCAGCTCAATTAATCTGGAGGTTAAGAGATGGGGAAGTCAGGGACCAAAATTGCCCCTTTGGCAAAATGTCTCCCATCGCGTCTGGTTTCTGCCCGGCCCCGTCTTTGAAACGCGGAATTTAATAACAGCTTTCTGTGTTTGGAGGAAGGACCCTCGGGGAGGGGGCTCTTCCCTCTTTCCTCTGGCATCCCTGCAACCATCCTCTCCCGTGAGGATATGCCAGCAAAGCCCCCTCCGTGGGTGGGAAGAAAACAGGGGCGCTTTCTTTGCCCCCGAACACTGGCGCATTGTGCAGGCCGCATTCCTCCCTTGATGCCTGCAAAACGGGAGTCTGGCCAGGCCTGGATTCGTTCGCCGGGGCCGAAACCTCTCCAGGATTCTGAAGAGGCGTTTGGTGAAATGTCAAAACCGCCCAGCGCATCTGGACCGCATCGCAACGCCTCCGCCAAAATGTCCCCTTCCCATCCCGACTGGAGGCACGGCAGGCCACATCAGGCTTCCTGGATCAAAGGAGCGGCCATCCAGAAGTGGCTAAGGGGAAGGTTTGGAGTTTTCCGGAAGGGAAGAGAAAAATCTATCATGGTTGCTCCATGATTATTATATTGCCAAGACTGGGGAAGTAGGGAGATGAGAATATCACCCTAAAAGACACCCCTGAAAAGAGAGTGGAACCACCAAAACGACTCCCGCTGACAGGAAAGCCACTAGGGACTAAAGAGATAACAAACCCCCTTCCCTTCTAGCCCTGATGGTGTTACCTAGTTGGGTCATGAAACGTCTGCAAGGAAATAACCAAGCTCAGAGAGCAGTCAGGACCCCACAATTCTCCTTTCTTCCTCCTTCACTTCCTTCACAAACTCCACTCCCTTCTAACACTGATGATGTTATCTAGTTTGGTCATGAAATTTCTGCAAGAAAAGAATAATGCCCCCACTGTGCCACCATGGCTCCAAGAAGGACCCCACCCTTGTCCTCCTCCTCCTCCTCCTCCTTCCAGTCCACAAGTCCCTCTCCTTTCCAGCACAGATATTATCTAGTTAGGTTAACAAAGGTCTGCAAGAAACTCACCATCAGAGAGTACAAAGGACCTCACAGACCTCCTCCTCCTCCTCCCCCACTTCCTTCAAACACTATTATCAAGTTTCATAATAAAATCCCTGCAAGGAAAGAACTTGGAGAGAGGAGAGAGAGAGAGAGAAGGAAGGTGGCCTAATGGGAGAAATATTTGTAGCTCAGGATTGAAGTGAGGGGTCCCTTAGTGCTCTATGAGCTGGATGGTTTTCTTGTGCACGTTTCATTACCCAATGAGGTAACATCATCAGTGTTGGTGAGCATGGAGTTTGCTCGCTTTTTATACACAGATAAGCAGGGATTTGCACCAGAAAAGCCATCAAGCAGAAAACAACACCCGAATCAAGGAACTACAAAGAAGAAAACCACACACACACCCCTCGCCTAACAGGAAGCAAACCCCACGCTTGTATCACTGATGATCTGATTTAGTGAAACGTCTGTAAGAAGACAAGCAAGTTTATAGAGCACCAAGGATCCCACAGTCATCCTCCTCCCTTCCTCCTCCTCCTTCCATTCCACAAACCCCACTCCCTTCTAGCACTGATGATGCTACCTAGTCGGGTTATGAAATGTCTGCAGGAAAACAACCAAGCTCAGAGAGCACCAAAGACCCGTTAGTCCTCCTGCTTCTCCTCCTCCAACCCCCTTCTAAGCACTGATGATGTTATCTAGTTGGGTCATGAAACGTCTGCAAGCTCAGACAGCACCAAAGAGCCCACAGTCCTCCTTCTCTCCTTCCTCCACCTCTTCCTCCTTCTCCTCCTCCAACCCCCTTCTAAGCACTGATGATGTTACCTAGTTGGGTCATGAAACGTCTGCAAGCTCAGACAGCACCAAAGAGCCCACAGTCCTCCTTCTCTCCTTCCTCCACCTCTTCCTCCTTCTCCTCCTCCAACCCCCTTCTAAGCACTGATGATGTTATCTAGTTGGGTCATGAAACGTCTGCAAGCTCAGACAGCACCAAAGAGCCCACAGTCCTCCTTCTCTCCTTCCTCCACCTCTTCCTCCTTCTCCTCCTCCAACCCCCTTCTAAGCACTGATGATGTTATCTAGTTGGGTCATGAAGCCCTGATGTGATGGCATTCATGTATTTCCCCGGCCACTACGCCAGGCAATCTGTGGGTCACGGCTGCATCCGCGACCCCATTATTGCCTCCCATGTTGGATGGGATCCCTTCTGACATTCCAAAACTACAATGACCAACATTCCCTGGCCAGTAAAAAAGAGAAGGAACAAAGAAAGTGGTGGCAGGCGAGACGTTTGAAGGGATTCTCCCAGAGTTGGGCTGCAGGGGGGTTGCAAGGAGAGCCCCCCTAGCTAAGATTATGGGCAGTTCAGAGAACCCACAAATCTCACTCCTGGCTGGCCCCGCCCACCACCGCCCTCCTCTCCCAGGAGTCCCCACATGGCCCATTTCCGGCTTCCAGGGAGCCTCCAGAGGTCAGGGAGGCCATTTTTGCCCTCCTGGAGGCTCGAGCCAAGCCTCCGGAGCCAGGGCAAGGCTGAAACACCCTCCTATTACCACCAACACCAAGATGCAGGAGGCTGACTAGGCCACGCCCACCCAGCCACCGGGCAGAGAGAATAATCCCTTGCTCAAATTTGGGAAGCCCACCCCTGGGTTCTCCTTACTTGTCGCAGAACAAAGAGGCGGAGTCCTCGGGATGACACTCGCAAGGAAGGCAGCGCCGGTGAGATGGACCGAGATGGTAGCCGTCTTCGCATCGGTCGCACGAGGGCCCCGTGTAACCTGGGAGGCAGTGGCAGTGACCCGTGGCATTGCACTCACGCACACTTGTGCTTCCGATGGAGCTGCAGTTGCAGAAGTCATCTGCAAGAGGAGCAAAGGAGAAAAAAGAAACCTGAAATGAATCATGGACTGATTGCAGAATCATATTTCTTCTATATATATATTTTTGTACAGTTGAGTCATTGCAGACAACACACCTGTTCTCAGATCCCAATTTGGAGAGTGTAGGACAAAAATCCAACGCAGTCCTAAATTGCGTGAACAGAAGGATACAATCAAGATCACATGAGGTCCTAATACCACTCTATAAAGCCTTAGTAAGACCAAACTACTATTAGTAAGAGACTACTACATCCAGTTTTGGTCACCACACTATAAAAAGGATGTTGAGACTCTAGAAAAAGTGCAGAGAAGAACAACCAGGATGATGAGGGGACTGGAGGCTAAAACATACGATGAACAGTTGCAGGAACTGGGCCTGGCTAGTCTAGGGAAGAGAAGGACCAGGGGAGACAGGAGAGCCATGTTCCAATATTTGAGGGGCTGCCACAGAGAGGAGGAGGGGGTCAACTATTTTCCAAAGCACCCAAAGGCCAGAGAAGGAATAATGGATGGAAACTGAACAAGGAGAGATTCAACCTGGAAATAAGGAGGAATTTTCTCACTGTGAGAACCATCAATCGATGGGACAGAAGTTGTGGGAGCTTCATCACTGGAGGCTTTCAAGAAGAGATTGGACTACCATTTGTCAGAAATGGTGCAGGGTCACTGCTTGGGCGGAGGGTTAGACTAGATGACCTACAAGCTCCCTTTCAACTCTGCTAATCTGTTAAAAGCCAATTCAATTGAACCTCCAAACTGGAGGTCTGAATCAAATTGAAGAGATGACTGAAAGCATTAAGATCTGTATGACCATTAACTCTAATTTTTATTCTTGCAACATACTACGAGGTGGAGCAGGCTTAGCTAGTCTAAGGCCAAGCAGTCTTTGAACTCCAATCCAGCCCAACCCAAAAACCACAATTAGACCACATCTGTTGAGGTACAGTATCTCTGCCTAAAATTAATGCCATCTTCATCTCAAAGGTGCTTTACCAAGAGGCAACTCGATTTTCTGGTTTTTTCCTTGGAGACGTTTCGCTTCTCATTCAAGAAGTTTCTTCAGCTCTGACTGGATGGTGGTGGGGAATGGAAGGATTTATCCTCCTTGCAGACAGCTGGTCATTTGCATCCTTTTAGAGGGTCGTTGAGGCCACCTGGAGGTTTATCTGTGTCTCCAGATTCACCTGAGTGGTGCAAATGGGTATGGAGCCTTCTTGGAACTGTTGAAAGAATGCAAATGATCGGCTGTTTACAAGGAGTATAAATCCTTCCATTCCCCACCATCATCCAGTCAGAGCTGAAGAAACTTCTTGGATGGGAAGCAAAATGTCTTCAAAGAAAAACCAGAAAGTCCAGTTGCCTCTTTGGGACAACCATGACCTGGATGACTGAGAAGGTCCACAGACATTAATGTCATCTTTCATGTCTCCAGACATACTTGTTTTGAGCCGAGTGCCTGCTCCGGCAGAGTCCCTTGGCTGATCTTGGCCCTGTTGGTATCTCCAAGTTAGATCTCCAACACAAGGTTGCTTGGGAAGCTGAAGATTGATAAAATGAAATAGCAGGAAGGATTATCTGGGATCACATGTCTGGATTGGAATCCCAAGAACTAGACCAGGTTGGTCCATATGCCAACATTTTCTCCAGAGTTTCAGGTCAATGCTTCAATTGAACTGCGGTTCTGCCTACGACAGGAGCTTTGAGTTTCAACACCACATGGTTTCCAGTCTCTGGGACAGATTTCCCCCTCGGGTTTGCAGGAGACCACCCAACCCAGGCATTGGACCAAACAGTCTCGCAAAATGTTCCTCTACAGGATAGCATCCCATCTGATTCACGACCACTGCTAGCCTCCAAACCTTGCAGGAAGGAAACATTTGAAGGAGATTAGAGCAGTGGTCGTCAACCAGTGGGCCAGGGACCACTGGTGGTACACAAGAAAACTTTGGCAGAGAACACAAGGCTTCCATCACTTGCATTGCAAACAACAAGAGGTAGTGAGGGGAAGGGGGAAAAGGGTAGAGGGGGGAAAATTCGCCCCACATGCCTGGCCTGGCCACCAGGCTGCTCCTTTCCACTTCTTTCTTCTTCTGCTTTTGGCTGCGTGCAAGGAAAGCAGCCCAAGTCTTTCTTTCTCTCCCCCAAACGCCACCAGAAATGAGTCTTTGGGACCCTGCAAGGCCTCCTGCTCCAAGAGGCTGAGCCGGCAAAGACTCATTTCTGAGTCTTTTGGGGGAGAGAAAGAAAGACTTCTGCAGCCTCTGCTGCTTTCCTTGCATGGAGCCAAAAGTCTCTCTCCCTCTCTTTCCCCCTGAGAACAGAGCTGGAGATGGTATCCTGCAATCCCAAATAAAGAACCATCGATCAGTAGGAAAGCAGGGTGGGGAATTTTCCTGCAGACTTTTTGGAGTTTTTTTTTCCAGGGTCTCTGGTCCGCAGGATTTAAAATTATGAGTTTGGTGGTCCCTGAGGTCCAAAAGATTGGCAACCTCTGGTTTAGAGGATGTGCAGGCAGCCTTTCCCTTTCTGTCTTGCGAGAAGATTATCTGATCAAGCGGACACACGTTAGATGTGTCTTTCCCACCAATTGCCAGGAATGGTCTGATCCAGCATTATTCAAGAGCTTTGGAGGCCTGGCCCATGGCAGAAGAAAGATAGGTTGATCTGTTGATCCCACCACCACCAACGCTTACTCAAAAAGAGCCACGCCATCAGCTCAAAGCCTCATTGTTTTTCCAAAGTTGTACCACATCAGCAAAAAACAGATACAAACAATGTCCAAAAATGACACACAGAATGTCCATCAAGTTAGAAAAACTCTCGTGCAACGGTTGAGAAACATTTTTTTTTTCCTCTCTCCAGAACCCTGAAACCAAGTTTAATGAACAGAGTCTCTTGCTGGAGCTAGCAGTTTGGAGATATACAGATTGACAAGAGTTGGAAGGGACCTTGTAGGTCATCTAGTCCAACCCCCCACCCAATCAGGAGACCCTACGCCATTTCTGACAGAGGGCAGTCCAGTCTCTTCTTGAAAGCCTCCAGGGATGAAACTCTCACAACCTCTGAAGGCAACTCCAATGTTCCATCGGTGGATTGTTCTCCCTGTCAGAAAATTCCTTCTTATTTCCAGGTTGAATCTCTCCTTGGTCAGTTTCCATCCTTCCTTCCTTATCTGGCCTTCAGGTGCCTTGGAAAACTTAGATCCTACCAAGCAACTAGCTGTTCTGGTCAGAAGGTTCACCTTTCTTTGAAAGTGTGAAGATACGGTTCTCCCAAGGGTGTCTAAACAAGATACCCAAGAATCCACCTTGAAGGTCCACCCTAAAAACCAACCTGTTAGGATCGCTGCTTCCTGTGTCCTTTCAGTTGAAATCTTCCTTCAACCCAACCATCCGGCTTCCCCATAACATTTTTCCCCCTCAACTACACAACTAATCCCCGGTGTCTCTTTTAAATCTGTTTTGTTCATCATTTTTAAATCCCTAAGCAAACTCCAGGACAGGAAAAGCTAGTTATACAAGCCTGCCCCCAAAAAAAAGAGAGAGAAAGAATTCTTTGATGCCCTCTGCACAACGCAGCATTCGCTGATTCACACAAACTTTTGGAAAGCCACAGACAGGGGTTTGATGGACATCAACGTTTTAATTATACCCACAGCGCTGCACCCACAACATCAGTATCTGATCTACTAACTAGCAACACCATCCCATGCTTGCATTTCTAGGAAAGCTCTTTCCCCTAGGATGGATGCCTGTGTCAGAGAGAGAGAGAGGAAAAAAAAAAACTCCACCAGGAGTTGTGCATTGTGTTTCATTGTGTTGTGCAATGAAATCAACCTGATGGGAGTGGAGAGGAGATCCAGGGACAAGAAACTTCTCTGAATTTCCAAGGACACCCAACCCCACGGGCGGCTTTTGTCTTTTGTGAACCCAAACCAGAGGGAGGGGGCTGCAGCCGGTTCGTACCGGTTCTCGCAAACCGGTGGTCAAGATTAGGTGCAATTTGGCAAACCGGCAAATCCTACCACTGGCTGCTCTTGCCCAATTTTTTAGGCTGTTTTGGGTCATTTTAGGGGGTTGTTTTCAGCCCATCTGGGGGGGGGGGCAATTTCAGGCCTTTTTCAGGTTGTTTTTCAGGCCATTTTCTGGACCAAAAATGGCCCCAAAACATCCTGAAAACATCCTGTTTTTCGGGGTGTTTTCAGGTGGTTTTTTGGGCCATTTTAGGCCATTTTCTGGGCCAAAAATGGCCTCCAAAACAGCCTGAAAATGGTCAAAAAACAGGCTGAAAAAATGGGCGGGGTCAGCCAGTGGCGGGATTAGCCCCAGCTCCTGAATCCTACTTACCTCTTCTTTTGAGGTGAGTGGCCAGGAGGCGGGGCTGGGTGTGATGAGTGACATCACTCGCCCAGTCACATGACCAACCAGCCATGCCTACCCAGCCAGAGAATCAGTTGTTAAAAAAAATTGCAGCCCACCACTGACCAAAACTCACACCGATCTGCAAGCCAGCCCTTTGAGAATAGGTTGGTCTGAAGCCCGTGACTGGTGGGGGAGGAGGCTTTAGATGAAGCATGCTTGCAAAGCTGCCGTGGTGTTTCACACCATCCTGATGGCCTCCACCAGAAATCCCAGTTGAAACATCTCCAGAAGCCACAAGAGCTAAACAGAACACCTCAGTATGGGGAACCCTCCATGGTTGCATCATCCGGAGGAGACAAACAATATCACCTTGTCAAGGTGAAACCAAAGGTGGTTTTCCAAAAGACAACTGGACTTTTGTTTCTCCTTGGAGATGTTTTGCTTCTCGTCCATTCTTCATTTCTGAAAACATTTGGGTGACGATTGGGTGGTCTGTGTTCTGACCAAGCCTTCCGAGACCGTAATTAGGCACATGCTTATTTTAAAAACACGTCATTGTTTTATTGCAACGTTGGGAATTATTTTCATTCCCGGCCAGCAATGAACCTTAAATAGTCCCCCAAGATAAGCACCCACCTTGCTTTCCTGTGAAGTGCTGCCAAGAACAGAAGTGTCCAAGGAGCTAGAAAGAAAACCAACCAAAGTACAAAGAGCTTCAAGAATGAGTCTGAAACCAAACGAACAACGTTGCTTCCTGCAAAGGTTTCATCATCTTTGCCTGTCCTTGATACCTTATGGGAGGGGCAATCACCTCCCAGCCTTATTCCCAAGTCGCCCCTTTTGTTTCAGCTTCTCTCACCTTCTAGCAGCTCTGCGCACTGGGAACAGGCTCCCCTGGGTCTTCTGTCTTGCTGCTGCCAGACTCCGGAGGCTCTGGAGGCAGCACCCCACTCCCACATGGTCCCGGCCCCATCTCCGCATCACATGCAGGACCCTCGTACAAATCCTCTCCAGGCTGGTCCCCATTCTTCCCCACTGTCTGGCGAATCACAACAGCCTATCCTATGCAAGACTGCTGACCTTGTCAAGGCATTGAAACCCTGTTTCTTTCCCCCAGACGGTGGATCAGAGCCTTCAGCAAACCCCATGTATGAAATTTAAGATCATTCTTTCCCTGTTTTTCTTTCTTTTTCTTTCTTCGTCCTTCTCCCACGGAGATGTAAGTAGCCATGACAGCCTCGGTTGTCTTCCTGCAGCTGTGGCTTCCTTTTTTTTTCCTAAGGAGCTCGGTTTTTACTATTATGGGGAGAGGGGGTTTCCCTGCTCTTGGCACGAAAAAGACAAGTGTTGAAAGCCCACAAATCAGACCGACACCAAAGGGGATTTACAAATGTCAGAATGTGTTGGGTTGTCAGGCCATTGTAGGGGAAATGAAGGCTGAAGAAGGCAAGAGATGGAGGGGGAGAACGCCCAGAAAACAGAGCTCAGGTCAGACCAAACACACATGGAGAAGGAGATACACCTATGCGGTTGTTACTTGTGGTTTGTTAATTGGAAGCTGTTGAGCCTTGAGTGGCAGAAAATTAAAGCGACTTACAGCAAGTACCTGGCATGGCCAACTCAGCCTTCAAGAAAGATGGTGGCCTCGTAAAAAAATAACCTAAACTGACAAGGCTTAACAGAATAAGAGGGTTGGAAGGGACCTTGGAGGTCTTCTAGTCCACTTCCTACTTACAGAATAACAGGTTGGAAGGGACCTTGGAGGTCTTCTGGTCCACTTCCTTGCTTAAACAGAATAACAGAGTTGGAAGGGACCTTGGAGGTCTTCTAGTCCAACGCTCTGGTCAATCAGGAGACCCTACATCATTTCAGACAACTGAAAGTCCAGTCTCTTCTTACAAGCCTCCAATGATAGAGCACAATATCTGGTCGCAAGCCATTCCACTGGTTAATTGTTCTTACTATCAGGAAATTTCTCCTTAGTTCCTTGACTAGTTTCCATCCATTGCTTCCTCTCTTGCCTTCTGATGCTTAAGAGAATAAGGTCACTTTTTTCCTGGTGCTGGGGAATTCTGGGAATTCAAATGAACGCATGAGGTTGCGACCCCACAGCATTGAACCAACACTAAAGAGCGGATCATTCTTGATCGACATTCTCAACTCCCGTACTTTTCCAGATCTGATGGACAACTTGCCTACCATCCTTAATCATCAAGGGCAATTATCTATATCTATAAAAGCGAAATTCCACTCACGCATCATCACAAAATCGCCAGAACCATAAAGCCTACAAACTTGACATTTGGCACTTAGGTTCCTCTTGGCTTCTAGGGGCTCACTAAGAAAGGATTTCTCAAAATGACCATCAGAGCATTAGCATTTCTTATATTATTATTATTATTATTATTATTATTATTATTATTATTATTATTGTTGTTGTTGTTGTTGTTGTTGTTGTTATTAACATGCTCTGATGCTAAGGAGTTCTACTCCCCCTCCACACCTGAAAAGAAATCTGTTTCAACTGCAAAACGCCAGCAGAGGAGAGGAGTTTCAGTTTTACTTTCACAGCAGCACCAAGCAGCTTTAGTCCAGAACAGTTGAGCTAAGCCACGCCCAGGCTCCTTGCTGTCTCCTTCTTGCTCACACAGCAAATACTCTTTCAGTTTCCAAACAGTCCTCAACTCTCTCACACACTGACAGGACACTAGCCTGATGAATACCGATGGATGCTGGTAGACAGAGGCAGAATTTTTTCCCCTTATTTTCCTCCCCAAAAACTAGAGCCAACCACATAGTTTCATAGTGAAGCACGCGTACTCTACAAATATATATATTTGTTCCTCCTTTTTTATCAACCAGGTGAAAGATGGGCTCCCCTCTGAGCGTATTGTCAGATGGCAGAAGGTCAGGGAACAACTTCCTGTTGGAAAAACATTAAAGTGACAAGGGAAAAAAATGGGACACTCCTAAAGTTTATGGGTTGCAGGCAACCTCCCGCCCTTGGTTTTCTTTCGAAAACTCTTTTTAAGATTATAAAGGTGTACATCTGAGTGTATCTCTTTATCAAGTGCGTTTAATCTTTCAACGAAGGGCTCCAGGGAAGAACGGCTGTGTTGTCATAACTTGGAGATCAAAAGTCCTCCCAAATGAATCAAAGCCGACAGACTTCTCGGCTTGTTCCATTGACTTTTTCCCTTTGTTCCAATATGTCCTGCTTTTTGCCTCAGAGCCATTTTTGTTCTCTATTTATAGAGATTAGGTCTACTCAGTAGTTCTGATCTAAGCTGTATTGGGTTTTCTCCCCCCCCCAAAAAAAGCATTGAATGCCTTCACCTTCAGATTTCCCGTAGGAGTAGCTGAGACATAAAATTTTGACATGGGGGGGGGAGGGTTGCGATCCTCCTCATCTCTGCCTTCCCTCCTCCCACCCCAGTTCTTATTATGAGAGGCCATTAATCCAGCGATCATGGGAAAAAATAATTCATTCTGCATATCATGCAAGATTGGGTGTCTGTCCGTCCGTCTATCTTTCTGTCTATATCTATTTATCTATCTTTCTATCTAACTATATCTAGCTATCTATATCTAGCTACCTACCTACCTCTATCTATCTATCTATCTATCTATCTATCTATCTATCTATCTATGTCTATCTATCTATCTATCTATCTATTTCTCTATCTGTCTGTCTGTCTGTCTGTCTGTCTGTCTGCCTGCCTATCTATCTATCTATCTATCTATCTATCTATCTATCTATCTATCTATCTATCTATCTATCTCTATATCTAGCTATCCAGATACCTACCTGCCTGCCTACCTACCTACCTCTATCTATCTATATCTATATCTATATCTATATCTATATCTATATCTATATCTATATCTATATCTATATCTATATCTATATCAATATCTATCTATCTATCTATCTATCTATCTATCTATCTATCTATCTATCTATATCTATCTAGATACCTACCTACCTACCTACCTCTATCCATATCTAGCTATCTTATCTATTATCTAACTATCTATCATGTATATATATATATAGAGAGAGAGAGTTAGATATAGATATAGATATAGATACCTACCTACCTACCTATTTCTATCAATCTATTTCAATGTATATTTATCTATCTATATCTAGCTATCTTATCTTTCTATTTATTATCTATATCTATCTATCTATCTCTACTTACCTATATCTAGCTAGCTATCTTATCTATCTATATCTAGCTACCTCCCTACCTATATCTATCTATCTGTCATCTATCTATTTACATAGGAACGAAATTGGGTGGAAGAAAATGCCTTGGGATCAAGTTCCAGTTGAAACAAGAGAAGATTATATGATGTAAGGAGACCTTATAACATATTGGATAGGTGGCTGGATAGATGGGATCTAATGAAGGAAAGAAAAAAAACCTGGAATTAAGGAGAAACTTTCTGACAGTGAGAACAGGTGGACTCCAGAAGTTGTGGGAGCTTCATCCCTGGAGGTTTTTAAGAAGAGACTGGACAGCCACTTGTCTGAAATGGTGTAGGGTCTTCTGCTTGGATGGAGGGTTGGACTAGATGACCTCCAAGATCCCTTTCAGCTCTATTCTGATGGAGTGATCCTTTGACTTCCTTTTGAAATCAAATGGACAGTTGCTTCAACATCTCTGGAAAGCCTCTTTTGAAAGGTTGAATCTCACTCCCAGGGGAATGAAATGGTGGCACCATTTGGAACAATTGGGGTTGGACTAGAAGACCTCCAAGTTCCCTTTCCAACTCTATTCTGACAGTTTTAGAGGAGGATACAGGATAACCAAAGCACCCACAGCATCAGCTTCCAAAATAGAAGCAGAGTGCCTGGAGTCAGAGAAAGCATCTTAAATCATGAACTATCGATTATGAAAGCTGCTAATTTTAGCCTCACCTGCCTTTTAAAAAAAGCCAGCCATGTACATGAGAAGTGAAGGCTGTTGAAGGAAATGGCCTCATGAATCCAGAAGCATCTGTTTCAATTGTTTGAAAGAGGCACCGCTGTGTGTAAAGGCTGTAGCAAGATCTTGTTCTAGCACCAGGGTCAGCAACCTTAGACACTCAAAGAGCCACAAAGCTCCTAACCAGAACCCCCTTTTCAATTCTGGAGCCCCCACCATAGCATCTCCTCCTAGCACGGTGTCCTTTTTCCTCTACCTGTCCTAATTGACAGCCCTACCAAATGTGGAGCTGACGGGTGACAGGGAGCAGCAGCAGAGGGATGAAAATACATCTCTTCTCCGCCTCCTGTTGAGTCCCAGCCGGGTCTCCTTTGGTTGCCCTGCACGGGAGAACGGAGCTGGAAAGCAGGTTAGTGGGGTGGGGAGGGAATGGGGATTTTACAGTATCCTTCCCCTGCCATGCCCATAGAACCGGCAGTAAACAAAAATTGAATCCCACCCCACTGCTGGGGACCATATACTCCTAATATTTTGGACAGCGCTTAGAAAATTTAGGCATTGACAAAATTCCTATCGGTCAATTGCAAGAGGCTCCATTCCTTGGACCTGCACATATATGACATTTTAAGTTCTTGGGAGTAACTCGTTGGGTATGAAGGCCAACACCAGCTACAGAACTAATAGCTGCGACTTCACCTTGTTGATAATAAAAACAAATTTACATGCTGTTCTTGGACTCGTTAAGGGATGGAAGGCATAAAAAGATGGAGGGACGATTTGGTTCAGATGGGTAGACCCATAAAGGATTCTTTAGTACAGAAATATGTAGGTCAGGGCCTCTTCTGTGGCTACCATCTCTTGTCCAGAATCCGCATTTTTTTTCCCAATCCCAGGAAAGATGCAGCTGCTTTAAAGAGCTACATTTGTGTTTCTGGGTGTTCCACAGCGACAGTTTGAAATCAGATCTGCACAGTCCTGTTATTTACAGGCATAGTTCAGGCCTACCAGCTGGCTGGAGTAATAGGAGTTGTAGTCCAAGACATCTGAAAGTTGCAGTTTGGGGTTGATTGAGCTGTTAAAGGACAAACAAGGAAAAGCATCACAGACAAGGAAAGGTGGTTTGTGGAGGACTCAGGAGCCACCAGGTTCTACTCTGTGGAATGATTTTTTTTCTTGGATTCTCTTGGCTTCTCCATCCAAGGTTGGGCTGGGATTTTATTCTGCCATTCAACCTTGGTCCAAGGTCCACTTGGTTGGGTGAGGTTTTCCTTCTTCAGTTGACTGATATATATGCCCTCATCACACCTTGTAAGCGAGCAATTGCGCATGCAATCACGGACAATGAGACGTTCTGCCTTGTGTGAAAATAAATCGGGGAGGAGGAGGGTACACACATAAGCTTTTGTTGTTATTGTTGTTTGGGGGAGGAACAGCCCCAGCAAAAATCCATCACACGCTCCCTTAGCAGAGATCACAGAGCTAGCATGTAAGTCAACGAAGCATGCCTCGTTTGCACAGTGTGATATGTTTTGGGTAAATCACAACCAAAACACACACAAGAACGTTATCGGTTAACATCAGGCAGCAAAAACAAACTTTAAAAAAAATGAGAAGGGAGGAAGAAGAACTGGTTAAGGAAGATTAACTGGTCAAACAGGCAAGAGGTCAAGCGAACTGGACAGGATACTGAAATAGTATTCAAGAGCATATTTTAAAGGCCTCCAAGGTATTTGTAGAGAAGAGACCCTAACATTTTTTGAGAGAGAAAAGGGTACTGGAGTAAGTCTAGGAAGGAGGAAACCCACCTCAGGACCCCACCTTGAGACCCCCATCTTCAATGGCAGCGATCAAAAGAAGCCATAGCTTTCCACCAGCCAAGACAACAAATGATGACTAATCTAAGGAGAGAAGCAACTTAGAACTAAGGAGAAATTTCCTGGCGGTTAGAACAATTAATCAGTGGGATAAGAGGCCTCTCTCTAGAAGTTGTGAATGCACCAACACTGGAAGTTTTTAAGAACAGATTGGATAACCATTTGTCTGAAGTGGTGTAGGGTTTCCTGTCTAGGCAGGGGGTTGGACTAGAAGGCCTCCAAGGTCCCTTCCAACTCTGTTACTCTACTCTACTCTACTCTACTCTACTCTACTCTACTCTACTCTACTCTACTCTACTCTACTCTACTCTACTCTACTCTACTCTACTCCACCATCACTGAAAATTGCAAAGAAGTCCGTAATTCTGGACAGCATCCAAACTAGGACCAGATGATCTAAAACGTGTTTTGCATTTCCACAGTCTTCTTTATCTTCTCCTACTCTGATCCTTCCAGACACAGGATCCTACCTTCTGAAGTCAGGGGACTTTAAGTTAGTTCTACAACAAACCCGTTCCCAAATGAACAATTCCACCCGTTGTTATGACTTTTATTGTCAGAGCACAACATGCGTACAATGAGATTGGCTGAGTCTCCCTTTGTGCAACCCCCTCCGCAACACAACTCACAGTGAGCACAGAAGTCCCTAACCCAGACCCAGTCTTATTACACACGGCACAACGCGCCAGCCCTGGAAGTCTATCATACTGTATCAAGGATGAGAACATGCCCTAGCTTCTAAGCACGCAGACTTTTCTCCGTGGTTTTCTATTTATGTAATCTCTGCTTCGGATTTTACAGATTGACAGAGTTGGAAGGGACCTTGTAGGTCATCTAGTCCAACCCCCTGCCCAAGCAGGAGACCCTACACCATTTCTGACAGACGACAGTCCGGTCTCTTCTTGAAAGCTTCCAGTGATGAAGCTCCCACGACTTCTGAAGGCAACTTCTGTTCCATGGGTTGATTGCTTAGATATTACAGATTTATAGAGTTGGAAGGGACCTTGTAGGTCATCTAGTCCAACCCTCTGCCCAAGCAGGAGACCCTACACCATTTCTGACAGACGACAGTCCGGTCTCTTCTTGAAAGCTTCCAGTGATGAAGCTCCCACGACTTCTGAAGGCAACTTCTGTTCCATGGGTTGATTGCTTAGATATTACAGATTTATAGAGTTGGAAGGGACCTTGTAGGTCATCTAGTCCAACCCTCTGCCCAAGCAGGAGACCCTACACCATTTCTGACAGACGACAGTCCGGTCTCTTCTTGAAAACTTCCAGTGATGAAGCTCCCACGACTTCTGAAGGCAACTTCTGTTCCATGGGTTGATTGCTTAGATATTACAGATTTATAGAGTTGGAAGGGACCTTGTAGGTCATCTAGTCCAACCCTCTGCCCAAGCAGGAGACCCTACACCATTTCTGACAGACGACAGTCCGGTCTCTTCTTGAAAGCTTCCAGTGATGAAGCTCCCACGACTTCTGAAGGCAACTTCTGTTCCATGGGTTCCATTTAAGGTCTGTTTCTCCCACAGGAAGCTTTTTTTTTTAATTTGGTAAACCTTAGGATTTTACAAAGCGCCATGATTCAAATTGGGCAACGAGTCAGAAGCCTCACTTACAAATGATGAGTGCATACTTGGCATGTAGAATAAATAGCATCGCCTTCTGGAATGTCTTCCCTGCTCAAGAGACATTTTTGCCCCGTGGCATTTACACAACTGAATAGTTGACAGATAGCTTCTCTGCCCCCCTTTCCGAACAACCCAAGAGGGCAAATCTATTTTTAATAACACTCAAATGAAAGGTGAAGGAGCGAGGCAAGGATTCCTGAGCAGGAATTTTCCAAAACACACATCTTCCCTCCTAAGAATTTGCAGGCGACATCGAATGAAGAAGAATGTTATGAAATTTCAGTTCGGTTGAGATACTCCTTTGCAACCAATGGCCGCCTGAAAACTTCCTTTCCCAGATCTTATTCCAACCTGAGCATTAACTGGGGGACTGCCACAAAGAAGGGGAGGGATCAACTCCTTCTCCAAAGCACCGGAAGGCAGGACAAGAAGCAAGGGATGAAAACTAATCAAAGAGAGAAGCAACCTAGAACTCAGGAGAAATTTGCTGGCAGTGAGGACAATTAACCAGTGGAACAACTTGCCTCCAGAAATTGTGGATGCTCCAACACTGGAGGTTTTGAAGAAGAAGAAACTGGACAATCATTTGTCTGAAAGGATATATCCTGCTTGAGCAGGAGGTTAGAATAGAAGACCTCCTTGCAACTCTTCTGCTATTCTTTCGTCCCCAATATCCAACTGATTGGGTATTCTAAAGCACGAATGGCACATGAGAGACGATGCTTGGCAACTTGCAGGTACCAAAACTATATGGGGAAAAATATTTTGCAGATTTTTTTTAATTTTTTTTTTTTTTGGAACCATTCTCCTTCCGATAGGAGAATTCACTTTGAATCCTCCTCTCCTTGAAAGCAGAAAAAAATTGCAGCTTTCTCCAAATGCTGGTCTACTTACATTGATTCTATTGCATCTGCAGAAGGGACTACATTCTGGAATACTTTGACAGAATATGACAGAAAAGCTTTTTAAGGAATTTAAAAAAAATGTTGGCATTACAATGGAAAAAGGCCCACACCACCAGCTTTAAAATTAGATACATTTTTGGCAAGAATATCTATAGTTATCAAGTATAGTTTGGGATCTTCTCTATCAGAAGCTTTACAGATTGACAGAGTTGGAAGGGACCTTGTAGGTCATCTAGTCCAACCCCCCTCTGCCCAAGCAGGAGACCCTACACCATTGCTGACAGGTGGCAGTCCGGTCTCTTCTTGAAAGCTTCCAGCGATGGAGCTCCCACAACTTCCGAAGGCAACTTCTGTTCCATGGATTGATTGCTCTCCCTGTCAGAAAATTCCTCCTTATTTCCAGGTTGAATCTCTCCTGGATCAGTTTCCATCCATTATTCCTTGTCTGGCATTTAGGTTCCTTGGAAAATAGTTCGACCCCTTCCTTTCTGTGGTAGCCCCTCAAATATTGGAAGACTGCTCTCCTGCCTCCCCTGGTCCTTCTCTTCCCTAGACTAGCCAGGCCCAGTTCCTGCAACCATTCATCATAGGTTTTAGCCTCCAGTCTCCTAATCATCCTGGTTGCTCTTCTCTGTGCCCTTTCCAGAATCTCCACATGTTTTATTTCCCTTGGGAACAGCATATCCATGACGCCAACATTCAAAACACCTCGACCCCTTTTTCATGAGGTCTAGAAACCTCTGTTATCTCCATCAGGCCAGAGTCCATTTTGTCATGGTTTTAAGACTGGAAGTGTTTGCGTTTCAACCACCGGTGTGTTCTATATCATGGCTCGTCTTTGTTTTATTCTGTTTTGACATTTCTAATCTAATGCTAACTGGCCAGAATCTCTTGTTCCTGAACTGAGGAGCCACATACATCAAACCAGTCAGTGAGTAAACAAACAAGCTTCTTGTTAGTTCTTGGAAGCTGAGCAGGTTGCTGGGAAACGGAGAAATCCGTTGTGCTTCTGTCTTGGTGAAGCTCCCGAGAGATATCTCATTTTAACGGCGAATAGGAATGCAGAGTAGATGCAAAAGGCCTTCTCCTGGTCTAACACAAGTGCTCCAATATTCTCCTTTTTTGTGCAAACTATTAAATTGCTTCTCGAGTGTATGTTTTCTTTTTATTTTATTCATTCATTTTGAATACAGTGTATTGTCAGAGCATATCATTCACGAAAAAGCAAAGAGAAAAAAAAAAACCAAACAGCAATATCAACATAAATGCTAATAACAATTATGATGGTGCAAAAAAATAATTTTAACTGAATTTCTTTATATTAGCTTATTTTTAGTTCTGTTAATTATACCAACCAGTTCATAGTTGTCAACCCTCTTTGTATTTAATTCGTACATAGCAACAATCTTTCTTCACTTATTTTCTATCTCTTCTCTCTTGACCACTTGTAAAAAATTTGTTCCTTGTTAGGTAATATTCCCGTGTCTTCTTTATCCTTGATTTTTAATGTCAATCTAACCATCTCTGCACAGTCTAGTATTTTCCAAATTACAACTAGATTCCTGCATCCATTTTTAGTCACTACATTATAAAAAAAGATGTTGAGACTCTAGAAAAAGTGCAGAGAAAAGCAACCAGGACGATGAGGGGACTGGAGGCTAAAACATACGATGAACAGTTGCAGGAACTGGGCCTGGTTAGTCTAGGGAAGAGAAGGACCAGGGGAGACAGGAGAGCAGTCTTCCAATATTTGAGGGGCTGCCACAGAGAGGAGGAAGGGGGTCAAGCTATTTTCTAAAACACCTGAAGGCCAGACAAGGAATAATGGATGGAAACTGAACAAGGAGAGATTTAATCTGGAAATAAGGGGAAATTTTCTGATAGGGAGAACAATCAACCCATGGAACAGCTTGCCCTTGGAAGTTGTGGGAGCTCCATCACTGGAAGCTTTCAAGAAGAAACTGGACTGCCATTTGTCAGAAACGGTATAGGGTCTCCTACTTGGGTGGCGGGGTTGGACTAGATGACCTACAAGGTCCCTTCCAATTCTGATTATCTGTTATCTGATGGGATGTTGAGAAAAGATTCTTCTCATTTGCAAGTAGAATTTCTCCAAAAGGCCTCGGCGAAAGAAAGGGGAACTTATTGTATGGAACAACCTGTTAAGCAAATATGTATGTGCAGTAGGCAGGTCACAGCATGTACGCACTGTGGAGGTCAGCTTGTTACACAAGCGTCCCCTGGAGAAAATTTCCTCCCTTGGGGGGTCAGAAAAAGCTGGGCTGCTTCACGCAGGTGGTACCAAACACAAACAGTGGCTTTCTCCACCTTAAGCAGGTAAGGAGAGGGAGAGAGAGGGGGGGGGTCAATGTCATGGCTGGCACAAACTTTCCACCGACGTCACCGGGAACAGTCTGCAAACACTGGCTGGTGCAAAATCTCTGACATCACTAAGGTATTTGCAACTTAGTTAGTGCAGCCTTGATTATTTCAAGGCTGTGTTCTTTTCCACTCATGACCTTCTGGAAAACATTGGCGGAAGTAAAGAGGGAATCAGTTGATTCCATGAAAGAGGCTGGAAGTTTGAAAGAGCTTGTCAGTTTGGGCTTCCCCTAAAAAGAAACAAACCAAATAATAATAATAATAATAATAATAATAATAATAATAATCCCTCACATACTTTGTTCTTCATTGGGAAATGTTGATAAAGCTTCTCTGGATTTGGAGAACTTCTGGAGAACATCCTGAAAGAAAATGGCAGCCGTGTATTCAGAATAAGAGAAGAGTTGGAAGGGACCTTGGAGGTCTTCTAGTCCAACCCCCTGCTCAAGCAGGAGAACCTACACCATTCCAGAAAAATGGTTGTCCAATCTCTTCTTCGAAACTTCCAATGTCTGGAGACGTTCCACCAGTTAATTGTTCTCACCGTTAAAGAAATTTCTCCTTTGTTCTAAGTTGGTTTTCCCTTTGATTAGTTTCTATCCATTTCTTCTTCTGCCTTCAGGTGCTTTGGAGAATGTTCGGTGTGGACTTCTTCTGGATCCAACCATCTGCAGGATGGATTGAAACCTCTCGATCCTGTTTCTGTAATGCAAAGACGGGTCTTCATATCAACTGCTCACGGGTCCAACATTCTCAGATGAAGCATTTCTTCTCAACCTCAGAGGAACCCGCAGAAGATGGAAAATGGCTACAATCTTCTTCATGATGGCTTCTCATCTGGAGTTCTGTTCTGACCCAAACCTTGTTCCAAGGAAACAAACACGAAACGGAGGTAACAGCAAAACCTTTTAATGATTCTTTACGAATTCCGTTCCTTCACATTTAAAAGGCTGTTTCAAACCCATTGTCTCTGATAAGAATGAGCCTGGCCAAGGTTGTGCAAGGCTGCCAAGAACATTAAATAAAGTTGCCAAGAAGTATTTCAAACACAAAGAGTCTCCAAACACCAACCAAGACAGTCCGGACTTCCACAAGGCTTGAGTGCAAAAACTTCTTTGCTTCCTGCAAAGAACTCCTGGTTCTCAGCTGGCTTTTATCTCTTAAGGGAGGGGCCATTACCTTGCAGCCTTACTCCTGAGTCACCCGTGCTGCTGCAGCTGCTCTTTCCTTCGAGCAGCCCTTTGTGCATGCGCACTTGGCACAGGCTCCTCGGGAATCTCTTCATCACTGCTGCCAGCCTCCACAATCTCCGAAGGCAGCACTCCACTCCCTGATGGTCCTGGCCCCATCCCTGCATCACACACAAGCCCCTCATCTGAGTCCTTACTCTCTGAGACCTCAGCTGTCCACACCTGCTGCTGGTGAACCACAACAAGTTCTGAAAACTGCCACTTCAACACGTCCAGAAGAGGCCAGGTTGGAGAAAGTTGGCTTTCTCTAAGCGCTATCAAACCTTCACAGTATATTTTCTCAGCACTATAGACATCCCCACAGAGTTGGGGTTTTTTTGCATAATGGGTCCTAACTTTGATCATGGAAAACCAGACATTTGTGTCTTGAGTTAGGGCTCCGGATTGCTTTGTTTGAGGGCCCGTTTGTGTGTTTCCTTGGCTAGCCAAGGAAATTTCATGGAATGCACAAGGCTCGAAGTAAACACGCACAGGCCTGCTTGGTGAGAAACACTTTGAACTGTGAAGACCAGATTCTGTGAACGCAGGCTTGGGCGCCCCTAAACAACACCTTACTGAATTATATAAGGCAACACAATTGCATTCCTTGTGCAACTAAACAGGGCGCTCGGCATGTATTCTGCGAGATGATTCACTCAAAAATATGGGCCAGAGGGCAAAAGGGAGAATTTAAACATGTCCTGTCAAAGAGGAAGACGATGGAGGTTCTCAGTCATTCCGATCATGGTTGACCATTAACATGGTTAACTGGACTTTTATCACAGACTCATCCCCAACAGCCTTTGCTTGTCTTCAACAGTGAAAGGACACAAGGCAGAAAACATCCTGCAGCCAAGAAGGCTCCCCACCCATTTGCACCACTCAGGTGATCCTAAGGTAAACCTCCAAGTGGTCTCAACGACCCTCTAAAACGATGCAAATGACCAGCTGTCTGCAAGGAGTATAAATCCTTCCATTCCTCACCATCCAGTCAGAGCTGAAGAAGCTTCTCGGATGAGAAGTGAAAGGTCTTCAAAAGAAAAAACAAGAAAGTCCACTTGTCTCCTGAAAAAAAAGCACCTTTGGGTCTTAGAAGAACTTATCAAAAATCAGGTTTTTGTGTGTGTGTGTGTGTGCGGGAAGAATGGCTTCCAGTGAGAACAATCAACCAGTAGAAATTGCCTTGAGTAGTTGTGGATGTTCCATCACTGGAGGCTTTCAAGAAGAGATTAGACAACCGTTTGATCAGGGTGGCTTAAGGTCTCCTGCCTTGGAGAGAAGGTTGGAAAAGGTCCCTGCCAACTCTGTGATTCTAAACCCCTTCTTTCCACTTCAGAAATGACCTGACCCCCTACCATCAAAGAGTCAGAATGAGCATTTTGGATTGGTGAGGTTTCCAAGAAGTTAACTTTCCTCCTGTCCTTGGAGTGCGAACAAAACATCAAGCATCCAAGGGCATTCATCATTGCAATGAGCATTTCTAAACATCCATGAGCTGCAAGAACTTTGACAAGGAGTCTTGTATGTAAGAAGGCAACCAGAAGATCTGGATGGAAAGTGGTTTTTAGATAAGGGTAAAAGATAAAGTTTCCCCTCCTTGCACGTAGGTGCTAGTCGTTTCCAGCTCTAGGGGGTGGTGCTCATCTCCATTTAAAAGCTGAAGAGCTAGAGCTGTCCGAAGACATCTCCATGGTCATGTAGCCGGCATGATTTAAACACCAAAGGCACATGGAACCCTAACTCGCTGTTCCCTTCCCACCAAAGGGGTCCCTATTTTCCTACTTGCCTTTTTTCTTTTTCTTTTTTTTACATGCTTACGAACCGCTAGGTTGGCAGAATCTGGGACGAGTCACGGGAGCTCACTCCATGACGCAGCGCTCGGGATTCAAACCGCCGAACTGCCGACCTTTCTGATGGACAAGCTCAGCATCTTAGCCACCGAGAACCATGCAGTTCCTTCGACTGGACATACACAGTTCCTGCAACCGGTTCTTCATATGTTTCAGCCTCCAGTTCCCTCATCCTCTTCATTTGCTCTCTGCACTTTTTTGAGAGTCTCAAAATCTCTTTATATCGTGGTGACCCAAAGAGATGGATGAGACAAAACAAACCCCTCCAGTCACTTTCTGGAAAATGGAGGGGGGGGCAACTTTCTCCAATGCATCCACCACAACAGTTCGGAAGCAAACAGCCACGAATTGCTCTGTTATCTTTTGATCTTGTTCTCTTGTTTGAAGGATGCCTACCACAATCTGGCTCAAGGCCTATATATAACCTGCTGTTTCCTAGGTTTCTCATGAAAAGTAAGACGCTCCTCCGGCCGTATGGCATCTTGTGTACCAGCCACATTCTTCCTCCAAAGAAGCCTGGGCTGATTTGTGGCCTTCATTCGATCGCTACACTTTTCTACGTTACCCTCAAATGTGAGCAGCCCCTAAGCCCCTGTGTGTCAAAAGGAAGGATGAGGGGCGCAATATTTGTACCCCAGGAAAGAAGGGAAGCAAGGGCAAAGAACCTGAACAGGATCCCTTTCCTGCAAATTTAAGTAGTCGAAAGAAGAATAATTTCGAGAATAATTTGACCCCCTTTTCTTTGTGGCAGCTTCTCAAATACTGGAATGCTGCGATCATGTCACCCCTAATTCTTCTTTTCTCTAGATTAGCCCAAGCCCAAATCCTGCAGCCGTTCTTCGTGTGTTTTAGTCACCAGGCCTTTGATCATCTTAGTTGCTCTTCTCTGAATGTTTTCCAAAGCTTTTCCCAACAATTGCATCTCATTTCCAAAGTTTGCAAGCCTTTTTTATAAAGATTACTGCGGCACCATTGTTGAAAAATCCTCAGATTGGGATCTGGACTCAAAGTTGAAGAAGAAGGAACAGAGTGAGCTATGCTGGATGAAGGACGCACTGTTTATTTGTTTATGTTTGTCAAACATATATGAGAAAACAAGTATAAATATGAATATAACATATAAACTTATAAGTATAAACGGGTATAAGTATACATAATAAATGAGTATGAATAAATGGGATTAATAGGACAGGGATGGTAGGCAGGCTGGTACAATTATGCATGCCCTCTTACAGACTTTTTAGGAAGGGTGAGGTCCATGGGAGATGATCATCTTCTTCTTCTTCTTCTTCTTCTTCTTCTTCTTCTTCTTCTTCTTCTTCTTCTTCTTCTTCTTCTTCTTCTTCTTCTTCTTCTTCCTCCTCCTCCTCCTCCTCCTCCTCCTCCTCCTCCTCCTCTTCTCCTCCTCCTTTCCTATTACCATTGTCATTCCAAACAGAAAGAAAATATATACATATATACATATGTATCACACTGTGTGCCCTGCAACCTTTTGCTGCAGTGTATATGTAACCTTCTCCTTGGATGGCCTCTTCGCTGTGGTTGTACACAACACAACAAAAGCGAAAGAGGATGCTTGAAGTGTTTCAGCTGTCCAAACCACAACTCCATGTGATTCAGAGTAGTCAGAGGCTTCTACGATTAGAGAAACAAGATTTTCCAACCTGCCTCAAGAATTAGCAGCATAAATCCTTTTTTAAAAAATTGCAATAAGCAGAGAAGTGAATGTGAAGAACGCAACCGCATATGCTTCTCAAAACAGCCAAATTTTTTTGCAAGAAGGCCAAAACAAAAAACTCAACCCTTGGCAGTCCAAAGAATTGGAGGCGGCAGTGATATAGGAGAACGATGCACAAGGAAACTCCTATTCAAAAAAGTCTACCCCAGTAATAAACAACACAATGAGGAAAGGTAGATCCTTGGCCATTGTATTTATTATTATTTTTTAAAGGCATGCGTGAAACTGACCAGCACAGGGAAACTGGAATTCAAAGGTACATTTGTGAGAAAAATATTTAGAACGATACATCTGGAATAAGGGATCAAAAATTGTCAAAGATTCTGGAAGACAAAGCTTTGTAACCACATAATGAGGAAAGACAGACCCTTAACTATTGTAATTTTTTAAGGCATGCGTGAAACTGACTAGCACAGAGAAGCTGGAATTCAAAGTTACATGGACAGAGAAATATTTAGGAAATAAATCTGGAATAAGGGATCAAAAATAGTCAAGATTCTTGAAGAGAAAGCTTTGTAATCAACATAATGAGGAAAGACAGACCTTTGATGATTCTAATTATTATTATTTTTAAAAGGCATGCGTGAAACTGACTAGCACAGAGAAGCTGGAATTCAAAGTTACACGGACAAAGAAATATTTAGGAAATAAATGTGAAAGAAGGGGTCAAAATTGGTCAAGATTTTTGAAGAGAAAGCTTTGTAACCAATATAATAAAGGAAGGTAGACGTTTGACCATTGTAATTTTTTTTTTTTTTTTAAAAAAAAGCATATTTGAAACTGACCGGCCCAGGGGAGCTGGAATTCAAAGTTACACAGACAGAGAAATATTTAGGAGAATAAAACTGAAAGAAGGGGTCCAAAAACGGTCAGGATTATAGAAAAGAAAGTTTTGTAAATGCTTTGCAGGACAGACCGACAAATGTTCCCCGAAAACGATATTTGAAAAGTATCCTTTGGGTCTCTCCAGAAATCACCAACCACAGGTGAGATAGATTAAAAACGATCATTTCCTTTGTGTCTCGGGCCCAAGTTCTACGTACAAAGGAGCGAAGTGAAAGCACAACCACAATTAGTGCAGTATGAATTCCAGATGTGCACCTGCAGGATTTGCAAAGCTTGCTTTAAAATGCAACAGCTGCACATCATGCAGCCGAAGGAAAGCAGGGGAACAAAGAAAGCCAGGCGCTACACTATGTTGTTCAGAAATCTTCCAAAGCTAAGATCCAACAATCACCCCATATTGAAGATCCGTTGGGGGGGGGCAATAAAAAATAAAAGAACCACCTTTAGTGATAAGACTCCTTTTGAAGACATTTTTCAAAAATATGAAAACAGTTTTACACCAAGGGTGGGAAACTTGATGGCTGCCACATCCAAGTGAATTTCAAATCAGTCCAAGAAAGTGATGAGAACCGTTTTGATTTTTGAAAACATTTAAGTTCTTGCATTTATTATGGAAGGTTCCAGAACATCAAAAAGTCACCCTCAGTTTTAACAGCATGCTTGGGGCTGAGTTTTTCTTAGGAGCGTCCGTTTATCATAAACAAAAGTGATTGCAAAAGGGAGCGCTAAAAAAACCCAGACACAGAAACCAGCCACATCTATAAACTCTTAGGCGTAATGTGCAGAACCAACCCTTTGTGGCTGACACAACAAACCAGAGTTAACCCAAAGGCGCTTTTTCAAGAGGCAACTGGACTCCCTTTGTTTTTTCCTTTCGCTTCTCCTCCAAGAAGCTTCTTCAGTTCTAACTGAACATGAATCCTTCCGTTGCCCACCGTCCAGTCAGAGCTGAAGAAGCTTCTTGGTGGAGCAGCGAAATGTCTTCAAGGAAAAAAAAGAGGAAGTCCAGTTGCCTCTCGAAAAAAGCACTTAGGGGACAACCTTGACCTGGATGACCTTTAACTCTGGTTTAGGGTGACTCTCAGTTAAAACACCAGGGTTTAATACAAGGAAAGGGGAGGAGTCATTCCCTCATGCCTCAGTCTTCCATAGCTTCAGCAGGATCATGGATGCTCTCCTCAATTGGGCTATTATTAAACCCTGTTCTCATCCAAGAAGGTGAAGAAGCACCATGGAAGTGAAATTCCTTCAAAGAAAAACCAGAAAAGTCCACCCGCCTCTTGAAAAAAAAAGCCCCTTTGGGGCATCCCTCACAGTTGCCATGACTTAGAGAAGAGGGCAGACCACTAATTTTTCCATCGGCCACCCACAGGACAAAATGCGAAGACAACCTTGTAGCCAACCCAAATGCAATAAATTGTCTTCAGGCCTCAGACCAAAACTGGGTGGACTCTTTAGTCCTGTCTGAGCAGGCATTTTATCTAACAGGCCAGTCATCCCTGGAGCCTTCTGCTGGGCGGTGATTATTCTTCATCCCTCATATATAATCACTCATCACGAGGAATAATAACCTTATCAAACCGGCTAGAAGCTCTGCCAATGTCGCAAAAGAACCAGAATTATAAAAGGAAGGGGAAGTGACTCAGGATGCCCTGGAAAATGAGACCAGATGTGTAAGGATGAGAAGGCAGGTCAGGGCAGATCCAAGAGCAACCAAGAGGATTAGGGGATGGGAGGCTAAAACATACACAGTTGCAGGAACTGGGCCTGGCTTATCTAGCGAAGAGAAGGACCAGGGGAGACAGGAGAGCAGTCTTCCAATATTTGAGGGGCTGCCACAGAGGGAGGAAAGGGTCAAGCTATTTTCCAAGGCACATGAAGGCCAGATAAGGAATAAGGGATGGAAACTGATCAAGGAGAGACAGTGAGAACAATCAACCTGTGGAGCAGACGTTGCCTTCAGAAGTTGTGGGAGCTTCATCCCTGGAGGCTTTCAAGAAGAGGCTGGGCTCCCACCTGTCAGAAATGGTGTAGGGTCTTTTGCTTGGGCAGGAGGTTGGACTAGATGACCTACAAGGTCCCCTCCAGCTCTATTAATCTAATCTAAATAAAAAAAAGCCACTTTCAATTTTATTTCCACTTCCTGACTCGGCTTCTGAATGGCTCCCTTAAACGAATCTGTCAAATGACAGTCACTTCGCCCAAAGACAGAACAAGATCTGCGCCCTCCAGTTATCTTAGCCAGGTTGTGTTGAGCCTCAGCTCCCATAATCCTCTGCCTGCCAGGGGGATGCTAGCTTGCAGTTATGGGAGCAGGAAGTCCTAGCCCCAAAAGGTCCTTCTGGGTCAAAGGGAAGATGATATTCACCTTGCCAGCACCTGGTTTTCTCCAGGATCAATGCCAAAGGCATAAACAAAACAAGAGTGATAAGAACAATTTGAGAAGGAACCGTAATGCATTTCTTCATCTTATTGATGTTGACGTTGAAAATAGCAACACTCTGGATGCCTTGTGTTGGCCAAACTAAAACGACAACTCCCAGGTTTCCACTTGGTCAGCCTTTTACTCCAATCTTTGCCCTCATTCTTCAGGATGTCTATAGAGATTCTCGGTCATCCAGGTCATAACTGTCCCAACGGTGCTTTTTCTCAAAAGGCAATTGGATTTTCTTTGATTTTTTTTTTCCTTGAAGAGGTTTCGCTTGTCCTCCAAGAAGCTTCTTCAGTTCTGAGGAAGCTTCGTCAGAACTTGAAGAAGCTTCTTGCATGAGTGCTTTTACAGCCCTCTCTAAGTGGTTTACAGAGTCAGTATATTTCCCCCAACAATCTGGGTCCTCATTTTACCGACCTCGGAAAGATGGAAGGCTGAGTCAATGATGGATGGCTCAAGATGATTCTTTATTGGCCAAGTAGCGATTGGACACACAAGGAATTTGTCTTGGTGTAAATAAAAGAAAAGAGACATTCATCCAGAGTTGAGAATCATCAGGTACGACACTTAATGATAGTCATAGGGTACCATAAGCAATCAAATCATACTAGGAAACAGTCAATATAAATCGTAAGAAACAGGAAGTAAGTCTGTCCTATCAGAATTGGAAGGGAAGACTTCTAGCCCCAACCCCCCTGTACAAACAAGAAACCCTGCACCATTTATATTGGATTACAAGTCCAGCTGTCCCCTGCAGGTAGCATCCACAGCCTTGTGCCCCAGGGGAGGAAAGGAGGAAAAAAACACGACCTCATGAAGAAATGGGTGGATGCAACCTAAGCAGGCTGGAATTTCTCCACTGCACAAAAAAGGTTTGCCTATCTCCTTGGGCAGCAGATCCCTGGGGAATGTAAAGATCTCCTTTTCAGATGCCCCAATTGGATGGGTGCAAGCTCCTGATCTCGGAAAACCTTTGGCTTGGGAACCCACTTTTCCTCCCTGCAAGTCTGGGCTGTTTCCCAGCACCGAATGCAGAAACCTAGCCATCAAAGGAGCTCCTGCTGGCTTCAGCCTCCAGCTGTTCTTTTTCCTCCCCACCACAGTTTCTTTCTTTCTTTCATCCACCCCCCCTCCCCCTCAATACAAAATGGGCCCTTCCAGAGCAGAGGAATTGCTTCCCCACCATTCCCATTATCCACAGACGGCTGTGGAAAGATGGGGGCAGCCAAGCTGAGGCCGCCAGAGCCTCCCCTTACGGACAACCGGATGGCCTTGACACCTCGTTCGCCCACCCTGGTACTCCCAAAAAGCCACGTCCATCCTGGGTATCCCCAAAGACGCCTCCAGCCCTGCGTTCATCCACTTCGGGTACCCCCCCAAAACCGTGTTCATCCTGGGTACCCCCAAAACCACACCCAGCCCTGCATTTATCTACCCGGGGTACCCACAAAAGCCACGTCCATCCTGGGAACCCTCCAAAGCTGCATCCAGTGCTGCATTCATCTACCCTGGGTACCCCAAAAAACCGTGTCATATCCTAGGTACCTCAAAAACCACATCCAGCCCTGCATTCATCCACCTGGGGTACCCCAAAAGCCACATCCATCCTGGGAACCCTCCAAAGCTGCATCCAGTGCTGCATTCATCTACCCTGCGTACCCCAAAAAACCATATCATATCCTAGGTACCTCAAAAACCACATCCAGCCCTGCATTCATCCACCTGGGGTACCCCAAAAGCCACATCCATCCTGGGAACCCTCCAAAGCTGCATCCAGTGCTGCATTCATCTACCCTGGGTACCCCAAAAAACCGTGTCATATCCTAGGTACCTCAAAAACCACATCCAGCCCTGCATTCATCCACCTGGGGTACCCCAAAAGCCACATCCATCCTGGAAACCCTCCAAAGCTGCATCCAGTGCTGCATTCATCTACCCTGCATACCCCAAAAAACCGTGTCATATTCTAGGTACCCCAAAAACCACATCCAGCCCTGCATTCATCCACCTGGGGTACCCCAAAAGCCACATCCATCCTGGGAACCCTCCAAAGCTGCATCCAGTGCTGCATTCATCTACCCTGCGTACCCCAAAAAACCATATCATATCCTAGGTACCTCAAAAACCATATCCAGCCCTGCATTCATCCACCTGGGGTACCCCAAAAGCCACGTCCATCCTGAATAATCCCCCAAAAGCCACATCGAGCGCAGCGTTCATCCACTCTGGGTACCCCCGCAAAACCGCTTTCGCCTCCGCTCACCTGCTCCGCTGTGGACCGGCGCGTCCTCCTCTTCCTCTTTCTCTTCCTCTGCCGGCGAGGGAGGCCCATCCGTTGCGGGGCCGGGGACGTCCTCCTGCGGGGCCCCGGGCGAGGCGGAGGCCGGAGGGAGCGAGGCAGGGGCCGGAGACGGCCAGGTGAGCGTCGGAACCGGGCCAGGCGCGCTGTCAATGCCGGGCGTCGACGAGGCGGCCGGCGGCTCTTGGGGAGCCGGCCGAGTGGCGTTGGGCGTCCAGGCGTCCAGGTCGTTCTCGCCGCTGCCTTCGGGCCGACGGGGCCAGGGGGGGGCGGGGGAAGCCTGCTGGGAGCCGGCGGGGGCGTCGCGGGGCTGCAGGGCGCCCGCCCAGCCCAGCCCTACCGGCGGCAGCAGCAGCAGGAGCAGCACCACGGCCAGCATCATTGCGCGGCGGCCGCCGCCCGGCCATTCAGCCGGGGTGGGGACCCCCCGAATCCGGGCGAGGCGCCGGGGCTGCAGCCGCTGCTACCGAGGCAGCTGCGAGGAGGGTCTCTCCGGCTGGCTCAGGTGCGGGCGGCAGGAGCGAGCGGGCAGCCGGCTTGCGGGCAAGAAGCGAGCCGGGGCCACCATCGCATCTTCTCCTCCTCCTCCTCCTTGGGCAGAAGCGCGTCCCCTTCCCCTCTTCTTCCTCTCTCTCAATCAATCAGAATAGAGCTGGAAGGGACCTTGGAGGTCTTCTAGTCCAGCCCTCGCCTTGCCTGCCTGCCCGCCCGCCCCCTTCCCGCTTGCTTTAACAATGAGGGCGAGCGGGTCCGCCTCGCCCGCCTCCTCGCCCAGCCAGGGAAGCGAGAGAAAGAAGAAGGCGGAAAAAAAAAAAAAAAAAAAAAGGAGGAGTGCTAGAGAAAACGGCAGGTTCGACGGGCGGGCGAGCCAGCCAATGGGGGAACAGCTGGGCCACGTGATCGGGCACCTCGGGGGGGGGAGGCGACCAATGGGCAAAGAGGAGAGGAGGCCGAAGTCCCGCCTCTCCCGGATCCCCGACAGCTGGATGGGGGGGGGGAAGGGGTTGCCGCCCGCGCCGCGCGTTTCCCCGAGCGACCAGGAGATGCTCGGCTTGGTGGCCGCAGCAGCAGCAGCAAACAAAGGAGGATCGGGCCCAAGGCTCTTCCCCACCTTTGCTGGGGTGCCCGGGAGAGGTCTCTGTGACATCTGGGCATCCATTGGGGTGCTTAGCCCCCACCAACCTACATAAGACCAGCGATGCGGGTTCCTCATGAATGGAAAACCCGGTTAGAAATTCACCGGCTGAAATAGACAACTCAAGAAAAGCAGCAGATGGAAAAACCCGTTTGTCCTCTTCTGGTCCTCGCTTAAACTAGTTGCAAAGGAGGGCTTTCCAACCAACTCCTTTTTAACACAAAACTAATTTCACCCTGCTCTTCTTCTGAAAAAGCTTGCTACGGTAAAGACAGGTGCTTTGTTTATCTTCCAAAAGGGGCCTCGGTGGCACGGAGATGCCCCAATATCCGTGTCTCGGCTCCCATTCCTTCTACCTCAAGGCATTTGACGCACCGACCGGTCATCGGTGCTCAGGAGAGGCACCCATAGCTGTCTTCTCCTTGGTCACCAGCCAAGCAAACCGCCATGGTTGCAATTCTCAGGTGTGCCTATACTAGCTTTGATGCCTGGCTGGGTGGGGCCAGGCACTTTGATCTCACCTTCTCTGCCAACCTTTGGAAGGCCAAAGGTAACAACGCAGTTGCTTCCGGCAGATAATGGCTGGCAGGGTGAGAAGGAAATGCCCACAATGCGTAAACAAATGTGCAGTGACAGCGCCTGTTTTATTTTCCACCCGTAAGAGGGAACACCCAGCCTCAGGCAGAAGCCAGTTTTGATCATAGTTGGCTTACAACAGGGAGGAACAAATCAGCTGGGCTTGGTGTAAAGGCAAATCTAGGGGACTCCAACTTCCAGGCAGCGGCCAATTTGGAACCAGGCCACATGAGGATGCTTGCGACAGCCATTAAGTGTGAAAAACCAGCCGTAAGTCCCTTTTCCCAGTGCTGTTGTAACTTTGGTCATTAAACAAACAGCCATATGTCAAGGACCCGTTGGCCTCCACCTTCAAAGAAGGGGAGAAAGAAAAACCCACACGGCTGATGGGCCATCTACTAAAATAAAGCCAGGTCATGGCACACATGTCAAAGTAAATCAGGAATCCTGTATTTGCGGAGTCTGCCTGGCTCTTATCCACAGAAGATATGCATGTGTAAATCTTGTAACCATCCTGGCTAATTGGAAAGCTGATGAAAGTACTACGACTTGCTAAAAGTTAGAAATAGAGAATGCCCTGCAGCAAATCAAATGAATATTAGATAAAGCCTAGGGATTTCATAGGCCAAGACCTAGGAATAGAGACGGTTAAGAGACCAACAGGACAAATTGTAGAATTATTACTAAAATGTTTATTAGATGCTATGTCTTATTACCTCACTTTGTCCCACCTTCTTCTTTAGTGAAAATGTCATCAAACTTGCTCAATCCTTTGTTCTGGGCTCTTGGCATTTTGACTAGGAGCCCCTTTTCCTTGGAGGACTCCAATAAAAAGCAACCGGAAAAACTGCACTTCGTGTCTGGCATTCATCATTGGCTTCAGCACTGGGCTCAGACCCGAATTGGGGACAACACGGCTGCAGTCAGCTCCCTTTGACTAAACTCCAGCCAGTGGTGGGATTAAAAAAAAAATTACTACCAGTTCTGCCATGGCTTGGTGGTCATGGCAGGGGAAGGATATACTGCAAAATCTCCATTCCCTCTCCACCCCACTAACCTGCTTTCCAGCTTTGTTCTCCTGTGCAGGACAACCAAAGGAGACCCAGCCAATCAGTTGGGACTCAATGGGCGGCAGGGAATAGATGGGGACGGGGCCAGTCAGAGGTGGCATTTGCCAGTTCTCCAAACTACTCAAGATTTTTTGCTACCGGTTCTCTGAAACCGGTCAGAACCGGCTGAATACCACCTCCGGCTCCGGCATGCGTGCAGGCATGCATTCACATGTGTGTTCCAGTTTGGGCACTCTGTGCCGAAAAGGTTTGTGGGAAGCTTCCAAGTCCCATCTGGGAGTTAAGTTTTCTCAAGGGAGGAGAGAGAAATAACATCCTGGCTAGCTAATTTCAACCACCATGCCATTTCCAAGCCAGCTTCGGCAGGGGGGGATTCAAAAGAGAGACACCCCAACCAGCCTCCCATTTACAATTTGCCAGGGCCTCTTAGAAAGCTAAGCCGAAACTGAGCCTCAGATTACAAAGACGTGGAGAAGGGGTTTGCGTCTTGCCTGCCTTCCTCCCTTCCTTCTGATTAATGTGGTGCTTTTGACCACATTATACAATGCTCCACATTCAGATGCTCGGTCCCCTCAAAGGATTTTGCATCCTTTCCACACAGTAGGAAGTTATCTCAGCAAGACTTCTAGGAAGCTTCTCAATCATCCAAGTCAAAGTTGCTTCCCACCCCCCCACACAAAAAAGACAACTCGACTTTCTTGTTCGGTTTTATTTTATTTTATTTTATTTGAAAAGGTTTCTCTTCTCATCCGGGAAGCTTCTTCGGGTTCTGCTGAGCAGAACTGAAGAAGCTTTTCGGAGGAGAAGCTAAACCTTTTCAGAAAAAAAAAAAAAAAAGTTCAGTTGCCTTTTGGAAAAAGCACCTTTGGGAGAAGAAGAAAAGGAAGAAGATTTTTTTTTCTGCAAGATGGTGTTTTTTTCTTTTCTTTCGGATACTCTCTGTCAGATGGTAGAGAGTCCAGAGGGGAATTTGGGCAAATGTAGCCTGGCTCCCAAGTCAGAGGTAAATAACCCTTTGCAAAGACATATCTTAAGGCTCATCATGAAAGGAAAAATGTCCTTTTTTTTTTTTTTTACATTTATTAGACATTTCCACATCACTTCCTTGCAGCTTTGCAGAACCACCTGGCCTAAATTTAGAATACTGCAGGAATCAGCTGTCCTCTTTACAAGAACTCAACTTTGAGATAGCAGCCAGGAGGAAAGCAAGCTTTTGCGTTCCCACATGCCTAACTATCACTTTAGGAGGCCAGCAAAACAGTTCTCTTTTGCTACATGCCAAAGAGCTATAATTAAGGTTGCATGCAAACTAAACATTACTCAAACAGTGGGGAATTTCAGAAGTACGTTTTGCCTTGGATAATTCGATTTTCTCTCTCTCTCTCTCTCTCTCTCTCCTCCATTCCAGCTCAAGCTTCGAATTTCTGGTCACTCATGGCATAGATTGGCCAGTGGCAAATCCTTCAAAACGGGTTTCCCTGCCCCCACCCCCACCCCAGCTGAGGTTTTTGGGGTTTCTAGGCTGGTCGTAAAAAAAAAATCCAGGCATTGAAATCATGAGATAGGCATTGAAGCCGGCTTCCTTTGAAGTGACTGGGGTAAGCAAAATTAATCGTGTCAGCATGCAATGGCCTGCTGAGGTTGTTCTTCCCCTAAGGCTTTGGATTACCATTCCCATCAGCCCTGGCCAGCGTGACCAGGGTTCACCACGGATGGGAGTTGTAGTCTCGAGGTACTTTAGGATTTCAGGCTGAACTGAAGAGCAAATTTTGGGGTTGCGTTGCTTCAGCTGCTCTGTTGCAAAGCAGCAATGAAAATAATATGGCTTCTTGGCGTTTGAGTTAAGAATGGAGGTAAGGAATATTGGCTCTCAAAAAGAGAAATTATCTGCTAATTTTGGATGGAAGTCTTTTGCCAGGCCATGGCAGTAGTTCTTTCTCCTTCTCCTTCTCATCCTCATCAACATCTCTTTCTCATTATACATCTATCCTATCTCTTCTTTTCTTGTCCTTTCCCTTCTTCTCCCTTTTTCCTTTTTCTTCTTCTTTTTCTCATTCTTCTCTCCTTTTTCCTTCTCCTCTTCCTCCCTCTCCCTTTCTTCTCATCCTTCATCCTCTGCTTGTTCCTTTTCTTTCCCTTCTTCTCCTTCTCTTCTTTCTTCTCCTCCTCCTCCTCCTCTTTCTGCTTCTTCCCTTCCTTGTCCCGGCCTCTTCCTAGCTTTCTTTTTCCTGCTGCTCGTTTTCCTTCTCCCCTTTTCTTGTGCTCCTTCTCCTTCCCTCTTCTACCCACAGCTGGTAGCCAAAGCAGTTCTCCTAGAATTGCCAGTTTTTAATGTGGCATGTGGTTCTTCTGAGATATCATGACAGCAGAAAAAAAAAAACCAGCTGTTTTAAAGAAATAGGAATAGATTTTTAAGGGGGTAATAAATGATGAGCAAATGACTTTTTTACAGTTTGTTTGCAGGGAGAATAAGACAAATTTTGTCGTGGTTATGTATCTTGTCATGTTTATGTAATGTAAAATTGGAGGTGATGATCCTTTAAGAGCTATCTGCAACAAAATTTAATATTTAATGTATTCCAATTCGTCTCGATTCAAAGTGACAATAAAGTTATTCTATTCTTTTATTTTCTCTCTTTTCTTCTATTCCATTCTACTTTCTCTCTTCTCTTCTCTCTTCTCTTCTATTTCTATCCCAGACAGAGTCAATTCTAAAAATCTAACTTGGTCGACTCTTACAATTAACGTCAGAGGCCAGAGGTGGATTTATGGAATCTGGTACCTTGGAAAGGATGACAGAAATTATGTCTACTCATAGGTGAGGCCCACTGAGATGGATTAAGGCCTTACTCCCAACTAAGCAGATATCAGCTTGAATTACCCATTGAAGAAGGAAAGAGAGAAAGAAATGCACAAAACTAAAAAAAGAAACAGCTGGAGAAATGCCTTGTGGAAACTACAAAAATAAACAGGAATATATACGGCTGGCTTTTTATGTCAGGCTTTTATTGCCCCCTGGTGAGAGCTACTGGCCACACATTAAAAAAAAAAACATTAAGACGCGGGGAGGAAAATCACTGGAGGGGAACAAAACATAAGAAATAAACCTTTTCTCGAACTCTCTCGGAAGCAAATTTGGCTTGTTTGCTGTTCTTCCTTTGTGCTTCCGTCCCGCTAAATCAAAAGCTCCTTTCTTTCAAGAAAAGACACATTTATCAGCTCCCCTCTGGTGTTTTTTTTTTTTTTCCAGGAATTTCCTGTATAGCTGCTGATTTACTGTTTGGCAACAAAAATCCTTCGGGTCCCATTCAGCCCGATTCTTGGCCCGGTTTCTATTTTTTTCTGCCAGTGAAGAGAGACTGATCTTCCATCTGCTTCAAGGAGTCAAAGAAATAGGTTGCTTTCTGAAGGACCACCAAGGCGCTGAATCTTTCTTATTAGAATAGAATATAACAGAGTTGGAAGGGGCCTTGGAGGTCTTCTAGTCTAACCCACTGCTTAAGCAGGAAACCCTGCACCACTTCAGACAAATGTTATCCAATCTCATCTTAAAAACCTCCAGTGTTGGAGCATTCACAATTTCTGGGGGCAAGTTTTGTTCTACTGAAAATTTCTCCTTAGATCTAGGTTGCTTCTCTCCTTGATTAATATCCATCCATGGTTTCTTGTCCTGCCCTCAGGGGTCTTGGAGAATAGCTTGACCCCTCAGATATTGGACCACTGCTATCATGCCACCCCTAGTCCTTCTCTTCTCTAGACTAGACATATCCAGTTCCTGCAACCGTTGATCATATGATTTAGCCTCCAGTCCCCTAATCCTCTTTGTTGCTGTTCTCTGCACTCTTTCTAGAGTCTCAACATCTTTTTTACATCGTAGAAACCAAAACTGGATGCAGTATTCCAAGTGTGGCCTTACCAAGGCCTTATAAAGTGGCATTAACACTTCACGTGATCTTGATTCTATCCCTGTTAATGCAGCCTAGGACTGCATTAGCTTTTTTTGGCAGCTGCAGCACACGGCTGGCTCATATTTAAATGGTTGTCCACTAAAGGGTTTTTTTTTTTTTTTCAGATTTATTCTGAACTAGCTGGGTACCCGTGCTTCACTATGAAACGATGTGGTCAGGCTTAGTTTTTGGGGAGGAAAATAAGGAGAGAATAAATTACCTCTGCCTACCAGCATCCATTGGTATTCATCTGGCTAGCGTCCTGTCAATGTGTGAGAGAGCTGAGGACTGTTTGGAAACTGAAAGAGTATTTGCTGTGTGGTAAGGCCACACTTGGAATACTGCATCCAGTTTTGGTTTCTACGATGTAAAAAATATGTTGAGACTCTAGAAAGAGTGCAGAGAACAGCAACAAAGAGGATTAGGGGACAGCAAGGAACCTGGGCATGGCTTAGCTCAACTGTTCTGTACTAAAGCTGCTTGCTGCTGTGAAACTAAAATTGAAAACTGCTCTCCTCTGCTTGTGTTTTGCATTTGGAACATATTTCTTTTCAGGTCGGGAGGGAGAGCAGAACTCCTTAGCATCAGAGCATGTTAATAATAATAATAATATAGGAAATACGAATGCTCTGATGGTCATTTTGAAAAATCCTTTCTTAATGAGCCCCTGGAAGCCAAGAGGAACCTACATGCTGAATTTCAAGCTTGTAGGCTTTACAGTTCTGGAGATTTTGTGAGGATGCATGAGTGTCATTTTGCTTTTATATATATATATAGATAGATGAGCAGGGAGTTGGGACTAGAAGACCTCCAAGGTCCCTTCCAATTCTATTATTCTGGTTTACTCTTCAAAGCACCAGAGGGCAGGACAAGAAGCAATGGATGGAAACTAATCAAGGAGAGAAGTAACCTAGAACTAAGGAGAACTTTTCTGACAGTGAGAACAATTAACCAGTGGAACAACTGGCCTGCAGAAGTCGTGGGTGCTCCATCACTGGAGGCCTTTCAGAAGAGATTGGACATTTGTCTGAAATGGTGCAGGGATTCTTGCTTGAGCAGGGGGGTTGGACTACAAGACCTCCAAAGGTCCCTTCCAGCTCCGTTATTCTGATGGTGGGCGATCAGCTCATTTTCCCAGAGTGGGGCAGAAATTCTCAGTGCAATTCAAGCTTTTTAGCTCCAGCTGGACAGTCTCGTTTCCCCAGAAGTGGCTCAAATCCTAATCCAGCCCCCCCCCCCACCCTAATTCCCCCTTCACCACCCACCCATTGTGTTGGCCTTGGCCATGGGAACAAGCCGTGCCACGTCTTGGCAGGACTTCCAAGGAGTCTCCGGGTATGCATTTGAATGTTTGTCAACGGGAGTCAGCTGTTGCCACGCCTTCCCTCCCCTTCCGGAGAATATGCCCTCCCCCCCGCCTTCCCGTTTACTCCATTGTCTCGCTTTGCAAAACCCCCAGGAGACCTGGGGGGTATCACAGTTAGTTGCCTAGTTACAGAAGGAAGGTGTGGATGATGCTAGAGAAGGAAGGAAAAGGAAGGAAGATTTGACATACGCAGAACCATTTTTGCAGCAATTCATCTCCAATCTGACCATCTAGAAAGATGATGATTTGAATTTAGCAGGGAGCCTGTTTTGCAAATGGTCTGAGACCTTTGCCCCCAAACTCCTTTTTATGGATTGTGGATGTTTAATGTTCTTTTTTTAAAAAAAAAAAAATCTGCTTTTTTTTTTTCTTGCTTTATGAATCACGGTTTGAATGTTTTTCAAGGTTTTTACATCGTAAGCCAGCCATAGTCGTTGAATACAAGACAGGCGGCCAATAAATTCCATGAGCCACAGTGGTACAGTGGCTACAGTGCAGTACTGCAGGCTACTTCTGCCGACTGCCGGCTGCCTGCAATTTGGTAGTTCAAATCTAATCAGGCTCCAGGTTGACTCAACCTTCCGTCCTTCTGAGGTGGGTCAAATGAGGACCCAAAATTGTTGGGAGAAATTATGCTGGCTCTGTAAACCACTTAGAGACGGCTGTAAAAACACTGTGAAGCAGTATATTAAGTCGAAGTCCTTCCTTCCTCCTCTCTCCCTCCCTCCTTTCATGTTTCCTTCCTTCCTTCTTTGAGCCATGGTGGTTCAGTGGTTAGAGTGCACAACTGCAGGCTCCTTCTGCTGCCTGCCGGCTGCCTGCAATTTGGCAGTTTGAATCTCACCAGGCTCAAGGTTGACTCAGCCTTCCATCCTTCTGAGGTGGGTAAAATGAGGACCCAGATTGTTGGGGGCCAAGAGGCTGACTCTGTAAACCGCTTAGAGAGGGCTGTGAAGTACTGTGAAGTTGGTATATAAGTCTAAGTGCTATTGCTGTTGCCATAAACAAATAAAAACTCTACAGGAGATGGAATCCTATGCCAAAATCCTATAGGGTGTGCCCCATGCTGGAGAAAGGAGATTTATTCTGGATTCAGTCGATTTGTCTATGGAGATTCTCTGTCATCCAGTCATTGTTGTCCTTTTTCAAGACTGGACTTTCTGATTTTTCTTTGAAGACGTTTCACTCCTCATCTAAGAAACTTCTTCAGCTCATCCAAGAAGCTTCTTCAGAGCTGAAGAAGAAGCTCCTTGGATGAGGAGCGAAACATCTTCAAAGAAAAAACCAGAAAGTCCACTTGCCTCTTGAGAAAAAGCATCGTTGGGATTCACTCAATGGTAAGATTTGCATTTGACACAGAAAATTATTAAAAAGTGAGAGGAGAGCCTTGGCAGCAAGAAAGGATAATGTTCAGTTTACATTTTTGCTCAGTGAAACAAGAACAAGGAGACAGCTTTTATTTTATTTCTCCCACCCCCTTTACAAAAAAAAAAAAAAACACCACACACATCTCGTTTATTTCTCTTTTCTTACAAAAAAAAAAAACACACACACACACACCAGGAAAAGTCAAGTAGGACAGAGTGACCTCGCTTCCATCATTAGGACATTCTTTATATAGAAAGAAATACCATACTATTAAACCTTCTGGTTTGGTTTGGTTTTTTTTCCCTTTTGAGTTCCAAATTTACAGATACAAGGTCTAGATATCTACAGAACACAACGCACCAAAAGAGAGAAATGGCAACTAGAATGACAGTGACAATGAAACAAAACCCAAGACAAAATGAGTGCAGACGACTCCAACATACCTCTACTGTTGGTCTGGTCCTTCTTTTATCGTATGGACAAACCTCAAAACCAATGCTGAAATGGGCTCTACTTATAGAAAAGCTACGATAGATCAGTTTTATTTTCAAAAATATCTTTCTTCCATCGGGGTCTCATCGTAGCCCAGACTAAAAAGCTGGAGTAACACATACAGTACGTTCTCCAAAATACACACTTTTTGGGGGGGGGATTTTATATTCTCTGTTCCTTAAACCCAAATGCACTTGGCACACACATACAGGTATATATATATATATATATATATGTATATATTTATATAGGTATATATATTAGCTAGCAACTACTCTTCAATTTTACACCCTGCCTCTCCCCCTCACCCCACGCCCTGTTGCTAAGTTGTTTGATTCCACAGGAAAAAAAAATCTGGAGAATGTTTAATGCACCTTTAAATTAACTCAGTTATCTTTCCTGTACCAATAAGAAGAACGTGCCCTGTGTTTTGTTTGTTGGGTTTTTTTTCCTGCAAATGTAATTTACCCAAATGGAGGGGAGGGCTATTAAGAGACACTGTAGCACCTCTGAGGAGTTTTAAATAGTTTTTACTCATATATATATATATATATATATATATATGTATGTATATATATAATTACAACTTCTTCAAAAAATAAAAGAGCACCAAATATTTTCACAGTGAGAGGTAGAATCAAATTGAAAAGGCTTGTCCCCCTCTCTCTCTCTCTCTTTCCCTCTCTCTCTTTTGTTTTTTCTCTTTCATTTTCTCCTTCTACAATGTAGCACCAAAGTTTGTTCACCCCTTTCCACTTTGGTGGGGGACATATCTCCCCTTACCACCCTACATCGAAAGGACTGTGGGTTGTTTTGTTTTTTTTTTCATTTCCAAAAAGAAGAAGAATCTCGCCAGCTTTTATTTGGATTCTTTTTCTTTTGCCTTAAATAATATATATCTATATATATATATTTTCTCTCTTTCTCCTCTCTCTGTTTAATATTGCACATCAAAATCCTTCCTGTTCCAGAACAGTGAGAAGATTGAAAAATAATCTCAACATAAGAAGATGGCAACATTGATTTTTTTCCCTGTCTTGTCCAGCAAAACCTTAAAAAAAGGAAAAAGGACCTGGGTTGCGGAATGTTATGCTTGGTGACCCAAAAACTGCATGAATGATTTGGATTTTCTGCAGGCAACTTTTTTTTTCTTTCCTCCTTTGGCTGAAGGGAAAGAGTCCAACCATGTGTGGAGAATATGTCTACTTCAACTGGCCTTCTCTGAAGTCACTTCAGTCCCCTGGGTTCTTCCAAACCTTTTCTCCCCATGCCGAGATGGAGCAGCTGAAGGATCTGCAAAAGCTTCCCATTTGACATGGTCCCAGTGCTGAAGGCCCAAATCTTGGCTCCAGGTGGCCAAGTCTCCTGGCCAAAGATGCAGCCTCTTTTCTGAAAGAAGCCAATGGGTGGAGCACCAAGAAAGTTGACTTCTAGAGGAAACACACTGGCCCAACCTCAAGGAAATATTCCTTCCCTGGTTTGCTTGGTGGAAGGTTATAGATGCCCACAATTGGCAACCGTTGGATGTCATACGTCCGGAAGGTAAAGAGAGCATGATGCCACTGACTGTCTTGAATCTGCTTGAAGAGGAAACCTGAGGGTTATGCCCTGCAACCACATGTGGCTGGAGATAGGAAGACCCAACCGCCCCGAAGGAGGGGGGGAATGGAAAATCCATCACAAAGCCCCTTCCTCTTTATTTGCCCTGCCGCCACCACCAAATGTTTCCTTCTGCCTCCAAATGGATCATCAAACCCAGCCAACCCAACTCTTCCCTTGAGGCATAAATGATCAGGCTCAAATTATCCAACTTTGGGCAACGTTTATGCAAAAAGCCGGTTCTCTGGAGAAGGAGCTAACTCTGGGAATGGTGGAAGGAAAGAGATGAAAAGGATGGCCAACAGGAAAGGTGAAGGAACTCAATAATGGTGGTCATGGGGCCAGCTTTGGAAGACTTGCAAGATCAGGTTAGGGACATATTGTCCTTGAAAAACTCCATTTCTGTGGTTACTAGGAGTCAAAAATGATGGCACATAATCTGTCCATCCACCCATCAATCCATGCATCTCTCTCTCTCTCCATCCATCCATCCATCTATCCATCCATCCATGCATCAGTCCATCATTCATCCATCCAGACATTCATACATACATACATACATGCATCCATGCATCAATCTATGTATCTCTCTATACATACATACATACAAACATACTGTACATACATGCATACATACATACATGTATCTCTCCATCCATCCATCCACCCATCAATCCATGCATCTCTCTCTCTCTCCATCCATCCATCCATCCATGCATCAGTCTATCATTCATCCATCCAGACATTCATACATACATACATCCATGCATCCATGAATCAATCTATGTATCTCTCTATACATACATACATACAAACATACTGTACATACATACATACATACATACATCTCTCCATCCATCCATCCATGCATCAGTCCATGCATCTCTCCATCCATCCATTTCTCTATCATCCATCCATCCATCCATCCATCCATCAATCTATGCATCTCTCCATCCATCCATCCATCCATCCATCCATACTGCACATACATACATATATGCATTTCTCTATCCATCCGTCCATCCAAAGTTCCATCATGGACATCCATGAGGAGACTAAGATGATAACTACAATAATCCAAGACCTGACCCTGAGTTCCATTTTAAATTTCTTGGCAGTCTAATGTTCTGACCTAGGCTTTCCAAAATCACAAAGCAGATTCCTCGTTCCGACATTCTCTCATGACTGTGGGGATGCTGCAACCGTCGTAAGTGTGAAAAACGGTCATGTCACTTTTTTCAGTGCCATTGTAACTTTGAATGGTCACTCCACACAAGCAAAGTACCAGCAAAGGAGGGAGAAAAAACTCCAGAGAAGTTCCAGAGACAGGAAGTCTAGTCCTGCCAAGAACATAATAAGGGTTAACGGAGAGGCAGTTTCTGTAAGCAACACCAGAATGTTTCCTTCCTGCCTTCCTTACAGGATTAGCCCTGGAATTTCTTCTAACAATCGGTTCTCCGAACTGCTTAGAATGTTAACAACCGGTTCTAGCGAATAGGTGTGAACTGGTAGAATCCCACCCCTGATAATAGATGCAAAGAGGAATGATCTCTTGCATCATATATCCAGTTTCAATTTTAGAGCTCAACCGCATTCAATTCATTCAAACTATCAGCAGGGGTAGCTTTGATCAAAAAGTCTCCCCTCCAATGCTTGGTAGCAGAGATAGACAACCGGAAGCCTTTGGAGATTCTGCCTATGGAGAGTCTCAGTCATCCAGCTCATGGTTGTCCCAAAGGGGCTTTCTTTCAAAAGGCAACTGGACTTTTCTGGTTTGTTTTTTTCGTTGAATAAATTTCGCTTCTCATCCAAGAACCTTCTTTGGTTCTGCTTCAGTTCTTCAGAACCGAAGAAGCTTCTTGGACGAGAAGTGCAACGTTTCCAAAGAAAAAACAAAACAAGAAAAGTGCAGTTGCTTTTTGGAAAAAGCACCTTTGGGAAAGAAGGAGGAGGAGGAGGAGGAGGAGGAGGAGGAGGAGGAGGAGGAGGAGGAGGAGGAGGAGGAGGAGGAGGAGGAGGAGGAAGAGGAGGAGGAGGAGGAGGAGGAGGAGGAGGAGGAGGAGGAGGAGGAGGAGGAAGAGGAGGAGGATCATCCTTCCATTCTCCACCATCCAGTTAGAGCTGAAGAAGCTTCTTGGATGAGAAGCGCAACGTCTTCAAAGAAAAAACAGACAAGAAAGTCCAGCTGCCTTTTGAAAAAGCACCTTTGGGAAAAGAGGAGGAGGAGGAGATGAAGACGGAGAAGGAGGAGGAAAAGGAGAAGGAGGAGGAGGAGGAGGAGGAGGAGGAGGAGGAGGAGGAGGAGGAGGAGGAGGAGGAAGAGGAGGAGGATCATCCTTCCATTCTCCACCATCCAGTTAGAGCTGAAGAAGCTTCTTGGATGAGAAGCGCAACGTCTTCAAAGAAAAAACAAACAAGAAAGTCCAGCTGCCTTTTGAAAAAGCACCTTTGGGAAAAGAGGAGGAGGAGGAGATGAAGACGGAGAAGGAGGAGGAAAAGGAGGAGGAGGAGGAGGAAAAGGAGGAGGAAGAGGAAGAGAAGGAAAAGGAGGAGAAGGAGAAGGAGAAGGAAGAGGAGGAGGAGGAGGAGGAGGAGGAGGAGGAGGAGGAGGAGGAGGAGGAGGAGGAGGAGGAGGAGGAGGAGGAGGAGGATCATCCTTCCATTCCCCACCATCCAGTCAGAGGTGAAGAAGCTTCTTGGATGTTTTCAAAGAAAAACAAGAAAGTACAGTTGCCTCTTGAAAAAAAAAAAAAAAAGCACATTTGGGACAAGCCTGGTAGATGTTTTATCTTTTTTTTCAGCGCTCACAATTTTTCTTTTGCAAGGAGTCAGGGTGACTTGGTTTCATCAGGATTTGAACCTGAGCTAGATAATAAAACAACTCAAAGATGAAAACCCCTTCAACATGGCCGTAGTTTGGGGAAGGAGACCTTTCAAGGGTAGATATTTCTAGATCTTGATGATGAAATCGCAGTATCTTCTCCATGTGGGGGTAGCTCCCAACCCTTCCAATTCTTTTTTTCCCCAGAGGATTGCCATACCTTACAATGGTTCACCACAACATCCGGCATGAGCTGCCCTCCCCGTTCGAAGAGCTGCCCGTTCCAGGCCTTGAAGCTTACAGAGGTCCCTTCGGACGGTCCTTCCGGCCAAACCGACATGTTCAAGCAATGGATAGTGATGTTCTGAACGACTTCAGAGCTCAAGAGGTGAAGGAAATTCATTTGTACTCTTCCAATATCGAAGTCCAGCTATACAAGGGGACGTACAAAAGTTTGGGATAAAGGTTGGACTCAACGTTCTGGCTAGGAGAAACATCTTGAGACCTTCATGCCTAAACCAACTTATAACCATTCTAGAGACCTTCAACTACACCCAAGCAACCATGCACCGGAAATGTATAAAACTACAAAGGAGGAAAAAAAAAATCTAATATTTTTCAACTATCCAGTGGTCAGATAAACATTGATTTGCACTTATGAGCCATGGTGGTGCAGTGGTTAGAGCGCAGCAGGGCAGGCTACTTCTGCTGACTGCCAGCTGTCTACAATTTGTCATTTTGAATCTCACCAGGCTCAAGTTGGACTCAGCCTTCCATCCTTCCAAGGTGGGTAAAATGAGGACCCAGATTATTGGGGGCAAGAGGCTGACTCTGTAAACCACTTAGAGAGGGCTGGCTAGAAAGCTCTGTGAAGTGGTACATAAGTCTATTGCAGAGGTGGTATTCAGCAGGTTCTGGCCAGTTCTGGAGAACCAATAGTGGAAATTTTGAGTCGTTTGGAGAACCGGTCAATCCCACCTCTGACTGGCCCCACTAATCCCATCTCTTCTCTGCCTCCCATTGAGTCCCAACTGATCGGCTGGGTCTCCTTTGGTTGCCCTGCACAGCAGAACGGAGCTTCAAAGCAGGTTAGTGGAATGGGGAGGGAAGGGGGATTTGGCAGTATCTTCCCCCAGGAGGAGGTTCCCTATCCTTCCCCTGCCCTGCCCTCCAAGCCATGCCCACAGAACTGGTGGTAAAATATTTTGAATCCCACCACTGCTCTATTGCTATTGCTATGGACAGATAAGCATGGATTTGCACTAAGAGTCATCCTTCCCATGGACAAAGTAACTTCCTGCAGCCAACCTTGGTAATGTCTCTATTTTTATGAATGAATCTGGCTGCTTTAATGACAAGACCCATTCACAGAAACAGAGGCATCACTTACTGCTTCGAACGAGAGATGACATGGCTGAAATTCTGGACAATTACATGGACCAGCAGAATCTCAAATTCTCAACCCCAATTCTATTTAAACAGGAAGAGAGAGAGAGAAAGAAAGAGAGAAAGAGACAGACAGAAAGAGAGAGAGAAAGAAAGAAAATATTCACAAATCGTTTTGCTCCAGGCTAGATGTTGTCTGAGGTTACCTGTGAAAAGAACGCCTCATTTTTCAACTGAGCCAAAATATCACTTCGGTCTTTTTTTTCCTTTTTTTTTTAATGTCACTAGCTACTTATTCCTTTCCAGGTTCAGCTTAAGACAGAGCTTCTTATTTTTAAAAGCTTAAACAATTGGAACGTGGTACTTAACAACAAGGATAAGCAGGAACGTGTCAGCCATGTAGGCACTGAAGAACGTGCCCGGCTCCCTATCCGCCTGTTTTTAATTTTTTAATTTTTTGCAAAAGATTTTATTGGGATTGAAAAAAATGGGAAACGGTGCAGCCAAGCCCTAGATACATTATCTGCCTTTCCAAGAACTTCTCTGTGCCCCACGTAGAACCATGAGGCATTTTCAGGAAATTTAAAAATGTCCTTGTTTTTAGAGTTGTTCCATGGGCTGCATGTGAAATGTCATATTCCAGTGGTTTTTGCTAGAAATGGCGTATGCCTTTAAGGTACCTTTGATGTTGTGATAGGGTTGAGGCAGGTTTGACCTCCTTGGGCAAAGTTGCAGGTGACCTGAATGCTGTCTGAAGAACAGCCAAGATTTGGGTCCATCCAGTACACACCTGAAGGAAGAAGAAGAGAGGAATAACACGCGAGGCCAGTTGCAGTTATAATGGTATCTTTGAGATATGTAGAAATTACATATTATAAGTTACACTTGTGAAAATGAAGAACAGAAGGGAAGCCATACTTATCCAACACTTGAACAAAGAAATGATTATTGGACAGTTATATAACTATATCTAATAAACACGTACTGTTTTGTAACTTGTTACGTACTAAAGGAAATATCAGGCTTCTGGCTGCAACATGGGCCTGTGTTTTTTGGCATAAGGACATGTGTTGGAGATACTAGGTTATCCTGACCCGAAAGGAACTGGTTAATGACCTATTGTATTACAGATGGTCATAACAGGACCATAACAGGAAGAAGAAGCCATGAGAACTTTGTCAAAGTTCTGGAGAAGAACAGTATGGAAGCTACCAGACACCCAAGATTAGACCTCTTGTCCTCCAACTATTATCAGCGTCCTTTAATCTTTTGCAGTGGGTAATAATCATTGTTGGGTGCTCCATCATTGGAGGCTTTTAAGAAGATACTGGACTACCACTTGTCTGGCATGGTATAAGGCAGGGGTCTTCAAACTGGACAGCTTTAAGACTTGTGGACTTCAATTCCCATAGTTCCTCCTCCAGTCTTGTTAGCTCAGGAATTCTGGGAATTGAAGTCCACAAGTCTTAAACTTGACAAGTTGGAAGACCCTTGGCATAGGATCTCTTGCTTGAACAAGACATTGGCGTATAAGGTCCCTTTCAACTCTGTTATTCTGTACAGAGAAGGTCCAGCAATCTAGAGTCTCAACTCCAGAATGATTTTGCCCATCCTGTCAGATCATCTAGAGAAGATGACTCATCCCATGTAAAGAGGGAGATGGCAGACTAGAACATTGTGGAATAGGTTGATCCTGGAGATTTGATGGTCCTGCTGTTCCTGGCTTTTAGCCTAGTCAATCTTTTCTTGAGAGGGGCCTTTGATTTCACTGACACCTTGTAAAGAAGGGACAAATGGCCACCTTACACAACTCTTTTGTTGTTCTTTTCTCTACTATTTGGTTCTTTTTTTTGTTCAGTTTATCGGGAGATACATTGAGATTCTTCCATGTGTTGCCAAGAGTTGGGTAGAAAGTTCACGAAGGAATGAAATCTAGACCTTAGGGCTTTGTTCAGCTTTGGCCCAAATAGATGAAAATCTAGATACCCTATGAAATCCATCCTCCTCTTCCTCCTCCTCTTTAAGGCATCACAAGTGATGTAGATCTTGGAGGACATTTATTGACATGTTGTCCATCCTGGAGCAGATTACCATCCTTACCATCCTGCATCTTTTGTTCACAGTTCATGAGGTCTTTACAAATACGGGTAGGGTTTTCCTTGGTCCCCATGGGTCTCTTGATGCTCTGGATGAGGACACTGAGGTAGTGCAGGGTCTTGAAGATCTCCCCTTCTTGATCCATCGCTGGAAGATCCATCTGTTCGTAGCTCTGCCAGGAAAGAGAGAAGACGCGGATGAATTCCTTACAGTGGTCAATTCTTTTTCCCATAAGTACTTCAGATAATTTTCCTTTAAGAAGCTTTTATGGGTTACCTCAGACCTGAAGACAGCACTGGCAGTTAACATGGAGTGGAAAGCTGCATCGAAGTCATCTTGGCCCTGGATGAGAGGAGAAAAGACATAGTTATGGTAGACTAGAAGGAAAAAGTCCATGCATATAGAATATGGGCACTGACAAGATTAATCATGGAATCTCCAGGATGGATGCTTAAGTGAAATAAGTACCACACAGTCTCACGGACTAAGGTATCTGAAGAATGTTTACAGGAACTGGGCCTGGCTAGTCTAGGGAAGAGAAGGACCAGGGGAGACAGGATAGCATCTTCCAATATTTGAGGGGCTGCCCCAGAGAGGAGGGGGGGGTGTCAATCTATTTTCTAAAGCGCTTGTAGGCCAGACAAGGAATAATGGATGGGAACTGATCAAGGAGAGATTCAACCTGGAAATAAGGAGAAACTTTCTGACAGCGAGAACAATCAACTGATGGAAAAGATGTTGCCCTTGGAAGTTATGGGAGTTTCGTCAATGGGAACTTTCAAGAAGAGATTGGACTGCCATTTGTCAGAAATGGTGGTGTAAGGTCTCCTGCTTGGGCGGGGGTTTGGACTAGATCATCTACAAGGTCCCTTCCAACTCTGATTATCTGTTATCTATTATCTTGTAACCCAATCACCCAAAGGTTTCATGGTTCCATTTGGGGCTGGGGCTGGGGGTTGCAAGAAACATCCCAAACTTGCAGAGTTCTAAGGCCAATGAGGATTCAGAAAACTTACAAATGCAGCTTCAATTCCTGGTGGGCCCTATAAAGATAAGAGACAAAACATGAAGCCTTAAGCAAGTTAAATCAAGATAAAATTCTTGGCCGTTGATGGACGTGGAGGACTAGGAGGAACAGGGAGAGCTCAAGGTAGAAAGCTGTCTGTCTGATGCTTTAGATCAGGGCTCTTCAAACTTGACAGCTTTAAGGCTGGTGGACGTCAACTCCTAGAATTCTTCCCCCAGTCATGTTAGCTCAGGAATTCTGGGAGCTGAAGTCCACCAGTCAAACTCACTAAGTTTGAAGACCCTTGCTTTAGATTGTAAAGAAAGAACATGAGCCTCGGTGGTGCAGTGGTTAGAGTGCAGTACTGCAGGCTACTTCTGCTGACTTCCAGTTGCCTGCAATTTGGCAGTTCGAACCTCACCAGGCTCAAGGTTGACTCAGCCTTCCGTCCTTCCGAGGTGGGTAAAAGGGGGACCTAGATTATTGGGGGCAAATAGGCTGACTCTGTAAACCGCTTAGAGAGGGCTGTAAAAGCCCTGCGAAGCGGTATATAAGTCTAAGGGCTATTGCTTTTGTTAACTCCCAATAAATCCTTTTGAAGTTTTGGAAGTTTGCCTCAAGACTCATGATTTAATTGGGGTGACTGCCAGAATTCTGACACCAGTAGCAGAAAAGGTTGGCCCATCATTGTGTGCTTTTGAAGACAAACACAGAAAAAAACCACATCATATTTTAAATACATACCGGGGGGCCTGGAGGTCCTCGGGGCCCTGCGATACCCTAGAAAGACAAGAGTCGAGATAAACCACAATTGATCCTTCACAACCTGAACTGCAGATGCAAAACACCACCATGTATGGGGGGAGGGGGAACCTCTTTTCCAAAGGTCTCTTCCTCTTTTACACACACACACACACACACACACACACTTTCTTCTCTGTCCCAAAGTTGCTTTCTTTCAAAAGGCAGCTGGACTTTCTTCTTTTGCTTGAAGACATTTCGCTTCTCCTCTAAGAAGCTTCATCATTTCTGACTGAATGGTAGGGAACGGAAGGATTTATATATTCCTTGCAGTCATCTGGTCATTGGCAGTCTTTCTGAGCATTGTTGAGGCCACTTGGAGGTTGATCTGTGCCCTCAGGGTCACCTGAATCCTGTAGTCCAGTTGCCTTTTGAAAGAAAGCCCCTTTGAGACAACCATGACCTAGATGACTGAGAATTTCCATAGACATTTAGCTGTTCATCAGAGTTGAAGAAGCTTCTTGGACGAGAAGCAAAACCTCTTCAAAGAAAAACCAAGGAAGTCCAGTTGCCTTTGGAAAGAAATACTTTTTCTTCACTGGCTTCCAAGGGCTCTTTTCATCTCGGCACTTGCACCTGTGATTATCTTGCCTGGACTAAAATGTTGCATTCTATTCTTTTAAGCAAATTCCACATTTTTAACCCGGACATGACCATTCTTAATTTGCACCGCACAAAGGCCAAATCAGAACCATCTGATTTCCACCATTGAATCGAAGCCATTCTGTGTATGTTTGGTTTTAGTGCCAACATTGGACAGAATTGTTTTTCTTTCTTTTCATACATTAAACATTTCAAAAGAATGGGTGAGGGAATGGTAATAAAAAAAGGTGTTAGATTGTGTGGGGATGGACAGGCTAACATTAGAATTAAAAGAAAGAGGGGAAACGGAATATTATTTGGTCTGGGACACATGGTATAAAAATGGTTAGAAAATAGAAATAAAGATCAAATATAAAAGTAATTTAAGAGGTATATTAAGCTTAGTGGCAATGTATATAGTTAAAGGAAGAAAAAGGAATGTAATTGATTGTTGTGGTTCACTGGCAACCTGTGCAGACGGCAGCAGAATTGGACAATGGGGAAGAACGGGGACCAGTCCAGGAGTCTAGAGAGGACTCGGGCAAGAGTCCTGCATCCAATATAGAGATGGGGCCAGTAGCATCTGGGAGTGGGGTGCTGACTCCAGAGCCTCCAGAGTCTGGCAGCAGCAAGGCAGAGGAACAAGGGGAGCCTGTTCCCAGTGTGCGTATGCACAGAGATGCCAGAAGGCACAAAAGGGGCGACTCGGGAGTAAGGCTTGGAGGTGATTGCCCCTTCCATCAAGTATAAAGGACATGCAAAGGTAGAGAAACCTTTGCAGGAAGCAAAGTCATTCGCTCTGATCGGATTCAACCTTGAAGCTCTGTGTGGACTTTGTACTCCGGTTGGTTTTTTATAGTTCATTTGGCACTTTAGTTGTTGGCAGCCATTCAAAGGGGAGAAAGGTGGGTGCTTATCTCGGGGGATTGTTTGGACTAAGTGTGTGCTTAATTACGGTCTCTGGAAGCTTTGGTCAGAACATTGATATATGTATGTATGTATGGCATTTAGCTCTGTTCGGGTATTTTCCCACGTCATTGTAGTTGTGCTTTTAAAGTGGTAGCAATGTTTCGGCAGAATTTCATCTGCCATCATCAGGTTTCTGGGCAGATGAGATTCTGCCGAAACGTTGCTACAACTTTAAAAGCACAACTACAATGACGTGGAAAAATACCCGAACAGGGCTGAATGCCATACATGTAAGTACCCGCGAAAACTTAAGAATATATATATATATGTGTGTGTGTGTGTGTGTGTGTGTGTGTCTGTGTGTCTGTCTGTCTGTCTGTGTCTGTGTGTCTGTGTATGAAAATCACCGCAGCTGGAGCACTGCAAAGATTGTAAAAGTGATATAAAATGATGAAATATGTTTAACAAAAATATTTTTTTTATAAAAAACCCAAACCAGGTGAAGAGTTTTCAAGTCTTGGGGTGGAAGGAGCAGTGTTGATGGGACAACACAGCCATACTTACCCTTGGACCTTGGAGACCCTGAAAAAGGAAATGAAGAAAGGGGTGAAAAGAGGTCCTTTCCCAGAAGAGGTGAGACCGAAGGGTCTGAAAGTAATTTTACACCCATGGCACAGAAGGGACAACACTCACCGCTTCACCTTGGCTGCCTTTCTCTCCTTTAGGACCCTGGGGGGAGGGGGGGGGGAAAGGTGACAAAAGGCACATCTGTTAAACATGTAAGACACCTGCAACATTCCAATATAATGAAAAGCTCCAAAGTCAGTGAAGCCTGTGTGAATCAGCCCTGTGTGTGAGAAAGAGAGAGAATGGCTTGCCTTCACTGGAGGTTTTTAAGAAGACATTGGGGGAATCCTTTTGTCTGAAATGGGATAAGGTCTCCTGCCTGAGCAGGGGGTTGGGCTAGAAGACCTCCAAGGTCCCTTCCAATTCTAATGTTCTGTTATTCTGCTAGACACACCCAGCTCCTTCAACTGTTCATAATACAATTTAGCCTCCAATCCAGACCCTTTAATATCTTTGTTGCTCTTCTCTGCTCATTTTTCTCTTTTCTGTATTCTTCCGACGCCAATTGCAGGAATTGGGTATGTCTAGTTTAATGAAAAGAAGGACTGGGGAGGACACGATAACAGGATTCCAATATTTGAGGGGCCACCATGAAGAAGAGTGGGGGACCCAACGTATTTTCCAAAGCACCAGGAGACAGGAGAAGAAACAATGGATGGAAATTAATCAAGGAGAGAAGTAACCTGGAATTAAGGAGACACTTCCTAACAGTGAGGACAATGAACCAGTGGAACGACTTGCCACCAGAAGTTGTGTGTGCTTCATCACTGGAGGTTTTTAAGAAGAGACTGGACAGTCACTTGTCTGAGATGGTAGAGGGTCTCCTGCTCAAACAGGGGTTGGATTAGAAGACTTGCAAGGTCCCCTCACTGCCCAAGGAGCTGCTGATCCAATTCTACAGAGGAATGATTGAGTCCGTCATCTGCACCTCTATAACTGTCTGGTTTGGTTCTGCAACCCAACAGGGCAGACACAGACTTCAGAGGAGAATTAGGAATGTAGAAAAAAACAATTGCTACCAACTTGCCTTCCATGGAGGACCTGTATACTGCATGAGTCAAAAAGAGGGCTGTGAAAATATTTACAGACCTCTCACACCCCGGACATAAACTGTTTCAACTCCTTCCCTCAAAATGACGCTATAGAGCAGGGGTCGCCAAACGTTTGGACCTCAGGGACCACCAAACTCATAATTTTAGATCCCAGGGACCACTAACCGGTTCTGTGGGTGTGGCCTAGTTTGTGGGTGTGGCTTGGTGGTCATGTGACTGGCTGGGCAGGGCTTGTGTGTAAATATTATAAATATTTATATAAATATTGAATTTCAAGTTGATAGACTAAAGGGTTAAAATTGTCTAGAAAACATGGTGTGTGAAAAAGAAGACCATGAGAAGAAAGCCAAGTAGGACAAGTTTGTTGACTGAGAAGGAGGGAAGATGGTGTTCCAGATGTTTGGCCTTCAGCTCACATCACCTCCTACAGCTTGGCTCAACATCAAGAGGCCGTTGCCCAAAACATCTGCCTATATCAGGTGACCATCCCTACTTTAAATATTTCTTTTCTACGTGCAGGCAAAGTGAAAAACTGAGCTTTAGTTTCATGGTCTAAATGGATCAACCTTCAGACCTCAGTTCTGGAATGAAGGACCCTCAACCTGTGTGCCATCCCAATTTTCCTGGGATTGTCTTGGGATGCTGCACCAGAACATGCACAACTGAAGATCCAAAGGCAACACAACCTAGGGAACATTGCAATAATTCATGAAATTAAATAAATAAGAACCAGAGTTGTGGGCCTTCTGGATCATGATAGGGCTTGAAGAATATGCACCAGCTTTGAAGAAAGTCCACTTTCAAGGGGCAGAGCTGTCACGGTCTCAAGCTAAGTGAAGGAACTATGGATTTTGAGTTTTTACATGACCACATTAGGAAGAGAACATGAAGTAATGATGGCCTTAGAAAATCCCACAGCACCTTGAGAGAAAACTTGCTGATCTTAAGAAGAGGGATGGAAGAGCAAGTGAGATACTTACAGAATTTCCTGGTGGACCTGAAATCCCAACTGGACCAATGACACCTTCTTGACCCTACGAAAACAAACAATTTGTTTAGACAATGGATAGGATATATCACCACAAGAACTTCTACTTCTCTTTCCGTTTTCCTAGTAATGTCTATCCAGCTACTAGCCAGCTCCGATCCTCCTTTAGCTTTTGAGTCCAGGTGAGGTTGGAACACCACCTTGCTTTCTGACCAATAGCATCAGGTGAGTATCAAAAAGCTGCCCAATGTCCAGCAGCTCATCTAAGGAATTTGGACTTTCAGATGACCCAGCAAGGGCTACCAGCCCTGAGAAAAGGAGCTGCTTCTTCACCTTTTCTGGGTAGAGGTCTGAGGTGGTCTTCAGCCAGTTCTGACAAGTTCTGAAGAACCAGTCATGGAAATTTTGAGTAGTTCATTGAACCAGCAAATACCACCTTTGGTTGGCCCTGCCCTCATCTATTCGCTGCCTCCCGAGTCCCAGCTGATCAGCTGCACAGGAGGATGGAGCTGGAAAGCAGGTTAGTGGGGTTGGGGAGGGAATGGAGATTTTACAGTATCCTTCCCCTGCCATGCCCACCAAGCCACGCCCGCCACGCCATACCCACGGAACAGGTAGTAAACATTTTTGAATACCACCACTGATAGAGGGAATATTTATCAGGTGTTGGAGAAGACCACCTAACTTCTAACAAACCCATCTCTTGGACCCCTGTTACTTCCTCAGCAGATTTACCTACTCTGATGCTGATTCTTTAGGCTTGATCCCAGCAGGTAAAACTGACTGATTGAGGGCTTTGGTGACGTGGTAGGACAACCTGGTAGGATATGGCTAAATGTTTTGGCCTCTGAGAAGAAAGCTGCCTCCATCCTCATGACCACCAAACGGGTCAAAAACCTGGTCCTTTGGCTGCCCAGTTTTGCAGAGAAGACACGGAAGTGGGGGCTGAATGCAGCTCACTGTATTTTAACCGAGAGGAAACCAGCTTTTGGTTTCTTCTGAAGGTGAAGGCAAAAGGAGTGAAGGCAAGGTCCTCAACTTACCCAGAGTCCTTGGGGCCCTTTAGGGCCCTGGATGCCTTTGAAGCCAAGATCTCCAGGTGGTCCCTATGGAGAGAAAGAAATAAACATTGGATGAAAAAAAAAAAAACCCAGATGAGAGCACCATCCACCACTTGGGCATCATCTCCTTTGCTATTTTGAAAAGTAAAACCATTTCAAATAATATTAAAAAGGAGTGGTGCGGTGGCCTAGAGGGGGAGCTCTTGCCTCACAATCAGGAGGCTGTCAGTTCGATCCCAGGTAGAGGGAGATATTTCTCTGGGCACAATGAGAATAAAACTCTACATCGGCAACAAGGAAGGACATCCGGCCATTAAAACTCTCGGCTAGGCTCCATTCAGTTCCCCAGACTCCACCCCACAAGGGATTATACGGGATCATTAAATGAAGATGATGATTTCAAACAATATTATCCCGAAATACATCCAAGTTGCAAACAATTCTGCTGTTATTTCTCTCTCTCTTTCCCTTCCTTCTGAATCGGGCCTTGTCTCCAAACAGAAATGGAAGCTGTACAGAGATGGAATTCAGCAGGTTCTGAACAGTTCTGGAGAGCAGGTAGTGGAAATTTTCAGTAGTTTTTAGAATCAGCCAATACCACCTCCAACTGGCCCCGCCAACCCCATCTCTTCTCTGCCTCCCATTGAGTCCCAGCTGATCATCTGGGTCTCCTTTGGTTGCCCTGCCCAGGAGAACGGAGCTGGAAAGCAGGTTAGTGGGGTGGGGAGGGAAGGGAAGGGGGATTTTGCAGTATATCCTTCCCCTGCTATGCCCACCAAGCCTCACTAAGCCAGGCCCACAGAACCGGTAGTAAAAAAATTTTGAATGCCACCACTGAAGCTGTACCCAGAGTAGGTGGCAGCAACCAAACTAAGCCCATCTCGACATGACAGGAGGTCATTCCCGGGTGTCATTCACGGGTGTCCTACCCAACATGGGCAGAGTTCAACCATCCGCAGCTCCCGTTTTGTGAGCAGGCTCACCACTCACAGTCCACCTTGAGACACCTGGCGTAAAATACAGCCTGGCTCTGAATCAAAGAACTTGGCACGACATTATCAAGGAAGACAGGGGCTCACCTTTGGGCCGAAGAATCCAGCAATCCCTGGAAATCCGGATTCCCCAAAATCTCCCTAGAAAGATTTTTTTTTTTTCAAGGAGCAGAAAGAGAAACAACAAGAGATGAAGCCAAAAAAAAACCAACAACCGACATGAACAGTCTGAATCCCTTTTGTGAAATTGGCAAAGAAACACCCCCCCCCAAAAAAACCCAGATGGATTTTTAGCTCTCAAAACAAAGTCATCCTCTTCGCCACTTATCACAGTCTGGTTTGGAAATAGGTCCACTCGTCTCTTCCAGCTTCTGGAGGACGGTGGTGTTTTTTTTTTTTTTTTTTGCTGTACTCGATGTCTTAATCTAAGCATATTTGGCAGAGGCTGGTCCTCAGGAACGAAGAAGAAGGAACCCGTGTCACTTCAGGAAATTGAAGGCAGAAAAATGCTCAGATGTTTGGCAGATCTATTCTCTATACCTGCCCCAACTATCCCACTGGAGAAGAATTCGTTTTTCTTGGCCTGAGAGATATCTCAACCAACAAACCTCAGCAGCTGTGGCATGCATCTACTCACCGGCTGTCCTTTGGGCCCTGGATCACCAGAGGTCCCAGGGAGCCCCATTCCACCTTGAGAACCTCTTTTCCCCAATGGACCAATCTCTCCAGACAAACCTCTTTCTCCCTGAAAAAAAAAAAGCCACCAAAATATTCCATCAACGTACAGAACCCAGAAGTCCTCCAGCTGCTTAAGGCTGAAGTTCTTTGCCCTTTGTTTGAACCCAGATCTCCAAGAATCCAAAAAAAAAAGGACAAAGACTTGGCTGCATCACCAACACCTACCTCCTTGTGAACACCTTGTAAACTCCAGGCTACATCCTTAATTTGAGACAGATGCGCCAAGACAAGGGGCAGAAGATTGATAAGTGCCACATCCTCAGCCTGCCTCTCCAAAAATAGCACTGATGCTAAATTTAACCTGGGAAAAGGCATCTTCCCTGCTTAAAACTGGCAAGATTCGCATTATCCTTAAATCAGCTGGTCGTTCTCAACTCCGGTCGTTAGGAGGCAATGATGGTCAATTGACACATCTATGGTTAAGTGAGGGATAATTAGATCCCAATTCACCCAGCCCCCAATTGTTCTACAACCTACTTGGCATATCTCTTTTTAGCAAGTTCCTTCTTGCAAAATGTAAGTAAGAGAGGAACCAAAGTAGAAAGGTCTGTTTGCAGGTCCTGGACTTCGAAGCCACCAGATTTGTGGACATTCACTCTGGAGCATTCTCCCCAAATAGGTTGATCCTGTCTTGGTTGACAGGTGAAACTGCTGGTTGATTTAAGGTCCTCACCCCTATAGATCTTGGCAGGAACTCAAACATAAAATACATCTTCGGACTCTCTACCAACCATCATCAAGATAACTTGAAGTCTGTATGCAAGGCAGGGGCATCAAAATGCCCTCAATCCGTAAAATATCACCGATATGATTCAGGTTAATACAAGCATTCCAAGTAACAAACTCCAACACAACCATCTCCAAGACAAAACATTTTCGCAAAGTTCGATTTTACTAAAGTGGTCATATTGGCACATCTGGGAAAAACCCTAATATGAGAGTTCCAGGTTTCCCCTTCATAATTGAAAATCAAAACCCCATCCGCTGCACCCATCAAGTGCCCCAATCACTTCTTGTTCCAACTGGAGACATTCAGAAGTGGGTATTCAGCCATTTCTAACCAGTTCTACAGAATCGGTAGCAGAAATTTTGAGTCGTTCGGAGAAGCAGCCAATACCGCCTCTGACTGGCCCTGCCCCATCTATCCTCTGCCTCCCATCGAGTCCCAGCTGATTGGCTGGGTCTTCTTTGGTTGCCCTGCACAGGAGAACAGAGCTGGAAAGCGGGTTAGTGGGGTGGGGAGGGAAGGGGGATTTTGCAGTATCCTTCCCCTGCCATGCCCACCAAGCCATGCCCACAGAACCGGTAGTAAAAAAAAAATTGAATCCCACCACTGGAGACATTCCTCCAACTACACCTTCCTAGGTGCAGGGTAACTTGTCCTTGACTCAGAAAAAGAATGTTGTTATATCTACATTTCCACCTCACTATGAAATCCCCCCTCCCAAATTCCCAGAGAGTAAAATGTGGCAACATGGAAGCTCCCAAGAAAAATATCGCTTCCAAACCTGACAACCACCATCACTAACCTCTTTTTTAACTACTAACCATCTCCAACACCTCAACATGGAATAACTCGGTAAGTCTTTCATGAAGGCTTAAGAAACAATTGGACACCATACCCATACATGATGCGCTAATGAAAATCCCAAGACATTGGATGCAGAACTCCAGGGTGCAATTTCTTTGCTGACAAAGAACAGGTGAGACCAACCTTGAATCCAGTGGGGCCTTGTGTTCCAGGTAATCCAGGGACTCCAAGGTTCCCTCTTTGCCCTGACATTCCCAGAGTGCCTTCTTCCCCATCCTCACCTTGTTCGCCCTAATTTTGGGGAAGCAGGGGAAAAGAAGATCAGCGTAGGTAAATTTCTACGGAGGTTCTCAGTCGTCCGGGTCATGGTTGTCCCAAAGATGCTTTTTCAAAAGGCAACTGGACTTCCTTTGTTCTTCCTTTTTTTTCCCAGAGCTGAAGAAGCTTCTTGGATGAGAAGCAAAATGTCTTCAAAGAATACAACCCGGAAAGTCCAGCTGCCTCTTGAAAAAGAAACTTGGGTCAACCATGACTTGGATGACTGAGAATCTCCATAGACATGAATGTCATCTTTCATATCGACAGAGAAACTTGGAGATAAACCTCCAAGAGGCCTCAACGACCCTCTAAAAGGGTGCAAATGACCAGCTGTCTGCAAGGAGGATAAATCCTTCCATTCCCCGCCACCATCCAGTCAGAGCTGAAGAAGCTTCTTGGATGAGAAGTGAAACATCTTCAAAAGAAGGAAAAAACAGAAAGTCCAGTTGCCTCTTGAAAGAGCACCTTTGGGAAGAACAGTGTACATACTTATTCATCATACTGGGCCTGATTCTTATCAACAAATTGTTATAGTGATAAATCGTAATGGATGTAGGTAGTTGTATCAGTTCAGTACCGTCCATGCTTCTAGGAGCAGCCTTCCAAAATCTTTTACTTACTTTTTGCCCATGGTTGCCATCTTTTCCAGGAATCCCATCAACTCCAGAAGTGCCCTCTTGTCCCTCTCGCCCAATGACCCCTTGGGGGCCCGGCAGGCCAAGAGAACCCTAGAAGAACAGCCTTGGTTACAGATTGGACATGGGTCGGCAGTGTGAAACAAAGTCCACACAATATAAAGTTTCTGAGCACACTGAACTCCACTTTAGTCTACACTGGTCTACTATAGACACGAGAATGGCGTCTAATTTGAGGTGCCCATTTTCAGAAGAATTTCAGAGAAAGTGGGAGACAGGTAGAGAAAGGCAACAGAGATGATTGGAGAGTTTAATAAAATCTAGGGATGAGAATGATGAATCTGGAGCCTCGGGAAGAGAAAGGTAAGGATAAACATGACAGCATCTTCAAGTATATGACAGGATGTTTCCTACCAGAAGATCAAGACCCAGTAAGAACAACTCAGTAGTAGCATTAATCATCTAGAGAAACGATGGACTCTTTTTTCACTAGGTAAAGTAAAGATAAAGGTTCCCCTCGCACATATGTGCTAGTCGGGCAGTGCTCATCTCCATTACAAAGCCAAAGAAGAGCCAGCGCTGTCCGAAGATGTCTCTGTGGTCATTTGGCCAGCATGACCAAACACCAAAGGTGGACAGAATGCTGTTCCCTTCCCACCAAAGGTGGTCCCTATTTTTCTACTTGCATTTTTTACGTGCTGTTGAACTGCTAGGTTGGCGGAAGCTGGGACAAGGAAGGGGAGCTCACTCCGTGACGTGGCGCTAAGGATTTGAACTACATCTTTTTCATTACATACATTCAAAAGCTGGAGAGCTATCATTTGAATTAATTTGGATTCTTGCGCCGGAATGGTGGGTTGGATTTAATAGCCCTTTGGTCCCTCCCAACTCTAGCTTTATGCATGATTGAAGATCTTAAAGTTTTGGGGAGAGGTAATCAGATCCGGCAAAGGCACAAGAGATGGCGCGTGTATCATGGCTGCCTGCCACCCCAGATGAGTAGAAACAAACCAGGGACACTTACCAGTGATCCACGGCTACCTCTTGCACCCCGCAGCCCCGGTTTTCCTTGTTGACCCTTAGAAGTAAAAAATAAAAGAAGGAACAACATGGCGATAGCAATAGCCCTTAGACTTATATACCGCTCCACAGTGCTTTACAGCCCACTCTAAGTGGTTTACAGAGTCAGCCTCTTTCCCCCCAACAATCTGGGGCTTCATTTTACCCCCCTTGGAAGGATCGAAGGCTGAGTCTACCTTGAGCCTGGTGGGATTCGAATTGCCAAATTGCAGGCAGCCGGCAGTCAGCAGAAGGAGCCTACAACACTGCACTCTAACCACTGTGCCACCAAGCCTCTTTTCAACATGCATATCTCCCCATTAGGCACAGCGATCTCAGATTCTTAACTTTTCCAATGGTTAATTAGTTCTGTCCCATCTCCACATTTGTTGGTGGTGAGTTTTGGGGGTACTCTTGTCTTCAATGTATGATAAAATATTGAAAGAAAGAAAAAAATATAGTTGCAGAATATCCCACTTTTCCTAGACATGTGGAACAAGTTAACTGGGAAAGTTCTTGCTAAATGAGAGCGGAATTCCTCTTTGTCTCTTACTGTCTGCCCTTCCTTGGAATCTCCAATTGCTTTATCCACCAGATAGTCCCTCATCTATTGAGGTTCTTCAAAATGGACTTGCCCAGAAGCAATTGGTATCCTTCTTTGTCTGATTTCAGATCTTTCATGACCAAGGTAGAAAACCCAACTAGCCTCCAACCCCAGAAGATTGAACGTACCTCCATAATAAAAACAAATAAGTAATCAAAAATAGACATAGACTGTCAAGAGAAGCAATTGGGTGTGCCAAGTTAACATCTGTAAAAGAAAAGTGCCATCTCTGCAGGCAGAAGGGGCTATTTTCTTCTACAGATGTTTTGCAGCCATCAGTAAACATCCAAGATAACCATCTCTCCAACTCAAACTAATTTGTTATGAGAAAGCCACCAAGCCATGTCTGCTTTCCAAAACATACCAGAGTGCCTTTCGATCCCTTCAGGCCTGGGGTTCCTGAGGGGCCTGGATGTCCCTGAAAAACAAGGAAAGAAACCAAAACTATATCCTTGGGGAGTACCTCCTTGGAAAATAATCTTTCATAGAACACCAAGACTGAGCTAAATAGGACAGGAGAGCAGAGAGGTCCAACCTCAGCAACTTCAAAAACTTGTGAACTTCAATTCCCAGAATTCCATGCTGGCAGGACAATTCTGAGAATTGAAGTCCACAAAGTGGCCAAGGCTGACGTAGAAGAAGAACAGACTTTGCTTTCCCCCGCCATGCTGGAGATGGGAGAGTCACTAGGTCCTGCTGAACCTCATCAATGGACCTCCAGCACCTCAGAACAGTTTTCAGAATGGCATCGCTCGTCCCCCGGAAGGAACATCAGCATAAGGTGAGAAGAAATGTGGATTCTGAAGTGCCTCCTTGGATGATGCCGTGACCTCTACTGGAAGAGACTCTTAAGAAGACAGGAGTAAATGCGACAACCACAGTGGCTTTCTTACAGGCAAACCTTGCTGTCCAGGTTTTCCTCGTTCTCCGTCAACTCCTTCCCATCCCTGGAGGAAAACCAGAGAGAGAGAGAGAGACAGAGAGAGGGAGGGAGGGAGGGAGAGAGAGAGAGAGAGAGAGAGAAATCCAAATGAATTATTCATTCAACAATGTTTGAAAAATTCTCTTTGCCCTGTTATTTTCTCTCCGTAGCTCAAAAATTTCAGGATCTCCTTCTTACTCCCTGTTGAAAATTTCAGCATTCAGATTTTTCCTCTCCCCTCATGTTGTGTCCCCAATGAAAAAAACCTCTGAGAAAAGGTACACTCACAAGACTGCATACAAACAGCAGTACGTGGAAGTTTGAAAAGAGATTGCTGTTGTCTTTTTACAAGTCTACCCTGGAGAAAATGTGTTAAAGGACAAAAACAGGATGACATTCCTCTCTTTTTTCTTTAAAAAAAAGTTATTTTTGTAATTTATATTAGCATCGGTGTAAATGATTGGAAGGAGAAAACTTGCAAATGTGACGAGATGTCATATAACGAGCCATCATACATAAAGAGAATCCTCCATCATTCATTCATTCATTCAATTTAATTTAATGTATTGATTGATTGATTGATTGATTGATTTGATTTGTCAATCGCTTACAAGATAATAGGTATAAGTATAAAGATGAGTAAGAATACAGGGAATAGGTATGAATAAATGGGGATAATAGGACAGGGACGGGAGGCACGATGGTGCACTTATGCACGCTCCTTACAGACCTCTAAGGAAAGGTGTGAGGTTAGTGGTGGACAGTTTAAGGATAAAGGAGTCGGGGTAAGAGGATGGAACAACAGAGTCAGGGAGTGCATTCCAGGCATTGACCACTCTGTTTCTGAAATCGTACTTTCTGCAATCAAATTTGGAGCGGATTACCTTGAGTTTGTATCTGTTGTGTGCTCTTGTATTGTTGTGATTGAAGCTGAAGTAGTCATTGACTAGTAGGACATTGTAAGCAGATAATTTTGTGTACTATGTTGAAGTCCAACCATAGGTGGCGTAGTTTTAACTCAAGCGTTAATTTAATTTAATTCAACTCAAGAGTTCATTCCGGGCTTCAACTCCCAGAATGCCCCAGACAGTATGCTGGCTAAGATCTCTGGGAGTTGAAGTCCACCTATTGTAGAGTGGACAAGGTTGACAAACACTGATCTAACTGTGCTTCCCTAAGAAAGGTTCGATCTTCACTTCATATAATGGCTGACTCAAAGCAACAGTGGCTCCTTCCTTGTTTGATCCCTCTCCCCTTCTGCCACCCTTCTGCTGCTGCTGCGTGATATCCAAATTATCCTTCCCTCCCAAATAGGCATGTTGGATTAAAATTCCCATCCTCCCCAGCAATCATGGTTGAACATATATGATGGGCACTACACGGAACTGACATCTTGTTGGAACAAGTAGAGTCTGCTTAGGACAGGGGTCTTCAAACTTGACAGCTTTAAGCCTTGTGGGCTTCAACTCCCAGAATTCCTCTTCCAGTCATGTTAGCTCAGGAATTCTGGGAGTTGAAGTCCACAAGTCTTAAGCTTGCCATTTTGAAGACCCTTGACTTAGGAGTTGAAGGACAGAAGACTGCAGAGAGAAGAAAGTACTGTTCCCAAGATGGTTAATTTCCTAACCAGGTATTTGGAGAAGGACTCACAGGATAACCAGGGTCTCCAGGCTCCCCACGATCTCCCCTGTTGCCGGTGGGACCCTAAAAAAGAGAGGGTGAGAAAAAGACAAAAGCCACATGTGTTCCAAATCCCTGCATCGTGTTTTAAATCATGGTGAGGATATAACTATCCACAGAAGCAGGGCCTCTTGTGTGATGGCCTCCAGTTAGTGAAGTATCTCTCAAGAGAGGTTCAGTGGGCTTCATCTCTTCTTCCCAAGTTGAGAGGTCCATCTGACCACCACCTGTTAGGCTTTCTATCAACTGCATGTACTGGCCCATCGTTGGCCACAATACTTGAGATGGCCTTGAGAAGACCTTGGTTGTTGTGGCTTGCCAGCCGCCAGCAGAGCTGGTGGCAGACTGGGACAGTGAGGAGGTTTGGGAGGAACTTGGGCCAGTCCTGGAGTCTGGGGAAGGCTCTGATGGGTGGTCTGCATCGGAGGCAGAGATGGGGCCAGGGTCGTCTAACAGGTATAAGATGCATTCAGAGTCGGAGATAAGTGGGGAAGAAGAACAGCTGGAGCCTGTTCCAGAAGCGCCTATGCACAGAGCTGTCCAGACAGCAGTTTAATGAGAAGGGAACAACTAAGGAACAGGGGTCAACTTGAAAGAGAAGGTACAAGTGGATGGTGAATGGTCCCTCCCGTAAGGAATAAATAGGAGCAAAAGGGGAGGGGTGTTGGCAGGAGACAATTAGTTCGCTTCATTATTATGAAGATTTGCTTATCTAAGTTCGTGTCTCACAGAGATTCCTTGCCTTTTACAGCTTTGCGACTGGAAGCTCTTGGCCTGGCAACTATCCAAGGACTGATAAGGTCTGGTCTTGCACTTAAACCTAGGATGGATTATTGCCAGGACTTTTCTAGGTGTGAATGCCAGGAATTCACATTAACCAAATAAAAAAGGGTTTTTTGGAGGGGACACAAGGAGTCTGTTTCATGCTTCTGTTCAGAACATTGATTGATCAGTAGCCCTGGACAGAACAGGTAGCTTACTCTCTCTCCAGGGGGTCCAGGGGGTCCTTCCTTCTTCCCATCATCACCTTGTTCACCCTGAAAACACAAAAGACTTGGTTCACAGGGAAAGATTGCGGTTTAACATGGAGGTAAAGAAGCACGCAGTGAGGGATACAACATCATCTACCTCCAATCTACAACACAGTCTTTTCAACAGTTCCAAGGAAGCTCCACACCCATTTGCACCACTCAAGTGACCCTGAGGACACGGATAAACCCCCCAAGTAGCCTCAACAACTCTCTAAAAGGGTGCAAATGACCAGCTGTCTGCCAGGAGGATAAATCCTTCCATTCCCCACTATCCTTGTCAGAGCTGAAGAAGCTTCTTGGATGAGAAGCGAAACTTCTTCAAAGAAAAACAAGAAAGTCCACTTGCTTCTTGAAAAAAGCACCTTTGGGATACCAAGCAAAAAGCTGTCCCTTCAGCTGCTGGGAGCCCCCTTTTGACAACAACAGAGATACTACTCCAAAGGCCTGGGTGCATGCCTCAAAGAGCAATTCTAGGCTACTTATTAAAATTTGGCACTGACATGGGATATGTTTGCTAGTGATTAGATACAAGAGGTAGAAATCAGAAAAAGAAAGAATATTACTATGTATAAATACAAGATGAATTAGTATGATAATGAATATAACTAAATAAACATAAATACCTTTGTTATTACAATTAAGATTTACAAAGTCTGCACTACTATTACTATTAATCTTCTCATCACTCCTTATCACCCATCCCCTCCTACTTGTGACTGTATGACTGTAAACTTGTTGCCTGCATCCTAACGATTTTTATTGACTGTTTCCTAGTATAATTAGTTTTCGCGAGTACTTACATGTATGGCATTCAGCTTTGTTCGGGTATTTTCCCACGTCATAGTAGTTGTGCTTTTAAAGTTGTAGCAATGTTTCGGCAGAATCTCATCTGCCATCATCAGGCTTCTCTCTCTATATATATATATGTGTGTGTGTGTGTGTGTAGATAGATAGATAGATAGATAGATAGATAGATAGATAGATAGATAGATAGATAGATAGATAGATAGATAGATGTAGATGTAGATGTAGATGTAGATATAGATATAGATATAGATATAGAGAGAGAAGAAGCCTGGGCGTGGCTTAGCTCAACTGTTCTGTACTAAAGCTGCTTGGTGCTGCTGTGAAACTAAAATTGAAACTACTCTCCTCTGCTTGTGTTTTGCATTTGGAAGATATTTCTTTTCAGGTGGGGAGGGGGAGCAGAACCCCTTAGCATCAGAGCGTGTTAATAATAATAATAATAACATAGGAAATACTAATGCTCTGATTTAGAAGAATCCTTTCTTAGTGAGCACCTAGAAACCAAGAGGAACATATGTGCCAAATTTCAAGTTTGTAGGCTTTACAGTTCTGGAGATGGCCAGGAGACTACAAGGACCTGACTTTGATTGGATAACTCTCCTGCTTGAGCAGGGGGCTGGACTAGAAGACCTCCAAGGTCCCTTCCACCTCTATTATTCTATGTTCTAACCGTTCCTTGAACACATCCAGGGAGGGATGGTTTTGTTCTTAGCGTCCATCAGGAGCTGCCTCCTTATAATGTTCATCCACTCTTTCTTGGACTTTCATTCAAACACGATGGGAGAACTGGGGTTTTTGGTAGGCCTCCATTCTCATCTTTGAACAGTGCTTCTCTTTTCCCCAGTTGCTGAAGCTATACATCCTCTCTTTGCTTCAAACTCTCCTCCGAGGAATTTCTAATTTCTAATCCCCCGTTCTTCCATGCTGAAGTCGGAATGCTGAATATTAACAGTCCCCTTTGCGAAACAATGGAAACGGGAGCAGAGCTTGCTCGAATGATAAAATAAAATGTAATAATCTCACAAACAGCGACGTCCCTGAAAAGCTACAAACAAGGAATAAGCTCAATCCGCAAGGCCAGCTGGAGTAAAAGGACACCTCTGGTCTGGGTCCAAAAAGAATTTAAACCATAAAGCCATGTTCCAAAATATATAAAAGGGGGGGGGGGAGGTTGGAAACCCACATCCAACTGTAAAACTTGATGTAGCAGCTGTTTGCGAGCTCATCAACTCCAACCGACAGGACTTCTCGTAAAACTGCAGGTTGGCAAGTAGGGGGGGAAATGTGCTGAAGGTGTTTTTAGGAAAAGTAATAAAGACAGAACCCTGCACAGCTTCCTTTGGGAGGAAATTTGCCCAAGACAAGCCAGTTCTGAATAAGACAAAATTCCTGGCTTGCTATTGAGACGGGTAACAATGGAGACACAGGCAGGGGTTTGAAAACCACACCATATAATTGTTAGAAAAATGTTATTGTGTTCCTTGCTCTCGCCTGGACCATTTAATACTTCTTGTTGTGGTTTCTTCCTATATCATCTTTTCAAAATGAGGCTTCCAGTGAATTCACAACGGCTTAAGTGCACTCCTGGAATAGCTAGGAATATAATAACAGAATAACAGAGTTGGAAGGGACCTTGTGGGTCATCTAGTCCAATTCCGCCACCCAAGCGGGAGACCCTACACCATTTCCGACAGATGGAAGTCCAATCTCTTCTTGAAAGCCTCCAGTGATGAAGCTCCCACAACTTCTGTTCCATTAGTTGATTGTCCTCACTGTCAGAACATTTCTCCTTATTTCCAGGTTGAATATCTCCTTGCTTCCATCCATTCTTCCATGTCTGGCCTTCAGGTGCTTTGGAAAATAGCTTTACCCCTTCCTCCTCTCTGCGTCAGCCCCTCAAATACTGGAACTCTGCTATCATATCTCCCCTGGTCTTTCTCTGCACTAGACTAGCCACGCCTAGTTCCTGCAACTGTTCATCCTATGTTTTAGCCTCCAATCCCTTAATCATCCTGGTTGCTCTTCTCTGCACTCTTTTTAGAGTCTCAACATCTTTTTTATAGTGTGGTGACCAAAACTGGATGCAGTATCGGCATAGGATGGAGCAAAAAATGTAAGATTTGGGATCGGATCAGCACAAAGAAGGAAAGCAAGCCGCTTTCCCTCTTCCCCTCCGGAGCTGCGATGCCTATTTGTAAAAAGGCTGAAGTTCTGTCATCTCACAGAAAATAAAATCCTTTTGCTCCATTTGGTCTTACAATTGAAACCCAACATTCAAAATTGTGCAATGCAAATATGTAAACCAGGATCAAAATTGAGTCTGTGTGTGTCTGAAGAAGCTAAATGTAGAAGGATGGATTTGAAACGATCTCAGCACAGATTCTGTATCAGTTCCCTACTGGCTCAAAGAATAAGTTAATATTATTATTATTATTATTATTATTATTGTTGTTGTTGTTGTTGTTGTTGTTGTTGTTGTTGTTGTTGTTGTTGAAAAGTTAATGGGAAAATGTAAAAAAATCCAGATCAGGAACCTGCAGTAATTATGAATGGAAAAGGAGAGGGTGAAGACAGATCCCTTCCTAATGTCCACCATCTCTGGATGGGAAGAATCGCTTTGCAATTTGGAAGAGAGAAAAATGAGATTTTCCAGCTGGGTTTCCCTTTGCTTGGCAAGGAAAGAGCTGCAAATAGACTGATCCAAGAAGAATAATCAACTACGATACACCACCAACGTGCCAGCGTTGGGGAGAATCAGCCGGCCAAGAACAGACCAACTTTCGAGGACACTAAAGTTTCTAATCCTCTGACATTTCAACGCATCAAGTTCCTTATTTATGTCTTCATGAAGTTGCTCCTTGGTTCTTTTCCAAAAGGGTGTGTAGGACATTCTCTTCCTAGGGAATCTCCAGGATGGTTGATACTACAATTACAAATCAGTTGACAGCTCTCCCATCCAAGAATGACCAGATCCAACCCTGCTTAGCTTCCCAGACCAGAAAAGGGGCATTTGACTTCTTCTTCTTCTTCTTCTTCTTCTTCTTCTTCTTCTTCTTCTTCTTCTTCTTCTTCTTCTTCTTCTTCTTCTTCTTCTTCTTCTTCTTCTTCTTCTTCTTCTTCTTCTTCTTCTTCTTCTTCTTCTTCTTCTCCTCCTCCTCCTCCTCCTCCTCCTCCTCCTCCTCCTCCTCCTCCTCCTCCTCCTGCCATATCTGTCATTGTACATTGGTGATTGTGTTGGCAATCCTATTTTTATCAACAGCCACACAAAAAAGTGCTGTTGAGTTTTGTCTTAGTCAGTCCCTTAGAGATTTTGAAGCCATGATGTTCTTCTTCTGCCTGGATTTTTGTTTGTCTTCAATCTTTTCTTAGAGGATTAAGTAAAGGATGCTGTATTTTTCTGGATGTCGCATCACTTGTCTGATATATTCTAACTTTCACTTTTTAATGGTTTGGATGATTTCCCTTGGCTTTCTTGTGATGGAGAGGATGATCCAGCCATAAAGGTTACAAAGATCTTGTGTTATAATTTAGGTCAAAGAGAGATCCAGCCTAGAACCAAGGAGAACATTTCTGACAGTGAGAATTGAACAATTAATGAGTGGAATTTATGTATTTATGGAGGAGGAGGTGCTGGTGGTTGGGTTGCCACAAAGAAGAGGGGGTCAACCTATTTTTCCAAAGCACCAGAGGGCAGGACAAGAAGCAATGGATGGAAACTAAGCAAGGAGAAAAGCAAGCTAGAACCAAGGAGAAAAGTTCTGAATGCTTAGGAATGCTCCAAAACTGGAGGTTTTTAAGAAGAGACTGGACAGCCATTTGCCCAGGTACGGGTTCTCCTGCTTGAGAAGTGGGTTAGATAGGGGGACCTCCAAGGTCCCATCCAACCCTATTATTCTATATTCTGTAATACCAGCCTACCTCCTTCACTCCTGATCTTCCCCTATAGCAATGGTTGGGTGATGCCAGGATAGAGATTTTCAAGCTCAGAAGGTAGACTAAGAAATGGCTCTTATCAAAAGATCTTTGCAATGAAGATGGACCATGTTAATTCCTTCTTTTGAACTGTCCCATGCAACATCCATTCTGACCATCTTACCTTTTCCCCTTTAGGTCCAGGAAATCCAATGGGGCCTGGTGAGCCCATGTGTCCCTGCAGAGGAGAAGAAAGGGAATGACAGTGAAATTCCTTCCTCTGTTGAATTCTACTTTGGCCCATGGACCTTGGCGAATAGCCTTCAGCACCATGGACCTGATTTAGTCCTTTGTTCCTGGACTCCAGGATAGGTGGAACCCAGGGATAGGATTCAACCGGTTCTCAACAGTTTGGGAGAACCGGTTGTTAACTTTCTGAGCAGTTTGGCAAACTGGTTGTTGGAAGAAATCATTAGGCTGGAGAACCAGTTGTTAAATTATCTGAATCCCACCACTGGTGGAACCTATCTCTCTCTCTCTCCCTTACTCCAACTCCACTCCTCATTCTAGGGATTTTCTCCAGAGGTGGAGAAAAGGGACACACATTTGAGAAGAAGCTGAGATGTCCCAAGCACAAAAAAAAACCCTGAGCTCCTGATTACCAAAAGGCAATAAGATAAGTACTACACAGACCACTTCATGGTTGCTAAAAGGTAGTCTAGTGTAGCCACAACAGTCCCAAACCATTACCTGATAGCCTTTTAATCCCATCTCTCCTTGGATACCCATTTGGCCAGGAGGTCCCTGTGAAGAAAAACAAAGAGTCAATTCCATCCTTGCTCTTCCTAAAATTGGTTCCGTATTTTAGCTGATGGGGAAAAAAAGTTCTCTCTCTAGTTCACATCTATTCACACCATTTAAAGCTCTGGTTTGAGCCTCTCAGCTTTTGTGTTCTCAAGCCCTTCCTTTGGGAAACCTTCCAGGATCTTCTCCAAACTGAATGGACCCACCTGTTCTCTCCCAAACTTGTATGTGAGAGCTTCACTATTTTCCTCTAGTTCTTACCTTGTTTTCCCCAAAATACAACCTACCCTGAAAGTAAGTCATAGCTTGATTTTTACATCGGCGCCCAATGTAAGCCCTCCCCTCCCCCCAAAATAAGCATTAATTAAGATCCCACCCACTCTAAAGTGAACAGATAAATTAAGCTAGGGTGGGGATGAGGGATGGAGGTACCCTACTACTTATCTTTGGACTGTTGTAGCCAGACCTTGTACATCCCGACACCTGCCTTGCCAGCCCATTTTTTCAAGCAGCCGGCAAGGCTAGCAAGGCTTTCCTGAAGGCCTCTGTAGTTGACAACAAAGCTCTGGATCGATCCAGAGCTCTGTTATCAACTGCGCATGCCTCCAAGAAAGCTTTGCCGGCCACAGAAGAAGTTTCTGAAGGCCTCTGACAGCAAAAAGGAGGCTGGGGGTGACATGTGCAAGTGAGGTTAACCAGTGGATGACTTCCCCTGAAAATAAGACCTGGTGCCTTTTTTGGTGTCAAAAAAAAATATAAGACCGGGTCTTATTTTGGGGGAAACAGAGTATTAAAATAGAAGAAGAGGAGGCTAGTCTGAGAATCATGTCACCAACAGTGAGATAACACTCAAGAGGACCTGGACTTTCCTAGACCAGTATCTCATTCTCCTGATGGCCCCAATAATGAAACTCAAAACCCTTGTCTCATTCAGGTTGAACTTCAGGTTGTTTCTACTCCTGGACAAAATATATAGTCCTCTTTAACCCCTAAGAAGAAAACCAAACGTACACGGGTACCCAAGCCTGGGGCGTCAAAGTAATATCACTCCACCGCTCAGATAGGTAAGGACATCAATGCATTTCGTTGTATTTGATTAGAATATATCGATAAAGCTTTGTCTTTGAACAACCAGATCTTGGCTTGAGTCATATGGTATAGCCCCAGGGGTGGGCTGCTGGAGGTTCACAGGGGTTCAGGAGAACCCCAAGCTAAGATTCTGTGCAGTTCAATCCCATTCCTGGCTGGCTCCACTCACCCCATTCCGCCCCTCCCCACGTGTCTCATTTTGGATATAGGTAAGTGCAGGGCATGCATGGAGGATGGGGGGAGGGCAAAAAACAGGCCTCTTGGGAATTTGGGAAGGCTGGAAATAGCTTCTGGCTTCCAGAGAACCTCCAGAGTCCAGGATGACAGTTTCATCCTCCCGGAGGCTCGAGGAAAACCTACAGAACCCAGGGAGGACAAAAATGCCCCCCCCGGCTGTGGTGCAGGAGGCCGACCAGGCCATGTCCACCATGCCTCTACCCACTCAGCAACCGGGCAGAGAACCGATTGCCAAAATTTTTGAAGCCCACCCCTGTATAGCCCAACCCAGGAGCTTACAAAAGATGCCATTTGGGTGACTGGATGAGAAGAGACCCAAACAGGTAAGAGATTACTCAGGGCAGAAACATTACTTGTAGAACACAGGTAACTGGGGGAGAAAACAGTGTTAATGGTTGATAACTCAAGAGTTCATTAAAAAGTTCATTCTCACCCTAGGTCCAAGGGTACCTCTTGATCCTTTGGGGCCTTGGGTCCCTCTTGAGCCCGTAAGTCCAGGTGGGCCCGTCTCTCCAAGTTGTCCTTCATGACCTTTGCTCCCCTGAAGAAAAGCAAACACATCAGCCATTGAAACCACGCTAGCCCCCATGGTTAAACGTCTGTCTAGGCCAAGACAATACCATTAAACTGGAAAGGTTGGGAAATGTCTCCCAATAAACCAACACAAATCAATTTTAAAATATTTAGCATGTCAAGGAAAAAGCTAGTTTAGATCTCTCCTGGATAGGCTAGTTCTCTGTATACAGAAGATCTTCCGTGTTCATCAAGTTCCATCTCCCCACAATCCAGTTAGGTCCATTTCTATCAACTGCAAGATCCCCATGCTGTCAACTCAGGGTGAAGAAACCCAACAGAAAGCAGAAGAGATTCTTGTGAGAATAAAAAAGATGGAATCACTCATACCTTAAGTCCAGCTTTGCCTTTTTCTCCTTGATGGCCAGGTTTTCCTTCTGGACCCTGAGAAGAAGAGGGACACCAAGGATCAAGGCCTTCCAAAGACAAGAGTTTTATTAGAAAGACTTTTTCATACTAGAACCCATTTCAGACCAACCTGGTTTTTTTTAGATTACTAAGATTATTTCTTAGATAACCACAGTCATCTACGGAGATTCTCAGTCGTCCAGGTCATGGTTGTCCCAAAGATGCTTTTTCAAAAGGCAACTGGACTTCCTTTGTTCTTCCTTTTTTCCCCAGAGCTGAAGAAGCTTCTTGGATGAGAAGCAAAACGTCTTCAAAGAAAACAAGCAGAAAGTCCAGTTACCTCTTGAAAAAGCAACTTGGGGACAACCAGGATCTGGATGACTGAGAATCTCCATAGACATGAATGTTATCTTTCATATCTACAGGCATACTTGGAGATAAACTTCCAAGTGGCCTCAACAACCCTTTAAAAGGGTGCAAATGACCAGCTGTCTGCAAGGAGGATAAATCCTTCCATTCCCCACCATCCAGTCAGAGCTGAAGAAGCTTCTTGGATGAGAAGTGAAACATCTTCAAAGAAAAAAAACAGAAAGTCCAGTTGCCTCTTGAAAAAAAAAAACACCTTTGGGACTAACCACAGTCCCACTGAATTACAACCATTCTACCCTGACTCACATTTTAAAACAAAGTAATTTAATATATATTTTCCACGGTTAATTTGAGAGTTGTCAAACCAATGGGTTTTTTTCCCCCCAATTTCACACTGCCCAGACATTGCAATATATATATTTTAGTAGAAAGAAATTACACAACTAGCTTATCTGATCCAGGCAGGTAAAACATTATTGGGACTTTCTGGAGCTACTGTGCCTTTAACTAAAAGCTTTCTTCCCCACCCTTATTTATTCTCATTAAGCCCATTTGGGGATTAGTGAGAAATCCCTCTCATGAGGGAAGGCCTGGAGGAACATTATCCATGGGGTCACGATGGGTCAGGCATGACTTCGCAACTCACAACAACAAAGCTTATATGATTTAGGATTTAAGTCAGGGATGCCACCCATCTGTTTTGCAAAGAAAATATTGTGGTTCGCCAACAGCCTGTGCACACGGCAGCGGAATTGGACAGGGGAAGAACGGGGACCAGTCTGGGAGTCTGGGGAGGACTCGGACGAGGGTCCTGCCTCCAATGCAGACATGGGGACAGGACCATCTGGGAGTGGGGTGCTGACTCTGGAACCTATGGAGTCTGGCAGCAGCAAGGCAGATGAACCAGGGGAGCCTGTTCCCAGTGCACATATGTGCAGAACTGCCAGAAGATGAGAGCAGTTGAAACAAAAGGGGTGACTCAGGAGTAAGTCTTGGAGGTGATTGCCCCTCCCATAAGATATAAAGGACAGGCAAAGGTAGAGAAACCTTTGCAGGAAGCAAAGTTGTTTGTTCTCTTCAGATTAACCACTGAAGCTCTGTGTGGACTTTGTATTCTGCTTTGTTTTTTATAGTTCATTTGCACTCTAGTTGTTGGCAACAATTCAAAAGAGATAAAGGTGGGTGCTTATCTCAAAGGGACTATTTAGGACTCATTACCGCCTGGGAATGAATATAATTCCCAGCATTGAAATAAAACAAGAGTTGTTTTAACTAAGTGTGTGCTTATGATCTCGGGAAGCCTTGGTCAGAATCGAAAGCAAAGAAGGGAACAAGATTACACAGATTCCTTCATGATCTGGGAAGTGAGAGAATAGGTCACAATTATGCCCAATTTAGGCCTGCACCAAAAAAAGAATAATCATAAAAATGGAGTGAGGGAGGAAGAGAGGGGAGGCTGCTAGGTATTTTCCCAAGGATGCAAGATGACTCATCTCCATTTCATCACTTTGAACAGGGAAGCCAAGGGCCTCTATTTCATGATTGAGTCCTGCAGTCCTGAGGCATCGAGCCAAGGAATTGGTGGGGTGGAACTCAACGGCTGCTGGAGAGTTGATGAAATAATGAATTTGTACATTCCTCCCCCGCAAATGAGGAGCTGAATCCTTCAAGAGGGCTTTGGCATTATCCCATTGAGCAAAACCTTGCTCTATATCAGATCCCTTGATATCAGAAGACAGAAGAACGGATGCTGAAGAAACTCATGCTTGATTTATCTCCAGATACTTCTGTCGGGGCTGCCAACGCATCATGGACACTAGCCTCACAATTGATACAAAAGCTACGAGTATGCAAAGAGCCATGGAAAGATACACGCTCGGCATTACAAGAGAAGACAGAAAGGCACATGGATTAGAGAAGAGATGAAAGTGTATGATACCACCAAGAGAGTAAAAGAATTGAAATGGAAACAGGCTACTCTCATATCAAGAAGAATGTCAACTTGTAAAACATTCCCATGCCTGTTTCCAAGTTGCCGTAAGAAAGAGAGAGCATACGGCAAATGAATTCAGAAGCACATTCCAACCTTATCTCAAAAAGATGGTAGCTAAGTTACCGAAGCTTTTGCCAGCAAAATTTCTTAACTGGAGAATGTGATTGATGACACCCAGGCTGTGAAGGTGCTTCATGGGAGAATCTGATTTATGACACACCCAGGGGGGAGGGGAGAAACAGGGTTACAGGGGACTATAAATTATGTAGGCCAGAGTTGGCTTCATACAGGTCACACCAATATGTCGCTCCTAATGAATTCTTCGAAGTTTTTTGAAGTTTGGCTCGAGGCTCATGATTTAATTAGGACGATTGCTGGAATACTGACAAAGAACTGATGGCAGGTAGACCAAGGCAGTCATAGAATGGATCCCACTCAATCAAAAACATCCAGGAAAGAGAGCAAAAACAAGATGGACATCAGCAAGTATGGCGGGCCCAACTGGTGAAAGAAAGATCAAAACCGTATTGGTTGGAAACATACAGAAGAAGCAAAAATTTGTCCTGCAGTGGATACACAATGGCTAAAATGAAGATGATGACTTCAATCCAGGTGGGAGAACCTTCTTCAGTTATAGACAAGATGTGAGAGAATGGTCGGAAGCAAGACAAGAGAGGTTGTTTTAGAAGGACCCAAGACACAGGAACATGTTGGAATTACAAATGTAATATAGAATAAAATTCTTTATTGGCCAAGTGTGATTGGACACACAATTTGCAAGAGTGGCAGATATCTGTAACTTGGGTGTAGGATGAGAGTGAAGGTTTGTTCTCTGAACATTTTGCTACCAGGAATTTATCTCTAGTGCATAAGCTCTCAATGTATATAACAAACAACAAAGTGATAAGTCATAGATCATAAATCATAAGACACAATCATAAACCATAATATAATGATAAATCATAAGATACCAATAGGAGAAGGAGGAGGAGGAGAAGAAAAGATGAGAAGGATAATAGCAATACAGCCTTATTACATGGGTAAATATCTTTGGGCATAAGATAGTGCTGCGGGAGTTAAGTGTTTAACAGAGTGATGGCATGGGGCAAAAAACTACCTCTAGGGTAGCAAAGATAGCAACTAGCATTGATGATGTTACCTACTTGAGTAATAAAACATCTGCCACAAAACAAACAAGCTCAGAGAACACCAAGAACCCCTCATGTCAATCTTCAGCTACAAATATTCTCCTTTATGACTGTCTGTAACATGCAATACCCTACAGTGGCATCCTGAGGGGAGAAGTTAAAACAGTTTATGTCCAGGATGTGAGGGGTCTGTAGATATTTTCTCAGCCCCCTTTCTGGGTCACACAGTTATACAGGTCCTCAATGGAAGGCAGGCCGATTGCAATTGTTTTATATTTGGATGTAACCAATGTTACTGACACCTAAACAAAAAAAATAGACTCGTATGAAGCATCCACATCGTCATTAAATAGAGACAAGGAAGACACCCTCCAGATTTCCTGACATTTTCCATTACATTCCAGCAAGAACATCTCCTGAACCAAAGAAAGTTGAAGAGAAACCTTTGTCTACACAGACAATGGCCTGAAAATCTCCAGGAAATGAGCTGAATTGGAGAGTTAGTCCCTCAATGACCTAACTATTTGTAGACTCATCAGAAACATGTTTTGTCTGCGTTCTCTCGGTCCTAATGACTAATCCCTCATTGAAGAATGAAGGATTTATAACCAGATCAGGGAGAAATAAATGGAATTGCTGACTGTGGGGAAAACTGATTCCTCTGTGGTCAGATGAATCCTCAAGACATTGAGCAGCCTTCCCAAACTGAGCACTCTCCAGAAGCTCCAATTCCCAAAATTCCCAGCCAACTTGACTATTTAAGCCCTAGATTACAAGATGCTCCAAGATAAGTTCTCAGCAAAGTTTCTAAAAAAGAGAATGGGCACATAGAGGAGAGATTAAGGTGAGCATCAAGAAGAAGATGGCAAACATCCTAGAAGAACAAGAGAAGACTGTATGTGCTTCTCAAAATAGAAGCCATCTCCAATGTAATGAATAAGAGGCAACTTAGATGATGGTCCCAATCAAACAGAATATTTGTAGCTCAGGGTTGACCTGTGGGGTCCTTGGTGCTCTCTGAGCTTGGTGGGCTTCTTGCAGATATTTCATTACCCAACTGGGAAACATCCATATGTAATGGAGGGGTAATGAAGCATCTGCAAGAAAACCGTCAAGCTTAGAGAGCACCAAGGATCCCAGAGATGATAAAATCTTTCTGATAAAGTCATCTAAGATTCATGGGTTTCTGGGCTGAAAAAGTCATAGAAAGGAAGGTGATCCAAGACAAAAAGGGGGACCAATTTGGGACCTCAAACATGCTTCTAGAAGACACTTAGAAGGCTGAAAGATGCCAGAGCAAATCACATACTTTGATCCTTTAATCTGACACCATCTACATGGGCAGCTGTTCACTGGTTTGCTCAATGACATAGAACGAATCTTTCCTTAGAATTTCAAGTGAGAGGGAGAACGGATTTAACAGAGATTAAGTCCCTGTCCCGAGAAAAGACACACACAATTCTGTTCAAGATCATTCATTCACCGCCTCCCTTACGCTTGTTCTGGATCATTGTCTCCAAGATGAGAATTTGGGAATAGAAAGAGAGAAAAAGAGAGGGACCCCTTTGCTGCAATCTAGGGAGAGAACATGTTAGATCTTAGAGATTCATTTCAGAGTTGCTCTCCTTCCAACTTATACCGGCTTAAAAAATAAACAATGAATGTCAGCTGGATAAAACTTCCCCATCCCAAATCTTGGATTCAACTTTCACGAGCAACAAATGTTCCTGCCAATTCACACTGAAGGAAGATGTGATGCCTATTTTCTTGTCCTCTGCTTTGCTAAAGAAGAGCCATATTTCCCAGCACTGAATTCACAGAGGGAGGTTTTATGTATTTATTTAGGTACCGTGTTTTGTTTTGTTTTCTTCATTCCTTCAACCAAATTCTTGGGAGTTCCCATTAGAGAATTCTCATGAATCCTGCAAGGAAGCTTGCCCACTAGGCTGGGCCCCAGATGACAGAGGGAGTCATGAGTTATGTTTCTGCTCAGAAGATCAAACTGCATGACCTAAAAGCTGAGTCAAGGGTGAAACAGCTGACCAAAATGAAAAATCAGGACTCAAAAAGATTGATCCTCAGTAGATCAGAGCTGAAAGCCAAGTGATTAGGATTTTCTCTCCCCCCCCCCCCCAAAAAAAAGAAGAATTATTGGAGTGCAGTGGAAATCTGTTCCATTAATAATACAGTTTTCTTTCTCATCTTCAGGTAGATTTGGAAACCTTCGAAATGTCCCCCCAGTTTACATTTCATGGATGAGCAGAAGATGTCTCCCACAGAGTCTAGAATGGGATAGGATCTCCTGGACTAGAAGACCTCCAACTCCCTTCTTACTCAATCATTCAGCAATTCAATCTGTGACCTTCAACCAGTGCTATACAATGGTTTCTAGAAGCTCTTGAAGGATGTTTCTGGTTGAAGAAGGTCACCTGAAGCAGAAATCACGTTGGACACCTTCACCAAGATTCTGAAGACATGTCTATTTTTTTCATGTCCACCGAAGAGATGAAAATGGCTGTTTTCTTGATGACTTTAGATCTATCCTAGACACTGTACCCAGTGGTGGGATGCTGCTGGTTTAACAACCAGTTCGGGGAGCACGCACGCTTGCGTGCAGCGCTGAAAATGGAGTATTTAGGAGCTCAGTTGCTTACTTTCCAAGTCAGCAACAGTAAGTAGAACAGTGAGGGAAGGGGAAATCAGCTGTGCCGTGCGATTGAGCTGAGCTACAAAGCAGGAAATAAAGGATAGGATAGGACGGGGCCAACTGATTGTTGGAACTACCGGTTCAGGCAAACCGGTCTGAACCAGCAGCATCCCATAAAAATGGTGAAATAAGAGAGATTTGACTTACTCATGTCTCAGACTTAACTATTATTTGGCTCCTATTCTTTCAGAACCCTGTGATTGTCAAGAAACCAAGTTCAACCTCACAGTCTACTCTATCCTGGCTAGGAATCCCCCAAAGTTTTAATTTCTAACCACTTTCTAACCAATTTCTAAGCACACTTCCACAAGCAATAGGCAGATGGGAAAGCCATTTTCATCAGCTGGAGCCAATTTTCTGCCAATGGTTCTTGAATTTTTTTTCTTTTTTGAAAAAATCTACTACAGTGGGAGATTTCCAATGAGTGAACATGCTTGAAAGATCTGTAGGCTAGCCTACGAATGGAATTGAAACATTGCATTTTGGAAGAAACAGGAAGAAAAGACACAAAAGTTAGAAAATGAGACTTGCTACAGGCCGGAAAACCAGGCTCCAAATCTGATTTCGCCCCCTCACCCTCAGCTGCATAATTTGACTCCTGTCTCCACCGCTTTGCTTATCCATTCATCACCCCAAACCACAGTGAGCAAAAACAGAAATTAGGTTTTGTAAACCATGGGCCTTGCTGCCAGCGTGCCATGCCAAGCCTGTCTCCGCCGCTTTCCCTGTCACAAGGAGAACTCTGTGCCTTGTAGAAGAAGTCTAGCAGGAGAAACCAGAAACAACACCAATCTCTATGGCCGAAGAGGTCCAGAGGATGTTGTGTTTCCTCAAAGACCTTCAGACAGTCCATTCTGAACTCCTCCATAAATAAGTGAGGAAGAAGAGAGAGAAGGAAGAACAGAGTTCTCTCCCTTGCTACAGAGAAATAGCAAAGAGGGAGGGAGGGAGAGAGAGAGAGAGAGTCTCTTTTCTCCCGGCATGATGTGTTTCATTATTAGCCAATTTCACAAATTATTTTCTTGGAACTGTAAAAATAAGATTAGTTCATATGGCACACGAAAGGCAGCTTATTATGAAAAAAATATGCTTGGCAACAGAGAGCCATTGAAAAGATTCAGCCTGGCTTGTCCAGTTCGTTGGCTCACTCAATCTTCTACAGGAGGAGTCAGGGGAGAAACCAGCAAGATGTATAGAGCAAGATTGAATTGCTAACTCGGGCATACAAAACCTTTGCTAGACCAATACTCAAATACAGAATACAATATTCTGTCTGAAATCCCCACTGTATATCGGACATTAATATAATTTTAGCGAGTCCAGAAGTATTTCACAAAAAGAGTCCTCCACTCCTCTGCTCGCAACAGAATACCTCACACCACCACGCTTGAGGTTTTGGGCTTGGACAACCTAGAACTAAGCCACCTACGATTGGACTTAAGCATAGTACATAAAACCATCTGTTACGATGTCTTACCCATCAATGACTACTTCAACTTCAACCGCAACAATAAAAGAGCACACAACAGATGCAAACTCAAGGCAAACTACTTCAAACTTGATTGCAGAAAGTACGACTTCGGCAACAGAGTGGTCAATGCCTGGAATGCACTACCTGACTCTGTTGTTACACCCTCTAACCTCCACTCCTTTAACTTCAAACTAACCACTATCGACCTCACCCCCTTCCTAAGAGGTCTGCAAGGAGCGTACATAAGCACGCAATTGTACCTACCGTCCCTGTCCTATTGTCCCCATTTATTCGTATCTACTTTCTGTATTCATACTCATGTTTATTCTTATACCTACCATCTTGTAAGTGATTGACAAATCAAATCAAATCAAATCAATAAATAAAAATAAAATGTATAGGCAAGTGTTTCAGCCTAGCTCCTAGTGGGCTGCCTCCAGCAGCGGGCAAGCTGGCACTGATGGGTGCCGAATGAGCTCTTCAGTTGGTCTTGACCAACACAAATGAACATGGTTGTCTGCTGAAGATTCTGCAGAGGATGGAGCCCAGTGAAGACAGGCAGGATGACCATCCATCTCCATGGTTTCTCCTGCAAAGATCCATCCTACCTTCTATGTGACCACCAGGCTCTCAGCTCTTTCCTCCTCAAAACCTTCATTTCTTCTCTTCCTCCTCTACTTGTCTTCCACTCAACCAATCAATCAGAATGGAGTTGGAAGGGAACTTAGTCCAACCCATTCCTCCCTAATTCTTCTTCTCCTTGTATGTTCTTCCTCCTCCCTCCATTATTCCATTCCTCTACTTCATGCCTCCTTCATATGTCCTAGTTCCTCCATCCTTTTCTTCCCTCTTTTTCTTCTTCCTTCTCCAACCAGGTTTGCGGATCAAATCTCTCTCCAGGGTTTGGATCGTAAGGAAGAAGAATGGCCACAAAAGCCACAGCCATCCCATTGTAAGCCGTTCCTGGCTCCAGATTCTCCACGGGAATCCAGACAGAAGGAAACGGTTCGGGAGAAGTGATGGATTAGAGGTGGAATCTGTGGCCCGATCCCTGCAAAAGCAAGGATGGAATTGGGACACCAGAAAGGAAAAAGAAGACTTCAAAAGTGGGAAAAGAAAAGCGTGGATGAGACCACAAGAACATGCAGCTGAAGGAGAAGACACGTTTGCAAAAAGCAACCTCCATGAACCTACTACAGATCCAGCAGTTACAACAGTTTAGTGACCATTCAAAATTATAATGGCACTAAAAAAAAGGTGACATATGACCACTTTTTTACACTTATGAACGTTGCAACACACACACACCCCATGGTCATGGGGATCACAATTCAGCAGCTTTACAACTGACTTATATTTATGATGATTACAATGTCCTGGGGTCATGTGATCCTCTTTTGTGACCTTATGACAAGCAAACTCAATGCAGGAAGTCAGATTCACTTAACAAATGGATTATTAGATATCTATGGAGATTCTGCATCATCCAGGTCAGGGTTGTCCCAAAGGTGCTTTTCTTCAGGAGGCAACGTTTTGCTTTGAGAACATTTTGCTTCTCCTCTAAGAAGCTTCTTCATCTCTGAGCTGAAGTCCAATTCAGCCTCTGGAAAAGGCACCTTTGGGACAACTGTGTTACTATTTTAACACCTGCAGTGATTCACTTAACAAATGTGGCAGGAGCAAGAGTGTGTACTGAGCTGGTTCGGATGGAAATTTTAAGTCGTTTGGAGAAGCAGCCAATACCGCCTCTGACTGGCCCCGCCCCATCTATTCTCTGCCTCCCAAGTCCCAGCTGATCGGCTGGGTCTTCTTTGGTTGCCCTGCACAGGAGAACAGAGCTGGAAAGCAGGTTAGTGGGGTGGGGAGGGAATGGGGATTTTACAGTATCCTTCCCCTGCCATGCCCACCAAGCCATGCCCACAGAACCGGTAGTAAAAAAATATTTGAATCCCACCACTGGGCAGGAGAGGTCGTAAAATGGGGCAAAACTCACTCGACAAATGTCTTACTTATCGACAGAAATTTGGGGCTCAGTTGTGATCACAAGTCAAGGACTATCTATGCACATGTCCAGGATATCCCAAGATTGTTGACTGAGTCAGAAGTTCCAAAATATTCTTGAGGAAGACTATAGCAAACCAGCTTTGCTGCCAAGAAAGCGACATATATGGGCTCATGAAGTTCCCAGGAGCCAAGTTTGAGAGGGAGAAGGCTTCCTATCTGCTGTCAAATCAGACTTGTTATGCGGTTGACAGAACTTGCCATGAACTTTGGAGAGGGGGAGAATGAAGAGGGAGATGCTTGGGGAATGAAAGTAGAGATTGAACCCTGTCGAGATATTGCCTCAAGGTCATCCAGCTGGAATAAGGAGAGAGCCACACACCAAGCCGAGCTTGGACTGAAAACATCTTGCATGGGCTTCATTGGTTCCCGTGGGGTGAGCAGCGAGGGACAGTTGGGTGAGTGGGGAGTTGAACTTGGAGATTTTGGCATGCAATTCTCCATCCTGGCTACACAAAACTGCAGTACGTTTGATGTAATAAAACGACGACTTTCTGAACAAATGGAGCTAAGGATCATTTCTATTTAGAGATGTAAGTTGTGGCCACCTTGACAACATTTGATGAGTACTTAGCTGGAAGAATGTTAAGAAGTTACAAACAATGATGAGGTCGATCCAAATTCTTGCTTTAAAAAACAACAACATAGACATCCAGGGGTGGGGTGCTACTGGTTCTGCCTGGCTCTATAGAACCAATAGCTCTGAAGAGCAGCAGACACCGAACCGGTTCTGTGTTTGCTGCTGTTTGGCCCACCCACCCGCCCGGGTTCTTATCTGCCCTTTATTTCCTGCTTTTTCAACCTCAGCTGCTTTGCGTGGCACAATTGAGGTTGAAAAAGCAGGAAAAAAGAGGCTTTTCAAACGCTGCGCACCCACGTGCAGCACTTTTCAGCTGTCTGGGCAGCACAGCTCAATGATGTTTTACACGCGCACGCAAAATGTAACCAGTAGTTACACCGGTTGAATCCCACCCCAGTAGACATCTCCATCAAATCGCCAGCAATCGTACCCCATTGGAGTCCTTATTGTTTAGCGCAGGGGTGTCAAACTCAAGGCCTGGGATGCCAAATCCGGCCTGTGTGGTGCTTAAATCTGGCCTGTGGCCCTCCCAAGCTCCGTTTTTGCTGGCAGATGGTTGCAGGAGGCCATCCCAGCTGAAAACAGAGCTTGGGAGCCTGTTTTCATTGGCAGAGTGCTCAGCCCACCACATGAGTGATGTCATGCTAGCTATGCCACCCTTCTCTGGCCACACACCCCACGCCCCCTCCAAGGTCAAACACGACCCTGATGCCGCCCTCAATGAAACCGAATTTGACACCCCTGGAACTTCAGCCCATTTGCAACCTAAGTCTGAAGGCGTTGCTTTTTTCCAGCATTCTCTCCTAAAATTGGAGGCCACAGCCCTAACCTCTCCAAAAATAACAACGAAGGACAGCCATTACGAGCCAGCTGAATTATTTGGCTCCTCTTTTTTTCTTTCTTTTTAACGCATTTAAAAATAAAAATTAACGCACGCCACGGCCCTGCTCAATTTGGCAGGGAGGACACAGGCTCCATTCAAAAAGCTCTTGAATGAGGCTGTATAACTCAGTCGTGCTTCAAATGGTATGCGTATATCTTTTTGAAGCATTCCTTATCTTGGATTTGGGGGGAAAGAAAAAAAAGTGGGAGGAAATCTGCAGTTTGAGGCTTTTTTTTAAAGCACCCAGAGTTGCTGCTCACGTAAACGGTGCTTTCCATGATCTAGATTAGAATTCTAAAGAGCTGCATTCGGATCTAAATTAAACGCTTACTTTACGGGGACTTCAGGGTTATCGGATTACAAGGCGAGAAGGCAGCGTTAAGCCAGGGATGCCAAGGTATCCCACTGGGAAAAAAAAAACCTCTGTTTTTGCAAGCTGTAGAATTTGGGAATCCCTAGCGCCACATAACGGAGTGAGCTCCCATTCCTGGTCCCGGCTTCTGCCCACCTAGCAGTTCGAAAGCATGTAAAAAATGCAAGTAGAAAAATAGGAACCCCTTTGGTAGGAAGGGAACAGGTGTTCCATGCACCTTCGGTGTTTAGTCATGCCGGCCACATGACCACAGAGACTTTCTTGGATAGTGCTGGCTCTTCGGCTTTGTAACAGAGATGAGCACCACCCCGTAGAGCTAGGAATGACGAGCACGGATGTGCGAGGGGAACTTTAGAGTTTGGGAAAATTTAGTGTAACCTTAAAAGATAGGTCAGGGGTCCCTGAATTCTTTGGCTCATCAGCCCCCTTTGTGAAGTTTTAAACTGTTCATGGACCCCCAAATATTGATTATATGAAAATAATTTAATAAATACTTTAACTATTGGCACTAGTATTAATAATGACCAGTCAAAGACCCCGACTGACCATCTGTCCTTAGGTAATACCGTCTCCTTGCCAGCCTTCAAAATTAGGGATTGGTGTGAAGCTCTAAAGAGACTCCAAAAGATTAATTGAACCCCAATCAATTAAGCTTCCATCATTTATCAATTGCTTATTGACCCCTTGACATTTATGAACCCCTTTTGACCTTGGAATACTCAACAACCCCTTGGAAACATCAACCCTTAGAGTTGATGCTGTCCACTTTGGAGAGCCCTGGTTTAGATCAGTAGATGAATCCCAAATAAAAAAACATCTGAGGAAACATCTGAGATTTCAATAGAGATCAGTTGAATTTAAAAAATAAAAGTCAGTAGGAGAGGGCGGGAGGATAAATCTACCTTCCGGCATTTGGGCTCAGTCTACGAATAACTTCTCTTCTAATGTAGGCTGATGTGAGTTGTATTTCATACAACCTCTGTCTTACAGGCAAAGATTGCCTCAGAGTTCATGTTCAACCTGACCCTAGGGATTGAAAACAAGTCTTTCTAGCATGATCTCCTTTTGCAAAGCTTACAAAAGCCCCAGAGACATGAGTAGAGTAGAGAGTAGAGAGTAGAGAGTAGAGAGTAGAGAGTAGAGAGTAGAGAGTAGAGAAGAGTAGAGTAGAGTAGAGTAGAGTAGAGTAGAGTAGAATAGAGTAGAGGAATGGAATGGAATGGAATGGAATAAAATAGAAAATAAAAGAGAAGATGGAAGAGAAGATGGAACAGAACAGAATGGGAGGGGAGGGGAGAGGAGAGGAGAGGAGGAGAATATTCTTTATTGGCCAAGTGTGATTGGTCACACAAGGAATTTGTCTAACACAGCATGGCATCTCCACCACAGTCAATGTGAGTCCAACAAGACAGAAGCAACATCAACCAACTTTTCATACTTACTTGGACACCTGGGGTTCCAGGAATGCCAGGAGGGCCTTCTTTCCCTTGGTCCCCACTTTGCCCTTTGTCTCCATGTTCCCCTTCTGGGCCTGGTTGTCCTTTGTCACCCTGAAAGAGACAAATAGGGAACACACACTTTTTCCATTTGTTTGGGAAGAAGGATGACAGCCGCTGCTTTTCTCATCCTCTGAAATTCACCATGATCTCCTTTACATGCGCGTAGAAATATAAGAAGGATTGAAATGGCCAGCACATCTCTACCAATAAAAATAAAATCAAAGAAGATCTGACCGCTGGATCTACAGACTCAGCAAAATGGGATGTAAAAAAAACTTCCTACATGTTTTACTTTTAAAAAGGTACACATTGTTAGATCTCTGCTCTCCTTGAGACACCGGTTTTGTTTTGTTTTTTTTACCTGTGAGGACCTTCACCAGATTAAATCCATCTGAAGTGAAGGAAGGAAAAAAAGAAAAGAAAGCAAAAATAGAGAGTTCTCTTAAAAAGGGATTCTTCTTGGTCTAATCTTGAGTGTTCTTACAGCAGAATAGCAAAAGCTAAAGCCCTTAGACTTATACACCGTTTCACAGTGCTTTGCAGCCCTCTCTAAGCGATTTACAGAGCCAGCATATCGCCCTCAACAATCTGGGTCCTCATTTGACTGACCTCGGAAGGATGGAAGGCTGAGTCAACCTTGAGCTGTCAGAATCGAACTGCTGGCAGTCGGCAGTGTTAGCCTGCCATGCTGCATTCTAACCACTTCACTCCACCCCCTTGGCTGGAATGACATTACAAGAGGATTTAAAATATATATATATATATTGAGCAAAATGTTGTTTTCCTGTGGAATGGAAAAACTGAGTTCCTGTAATCTCAAGAATCTAACGAAGAAGGAAACAGAGTTTGTAGAGGGAACTCTTCTAAGGAGAAAATGTTGTTTCTAAGATTCATCCTACAACAGAAGACCTTGGGGAAGTGAGAGTCAGAGAAACAGGACCAGGTTCTAAACAAATCAGAAGGGAAGAAAAGCAAGATACCTTGAGTCCATCTGGTCCCTCTAAGCCACTGTCTCCTTCAAGACCAGGTTCTCCCTTATAAGAAACATGGAAAGATCATTAGAACTTCTGTGTTGGTCAGATAGTTTCTTCTACCTTCCCAGAATTGCTGTACACTCAAAATTAGTTTCCTTTGAATGAGCTGTATTTATTTCAGAGTCTAATGATGGCATTGGAAGGTGCCATCCTTTATAACAAGACTTGATCTCGCATCTTGATGTTCTCACCATTGGTGAGAACTTCAAATTCACCATTAGCAAATCCCAACCTTTCATTTGGAACCTACTTGTGCTCAAAATAAATCTTCCTTCAAGTCCAGGGAAAAAAAAATTCTAACATTTCTTGGCCTGCAAATCAAATTTGGCAGAAGCAAGGAGCTTACTTCAGAACAAGTAAAAGAGAATCTACATAGCTCAGGGTTGATGCCCTCTGAGCTTGGTGGTTTCCTTGCAGACGTTTCATTATCCAAGTAGGTAACAAACCCCACACTCACTAACAATGATGACGTTACCTAGTTGGGTCATGAAACATTTGCAAACAAACCACCAAGCTTAGAGAGCATCAAGGACCCCATAGTTATTTCAGAACTATCCATATATTTTATTGGGACAATAAATGTCAACATGTCCATGTAACTAGAGGAAGAAGGACATGGATAGAATAGCATATAAAATAATAGAATTGGAAGGGACCTTGGAGGTCTTCTAGTCCAACCCCCTGCTCAGGCAGGAAACTCTATACCATTTCAGACAAATGGCTGTCCAATCTCTTCTTAAAAACCTCCAGTGATGAAGCTCCCACAACTTCTGGAGGCAAGTTGTTCCACTGGTTAATTATTCCAACTGTCAGGAAATTTCTCCTTAGTTCTAAGTTGCTTCTCTCCTTGGTTAGTTTCCCACCCATTGCTTCTTCTGCCCTCTGGTGCTTTGGAGAATAGCTTGACTCCCTCTTCTTTGTGGCAACCCCTGAGATATTGGAAGGCTGGTATCATAGGATAGCTTTCTGCTTACCCGTTGGCCAACCAGTCCTTGCTCTCCAGGAATCCCCAGTGGACCAAGATCACCCTAGAAGAAAAGAGATTTTTGAAGTTAGCTTTCAAGACATGTTAAGAAGAGGAAGGAACATGTATGAAGACGTGACCATTGGCAATTGCCAAGAAGGATATCAGAAAGTCAGTTTTGGGGCATAAGAAGCGGGGCTTACAATACAAGGGGTATAGAATCCATAAGACAAGGTTCCAGCCTATAATGTAAAGGATGCAAGGGATAATCCAAAAAGGCAAATGAAAGTTTGCCCAAGCATCACCCAACTTCCACCCAAGTCAAATCATACCATCCTTGTTTCTGGATCTTCAGTCTGAAAAGTCCTCACTTCTTCTACTTACGCAAAGAAAGAAGCTAAACTCCACAATCCCAGGTGAAAAAAAAGCAAAGATGCAACTGCCTGTATCGCAACAAATAAGTCCTGAAGACTGGTTTGGAGGGTCCAATAAGACAAAAATCATCATAAGTTCAATGCAGAAATAAATGGAGGAAATTAATTGGGCGTACAGTAATTCTGGGAAGGTCGATGGAATCATCTGACTAAAAATTTATGGAGATTCTTAAATCATCCAGGTCAGGTTATCCCAAAGGGGCTTTTTCAAGAAGCAACTGGACTTTCTGGTTTTTCTTTGAAGACACTTTGCTTCCCATCCAAGAAGCTTCTTCAGCTCTGACTGGATTCTTGACCTTCCATTCCCCACCATCCAATCAGAGCTGAAGAAGCTTCTTGAATAAGAAGTGAAATGTCTTTTTTAAAAAAATAAAACCCTACAAAGTCCAGTTGCCTCTTGAAAAAAGCACCTTTGGGACATCTGGCTAAAACAGAAGTTGTGAACAATGTAGAAGATGGATTGTTGGCTTCAAATGCTGCCTTTTAAAGAAGACAGAATTCAAAATGCAGTTCCTTGAAGGAGCAGCTTGTACCACTAATCCTAACCATGAGCAAACACAGTTTTTAGAAGAAAGGCTGAAGACTTCTACAGATGAAAAAAAATGCTTCCTGTTTGAAACATGAACTGTCTCACCAGGATTCCGTCTGTTGGTGGAGGTGGAAAGCCAGGCAAATAAAAGGATTTTTTTTACTCCTGATAGGGTAAAAAGAGGAGGTGGATAAACATCACACAGGACCAAGAGAGGTGAAAAAGAGAGCGAGAGAGAAAGAGAAAGAGACCCTCAGAAAGTTTGAAGACACAGTAGCTCCAGCAATGTCTTGGAAGGCTTTCCAAAGCAAACAGCTGGAAGAGAAAAGCACAGGAAGTCAGAAGGAAGCGGAATTTAATTGCATGGAATGGAATGGAATCTCATAAATGAACTGCAAGGTGGGATCTCTTTCTTCCCTCCCCTGTATCTCTCCCTTGCATCCACCCACCCACCCACCCATCCATCCTCCCGACCTTCATTTCTCCCTCCGTCCTTCCGTCTCTTCCTTCCCTCATTCCTTCCTTTCCATCTATGATGTATAGATGAGCCACGGTGGCGCAGTGGTTAGAGTGCAGTATTGCACGCTCCTTCTGCTGACTGCAATTTGGCAGTTCGAATCTCACCAGACTCAAGGTTGACTCAGCCTTCCATCCTTTCCAAGGTCAGTAAAATGAAGAGCCAGATTGTTGGGGGCAAAAGGCTGATGCCATAAACCTCTTAGAGAGGGCTGTAAAGCACTGTGAAGTGGTATATAAGTGCAAGTGCTATTGCTATATATCAAAAAAAGGATCAAATTCTTGGATCAGGTCTTGGCTCATAAATGAAGCTGAAACCACTTCCTCTGCCTTCATACTGCCATGACCTTGGTCATCAACCACAACCTATCCAGTGTCAGCTGGCATAACCGAGGCAAGAGTCTTGGTCATCTAAAGAGAAAGGAAGTTCTCTCTCCTTTACCTTCATGCCAGGTTCTCCCGGAAGTCCTTGCTGTCCTGCTTCACCAGGAGGTCCCTGAAGGAGGAGGAGGAAAAGATAAATATAGAAAAATACCCAACCCAGAACATGTTGGACAGGAGCAGTGAGGTTGATTCTTTTTTTACCCAGAGAAAAAGAGCTGGATAGCAAACCATTCATTTCCAGAATAACAAAACTGTCAAGTCTTCTGTTCTTGATATCAACCATCTTGTGCCCTCCCCCATGAATTTCTAACACAGGGTGCATCTCCTTCAGTTCAGTTTTTTGGGGATTCCCAAAAGCTGGGTGGATTCCAGGAAATTCCAGGAAACGGTAGGAAAATGAGAAGGAGGTGGAAATCATATCTTACCTTATGTCCAATTTCTCCCAAAATTCCTGGTGGGCCTGGTGAGCCTTGGAGTCCCTGAAAAGACAGGCACCCAAAGTTAAAAACATACAAAGCCTTTTGCTGAAGCAGACCAGAATCTTAAATGTATGTGATTGATGAGTTGGTGGAGTGATGGACACAAATTGCCTGGAGATTCAATATAACACAGAATCATTTCTGACTTCTTCCTCCAAAGTTTTCAATCAAATTGCCAATTTCTGTTGATCGTAAGGAAACTGCATTTCCTAGATTGTTTTTCATCAAATTAAATCAAATGTACGTGCTGGGTTCAAGAGAAGACCTTATTTTGGCCACAATGTTAAGGGAATGGACCAAGCAGAAAGAAATGCATCTTCTTCAAGGAAGACCTCTTCTCATCTTCAGATAAGGTCTTCAGAGAAGATCTCATGTTGGCTAAAATGTTAAGGGAATCTTCTGGCATCTTCAGAGAAGATCTCATTTTGGCCAAAATGTTAAGGGAATCTTCTGGCATCTTCAGAGAAGACCTCATGTTGGCCAAAATGTTAAGGGAATCTTCTGGCATCTTCAGAGAAGACCTCATGTTGGCCAAAATGTTAAGGGAATCTTCTGGCATCTTCAGAGAAGATCTCATGTTGGCCAAAATGTTAAGGGAATCTTCTGGCATCTTCAGAGAAGACCTCATGTTGGCCAAAATGTTAAGGGAATCTTCTGGCATCTTCAGAGAAGACCTCATGTTGGCCAAAATGTTAAGGGAATCTTCTGGCATCTTCAGAGAAGATCTCATGTTGGCCAAAATGTTAAGGGAATCTTCTGGCATCTTCAGAGAAGATCTCATGTTGGCCAAAATGTTAAGGGAATCTTCTGGCATCTTCAGAGAAGATCTCATGTTGGCCAAAATGTTAAGGGAATCTTCTGGCATCTTCAGAGAAGATCTCATTTTGGCCAAAATGTTAAGGGAATCTTCTGGCATCTTCAGAGAAGACCTCATGTTGGCCAAAATGTTAAGGGAATCTTCTGGCATCTTCAGAGAAGATCTCATGTTGGCCAAAATGTTAAGGGAATCTTCTGGCATCTTCAGAGAAGACCTCATGTTGGCCAAAATGTTAAGGGAATCTTCTGGCATCTTCAGAGAAGACCTCATGTTGGCCAAAATGTTAAGGGAATCTTCTGGCATCTTCAGAGAAGATCTCATGTTGGCCAAAATGTTAAGGGAATCTTCTGGCATCTTCAGAGAAGATCTCATGTTGGCCAAAATGTTAAGGGAATCTTCTGGCATCTTCAGAGAAGATCTCATGTTGGCCAAAATGTTAAGGGAATCTTCTGGCATCTTCAGAGAAGATCTCATTTTGGCCAAAATGTTAAGGGAATCTTCTGGCATCTTCAGAGAAGACCTCATGTTGGCCAAAATGTTAAGGGAATCTTCTGGCATCTTCAGAGAAGACCTCATGTTGGCTAAAATGTTAAGGGAATCTTCTGGCATCTTCAGAGAAGACCTCATGTTGGCCAAAATGTTAAGGGAATCTTCTGGCATCTTCAGAGAAGACCTCATGTTGGCCAAAATGTTAAGGGAATCTTCTGGCATCTTCAGAGAAGACCTCATGTTGGCCAAAATGTTAAGGGAATCTTCTGGCATCTTCAGAGAAGATCTCATGTTGGCCAAAATGTTAAGGGAATCTTCTGGCATCTTCAGAGAAGATCTCATGTTGGCCAAAATGTTAAGGGAATCTTCTGGCATCTTCAGAGAAGACCTCATGTTGGCCAAAATGTTAAGGGAATCTTCTGGCATCATCAGAGAAGACCTCATGTTGGCCAAAATGTTAAGGGAATCTTCTGGCATCTTCAGAGAAGATCTCATGTTGGCCAAAATGTTAAGGGAATCTTCTGGCATCTTCAGAGAAGACCTCATGTTGGCTAAAATGTTAAGGGAATCTTCTGGCATCTTCAGAGAAGACCTCATGTTGGCCAAAATGTTAAGGGAATCTTCTGGCATCTTCAGAGAAGACCTCATTTTGGCCAAAATGTTAAGGGAATCTTCTGGCATCTTCAGAGAAGACCTCATGTTGGCCAAAATGTTAAGGGAATCTTCTGGTATCTTCAGAGAAGACCTCATGTTGGCTAAAATGTTAAGGGAATCTTCTGGCATCTTCAGAGAAGACCTCATGTTGGCCAAAATGTTAAGGGAATCTTCTGGCATCTTCAGAGAAGACCTCATTTTGGCCAAAATGTTAAGGGAATCTTCTGGCATCTTCAGAGAAGACCTCATGTTGGCCAAAATGTTAAGGGAATCTTCTGGCATCTTCAGAGAAGACCTCATTTTGGCCAAAATGTTAAGGGAATCTTCTGGCATCTTCAGAGAAGACCTCATGTTGGCCAAAATGTTAAGGGAATCTTCTGGTATCTTCAGAGAAGACCTCATGTTGGCCAAAATGTTAAGGGAATCTTCTGGCATCTTCAGAGAAGACCTCATGTTGGCCAAAATGTTAAGGGAATCTTCTGGCATCTTCAGAGAAGACCTCATTTTGGCCAAAATGTTAAGGGAATCTTCTGGCATCTTCAGAGAAGACCTCATGTTGGCTAAAATGTTAAGGGAATCTTCTGGCATCTTCAGAGAAGATCTCATGTTGGCCAAAATGTTAAGGGAATCTTCTGGCATCTTCAGAGAAGACCTCATGTTGGCCAAAATGTTAAGGGAATCTTCTGGCATCTTCAGAGAAGACCTCATGTTGGCCAAAATGTTAAGGGAATCTTCTGGTATCTTCAGAGAAGACCTCATGTTGGCTAAAATGTTAAGGGAATCTTCTGGCATCTTCAGAGAAGATCTCATGTTGGCTAAAATGTTAAGGGAATCTTCTGGCATCTTCAGAGAAGATCTCATGTTGGCCAAAATGTTAAGGGAATTTTCTGGCATCTTCAGAGAAGACCTCATGTTGGCCAAAATGTTAAGGGAATCTTCTGGTATCTTCAGAGAAGACCTCATGTTGGCCAAAATGTTAAGGGAATCTTCTGGCATCTTCAGAGAAGACCTCATGTTGGCCAAAATGTTAAGGGAATCTTCTGGCATCTTCAGAGAAGACCTCATGTTGGCCAAAATGTTAAGGGAATCTTCTGGCATCTTCAGAGAAGACCTCATGTTGGCCAAAATGTTAAGGGAATCTTCTGGCATCTTCAGAGAAGACCTCATGTTGGCCAAAATGTTAAGGGAATCTTCTGGCATCTTCAGAGAAGACCTCATGTTGGCCAAAATGTTAAGGGAATCTTCTGGCATCTTCAGAGATCTCATGTTGGCCAAAATGTTAAGGGAATCTTCTGGCATCTTCAGAGAAGACCTCATGTTGGCCAAAATGTTAAGGGAATCTTCTGGCATCTTCAGAGAAGACCTCATGTTGGCCAAAATGTTAAGGGAATCTTCTGGCATCTTCAGAGAAGACCTCATGTTGGCCAAAATGTTAAGGGAATCTTCTGGCATCTTCAGAGAAGACCTCATGTTGGCCAAAATGTTAAGGGAATCTTCTGGCATCTTCAGAGAAGACCTCATGTTGGCTAAAATGTTAAGGGAATCTTCTGGCATCTTCAGAGAAGATCTCATTTTGGCCACAGTGTTAAGGGAATGGACCATGCAGAAAGAAATGCATCTTCTTCAAGGAAGACCTCTTCTCATCTTCAGATAAGGTCTTCAGAGAAGATCTCATTTTGGCCAAAATGTTAAAGGAATCTTCTGGCATCTTCAGAGAAGACCTCATGTTGGCCAAAATGTTAAGGGAATCTTCTGGTATCTTCAGAGAAGACCTCATGTTGGCCAAAATGTTAAGGGAATCTTCTGGCATCTTCAGAGAAGACCTCATGTTGGCCAAAATGTTAAGGGAATCTTCTGGCATCTTCAGAGAAGATCTCATGTTGGCCAAAATGTTAAGGGAATCTTCTGGCATCTTCAGAGAAGACCTCATGTTGGCCAAAATGTTAAGGGAATCTTCTGGCATCTTCAGAGAAGACCTCATGTTGGCCAAAATGTTAAGGGAATCTTCTGGCATCATCAGAGAAGACCTCATGTTGGCCAAAATGTTAAGGGAATCTTCTGGCATCTTCAGAGAAGACCTCATGTTGGCCAAAATGTTAAGGGAATCTTCTGGCATCTTCAGAGAAGACCTCATGTTGGCTAAAATGTTAAGGGAATCTTCTGGCATCTTCAGAGAAGACCTCATGTTGGCCAAAATGTTAAGGGAATCTTCTGGTATCTTCAGAGAAGACCTCATGTTGGCCAAAATGTTAAGGAAATGGACCAAGCAGAAAGAAATGCATCTTCTTCAGAGAGGACCTCTTCTTGTCTTCAGAGAAGGTCTTCAGAAAAGACTTCATTTTGGCCAAAATGAGCCAAAAGACCTCATTTTGGCTAAGGGAATGGACCAAGCAGAAAGAAATGCAACAGTGCTGAGGTTCCTTTGAAGAAGATTTCTCAAGTTCTTCTACATGGCTTCTGCCCAAGCTGCTCATATAGCAGGGGTCTCCAACCTTGGCTCCTGGAAGCCTGGCGGACTTCAACTCCCAGAGTTCCACAGCCAGCAAAGCTGGCTGTGGAATTCTGGGAGTTGAAGTCCGCCAGGCTTCCAGGAGCCAAGGTTGGAGACCCCTGTCATATAGGAATAATCAAGAGTGGGGTTGAAGAGTGGACAGGAGTGGAAACAAAAGTAGAGGTTCATTTGTGGTACTTGCCAAGTCTCCAGGAGGCCCTTTTGCTCCTTGGGGTCCAGAAGATCCTTGGATGCCCTACAATGAAACCAGCCAATGAAGAGACCAAACTCTAAACGAGATGCAACTTCTCTCATAAATGCAATTTGCCCTTCAAGTTTTCCACTTCTCCAAATTAAGTAATTCATCTTTATAACCGAGCAGAGGGGAAATTAAAAAAAAAAAAAAGAATTACTTTTCAAAGCCATAATTACAAATAATGCATGAAAGTTAATTATATCAGCAGGGAAATTTGCTTTTGAAATCTTTTGCGCATAAAGCAAAACTGATGGGAGGAAAGGGCACCAAATTTAATGAGAACTTTAAAAGAAAAAAAAAAATCCAAAGTAATACAGAAGTGGGATGAAAGAAGCTTTTCAATGATGGTGAAAATCAGAAATCGACCCAAGGGAAGAAAAGAAAGAAGAAGGAAAAAAATAAAAAAAATGGCAATTCAAGGAAGGTGGGGAGAAACCTCCCTAATTCAACTTTATTAGCCTGGATCAAAATCCATAAATGGTGGAAATAAGCTCATGTGGATTCTCTCCACTAATGTCTCTGATAAAATGCTGTGTTTCCCCCAAAATAAGACCCGGTCTTATATACATTGCCACCAAAAAAAGGCACCAGGTCTTATTTTCAAGGGGTGCAATCTACTCACTAACCTCACTGGAGCGTATCACCCCTGGCCTCCTTTTTGCTGTCAGAGGCCTTCAGGAACTTCTTCTTCTGTGGCCGGCAAGACTTTCCTGAAGGCCTCTGCAGCCAATAACAGAGCTCTGGATCGATCCAGAACTTGGTTGCCAGCTACAGAAGCCTTTAGGAAAACCTTGCCAGCCTCGCCCGCTGCAGAAAAAATGGGTCAGTGAGGCAGGTGTTGAGGTGTGCGAGGCCTGGCTACAATTGTTCAAAGGTAAGTAGTCAGGAGGCTCCACCCTCCCATTCCCATCCTAGTTTAATTTTTACCTATCCACTCTGGAATGGGCAGGATCTTAATTAGGGCTTATTTTGGGAGTAGGGCTTATATTGTGCACACATGTAAAAATCAAGCTAGGACTTACTTTCAGGGTTGGTTGTATTTTCGGGGAAATGGGGTATTAATTATGTTATGAAGCAAGACAAAGGATGGACTTACAGGGAAGCCACGCGATCCAGTTTCTCCCATTTCGCCGATCTTTCCCTACAAACATAAAGACTTGAATTCAGGGGGGAGATCAGAGCGAGTCCTGCAGCGATATCATCAACATCTCAACCACTTTTAGATTGCTTTAAAAAAAACTGAATGTACCTCCTGACCGTCCAGTCCTGGTTTACCTGGATTACCTGGGAGGCCCTGTTAACCAGATCAAAACAAAAGGGAGAGTTTTATTTTTTAAAAAAACATGCAAGAAAGGTTCATTTTTCTTCATTTTTTCCATATGGCAAAACAAACTCTATGTCTTTGTCTCCCAAAGAGCAGAGAGAAAATCCATTCTACAACTAAAGTCGATGGGGGGAAAGAAACATATGGTGGAATTATCCCAGTGGACCAGACCCTAAAGGACAAATTTAATATCCAGAACCCTCTTTCTTGCCTTGCCTCCTTGCAAAAATTTTAAAATCCTGTATGCAACAAACTAGAGCATCATGGAGAGGAGTTCTGAGCTAGTTTTCTCCCTAATGGTCCATGTAGCGAAATGGAAAACTATGCTGAGAACATGGGCTCTGTCTGTGCTCAGTCTGTGTGGAAGGAAATACTAAATCTCAGCCTATGTGTTTGGCAAGGAAGAAAGACTTCCGAACTCTCTATGTTTTGTAGAAGCGTCATGGATATGATTCCTGTTTCATGGGGCTTTGTAGCACATTGATTCCAAGATCCATCCTTGGTGTTCCATCACTGGAGGCTTTCAAAAATGGACTGGACAACCATTTGACCAAGATGGGATAAGGTCTCCTGCCATGAGCAAGGGATTGGACTAGAAGACCTTTGAAGTCTCTTCCAGCCCTAGGATTCTATGTTCTATGTCTTATCAAGGAAGCTCAATCAATTGGATTGGATTTCTCTGAATGGATTTGGAGACTCTGATCTGATGATGACTGTAAGTCTAAGCCTGATGGAGGGGTTGAACGTGTCATCAGTCATAAATCCTTGCGTGCCCACAAGAGATCTAAGTCCAGCCCACCTTGAATTCCTTTTTTAACTCCTGCTAATTTCCTTTGACTATTAGTAGTTCGGATTCTTGTACAGAGCTTTAGCTTGCAATAAATCTTTATATTCATTTGAACCTCCCGATTTCCACAGCACTTGATAATAGTAATTCAAATCTGAACGAAACATGAGCTATTTTGCCCACCTCTCAATCTCAGGAGAAAACAGAATAACAGGGACCTTGTAGGTCATTTAGTCCAACCCCCCGCTCAAGCAGGAGACCCTACGCCATTTCTGTCAGATGGCAGTCCAGTCTCTTCTTCAAAGCCTCCAGTGATGAAGCTCCCACAACTTCTGAAGACCACTTCTCTTCCATTGGTTGATTGCTCTCACTGTCAGAAAATTCCTCCTTATTTCCAGGTTGAATCTCTCCTTGATCAGTTTCATCCATTGTTCTTTGTCTGGCTTTCTGGTCCTTTGGAAAATAGGTTGGTCCCCTCCTCTCTGTGGCAGCCCCTCAAATACTGCTATCATGTCTTCCCTGCTCCTTTTCTTCACTAGACTAGCCAGGCCCATTTCTTGCAACAGAATCAAATCATCAGACACAGAATGGCAGGAGTAGCAAAGACATTTGACATTCATGCTTCCCATCTGTTACTCCTGTAACCTGGCATAGAATCATGGAAAAGGTCCAGTCTCTGCATTCCAGCAATGCAATGGGCCAACTATGTCAGATGTCCAAGAATGACTTCGCATTTTTGATTGGGGGAAGGGGGAACATGACTCACCTTTGGACCTTGGGCCCCTGCTTCACCTGGCATTCCATCAGGACCTCGAGCGCCCTTGGAGAGATTGGGGAAAAAAGCACACCCAGGTCACAAAGGTAAACACACCTTTTACATGCCAGAAGGGGGGGGGGAAAGATCAAAGAAGGTCTAATGATAGGTACCTCCCTGAAACTAGAAACCTAATCCAGGTTGTTAATAAGCCATTGTTAATGTGTATTTTCAATGATTCTTCAGCATCATTCAAGAGAAGATTTTCCCATTTTGAGTGGGTCTAGAATGCTGCCATAGGGAAGCGGTGGCAGCTTGTAGATCAGAAAGGTTGGCAGTTCGGCGGTTCGAATCCCTAGCACCGTATAACAGAGTGAGCTCTCGCTCCTTGTCCCAGCAGCTTCTGCCAATCTAACAGTTCAAAAGCACATAAAAAATGCAAATAGAAAAATAGGGACCCCTTTGGTGGGAAGGGAACAGTGTTCCATGCGCCTTCAAAGGCGTTTAGTCCTGCCAGCCACGTGACCACAGAGACATCTTCAGATAGCGCTGGCCTTCGGCTTTGTAACGGAGATGAGCACCGCCCCCTAGAGCCAGAAACCACTCGCACATATGTGCAAGGGGAACCTTTATCTTTTTAACGATAGGTACCTCTCTGATGCTAGAAATCTAATGCAGGTTGTTAATAAGCCATTGTTAATGTATATTTTCATTTGGCTGCAGTGCAATGTCTGTTCAGCATCACTCAAGCGGAGAAGGGGGATTTTCACCTCTTTCCCCATTTTGAGTGGGTCTAGAATGCTGCCACATTTTAGAGCTTATCTGAAGCTGAGCAGAATTTTAATCCTCCTATTTTATATTGGAATTTCTGTCACTGAATTTGGAGATCCCATTTCAAAGGCACCTACAGTCCCCATTTTTCCTTCTATGTATTCGTTTAGTATTCCACTTCTATCCTCCGCTTCCATGTTGGAAGCTGAAGGTTCCCTTCTGATCTATGTGAGGTGTGAAGGAGAAACAGTCCATCATTCTGGTCAAGAAGGGCTTTGAATCCAGACACCCAGAAGTCTAAATGTTTAGCCACAATGCTAGCCAAAGAAAAGGAAATCTGGAGATATCAGTTATTGTTTGAAGAACTTCTGAACTTCTCCATTGGAACATTTCTGAGACAGGATCTTCCTCCCATATGGGAGAAGGCATCTCAACAAGCTTTCAGAACTGGGCAAACTATTAATGTACATATTGGTCGGGAGCGAAGGAGGAAACAGAACCAAGTTTTGTAGACCAGGTTTAAGTTTGGAGTCAAACCATAATCTGAACATCAATGTGTGGCCAAGTTTGCTGAAGGGTGAGAGAGAGACATGGTTTAGGACACGGGAGAAGAAGACCAGTCTGCTAAAACAAGCGAAACTCTGACTCGCAGTTCCATTTTGATGGACAGAAGCCTACTGCCTCTCATCTCATCATTTCCTTCCAATTCCTCCTTGATATCCAGTAGTTCTTCACTCAGTCAAGAACTCAACTGCAGGAATATCATATCAGTAAAATTATAAGCAAGAGCTCCCTTAATGCAGGGGAAAGTTGAAGGCATAGAAGAAGAGGTGGCAGATGGGTTTTATGATGGTAGGAAACCCTTAGAAGGAAACCCTTAGACAGTAGTTACCCTTAGCACAAGGACCAAGTTGGGGACAGATCCTCCAGGAGAAGTCACAGTGGGCACTAAGAGATGGCCCTCATTGGATGGCATGTCAGTCAATCAATTGGGAATCAACCCATCCAGAAGAGGAAATGGATGCCTTGCAGGCAGGGATGGGCTTGAAAATTTTTTAGCCAGGGGTTCTCTAACGGTTGTTGCGTGGCCATGGCCATGCTGGGAGTGGCAGCCTCTTGCATGATGCAGGGGCATTTTCATCCTCCCCGGGCTCCTGAGGCTTTTCTCGAGCCTCCGGGAGGGTGAAAACAGCCTCCCCAGACTCCGGAGGCTTTCTGGAAACCAGAAACGGGCCCATTTCCAGCCTTCCTGAACTTTCAGGAGGCCCATTTTTCACCTTCCTTGCCTCTCCGCGTGCACCTTGCCCTTACCTGCACCCAAAACAGACTGCATGGGGACTCCTGGGAGGGGTGGGCTGGGGTGTGTGGAATTTGGGAGTTCTCTGAACTGCACAGAGTCCCTCCCGAACCCCTGTGAACCCCGAGAAGCCCACTCCTGCTTACAGGCAGGCCACAACTCTTTCTAGCAGAAGCAACTTGCAGCAAATGGTTTCTTCTTCACCCTGTCTTCCCCGTGGTCCCAAAGGCACAAAGTAACAAGAAGAAGCTCTCCAGATTCCAGGCATGTCTTCAGCTTATCTGATTACTGTCACTTTTGACAGGTTTCTTATCCTGCCAGCCAGGTTTCTATCCAGCAAGGGAACTGGATCCTGCAAGAACTGGGCGACATTTTCCAGAGCACATGGGTTGAATTGTGCTGAGGCCACACCGTATCAGCCAAGGCCTCGTGTTGAAGGATGTGCGATCTTCCGCATGTGGTGAGGATTAATCAGGGGTGGATTAAAATCATTTCACCAAAAAAAAAAAAAAAAGGAAAGGAAAGGAAAGGAAAATCAGTGTCTCATTACGAACAACAATTTGCAAAGGACCGAACAAACATCCCTCTCTGGTGCAAACATGCAAGAAATAGAATGCAGACCCAACGAGAGGCAAGTTCCGTCTTTGTCACGGGAGAGAAGAGTCATTTTAAAATGTCTGTTTTTAGTTTGGGGTTTGGGTGTTTTGTCCACACTCACCGCCCCCCAGAAGTTGACATGGAGTTCTTTTCCATTCCAACACTATAATTGCTAAATTTGAGACCCTCGTAAATCACACTGGGGCTTCTGAATGTGAACCAGAATCTGAGTCATCCCCTTGCCTTTGAAAGGGCTGCGAAACAGCACAACGTGAGATCAATTGTGACAAAGGCAGTGGCAAAAGAAAAACGAGAGAGAGTGAGAGGGAAAGAGAGAGAGAGGAGGGGGAGAGAAAAGAGAGAAAGAAGAGGGAGGGGAGAAAGAGAGAGAGAAGGGAAAAGAGAGAGGGAGGAGAGAGAAGAGAGGGGAGAGAGAGAAGAGAGAGAGGAGAGAGAGAGAAGAGGGGGAGAAAGAGAGAGAAGAGGGGGAGAAGAGAGAAGACAGAGACAAGGGAAAAGAGAGGAGAGAGAGAAGGGAGAGAAAAGAGAGAGGGGAGAGAAGAGAGAAAGAGAAAGGAACAGCTTTCCATTCTGCCTTGAATTATGTTTTTGGATGTGAGATCAGACACAGAGGGCAGGCAGAGAGCTGTGGCATCTAAAATTATAGCCAGGGGCTTCTTCCCTCAGAAACTTAACAAAACCAAAAAGAGGAGAGGAGGGGAGAGAATGTCAATAAAATTAGGGACTTGTTCTCATGAGGTAATTACAAAAGGGTGGGACCAAGAGAGCTGTTTGGGTGTCCATTGGAAGGGGAGAAAACTTGCGCAATTCTTTTCTTTTTCAGGGACAGTGAAGTAGAAATTCAAGAGCAGAATAGATTGGAATGATCTCAAGCGGTCTGGTTCCAGCTCGCCTCCTGCCATTTTGGTTACCCACAATGCCCAGAAGGACACAGGGACTTGTGGGAAATGTTGAAGGGGACTTCAAAGGAGGAGAATTTTAAATTTTTCCATATTACCCCGAAGTTTGGGGCTGATCTGTAGGGAACCCTCTTCCAGAAAAGAACAGGGATTGGAAAAAGTTCACCATTTGGCTGTTTTTCACTGACATGGAAAGCCATAAATAAATCTTTCATGGTCTGTGGACAATGCAGCAATCCAAGAAACTCTCATGGCAAAAGAAATAATAGAAATAGAATAGAACAGAATAGAAAAGAGAATAGAACACAGAATAAGAATAAGAATAAGAATAGGATAGGATAGCACAGGATAGAAATTGGCATGGAATGGCATGGAATAGAATAGAATAGAATTTGGAATAGAATAGAATAGAATAGAAATTGGAATAGAATAGAATAGAATAGAATAGAATAGAATAGAATAGAATAGAATAGAATAGAATAGAATAGAATAGAATAGAATAGAATTCTTTACTGGCTGAATGTGATTAGACACACAAGGAATTTGTTTCCAATGCGTCAGCTCTCAATAGTGATAAGCAACAAAGTTATCGTTTGGTATAGCTGTAAGTAATATATGGGTGTAGGGGATAGGTAATAGGGAAGATGAGAATAATGATGGCAATCCTGCCTTTTTAGATAGTTTGACAGTATTGGAATTGGTTGTTTAGCAGAGTGATGGCATTGGGGGGGGGGGATGGAAACGGTCCTTGTGTCGAGTTGTTCTGACGTGCAGTGCCCTTTAGTATCACTTGGAGGGGAGAATTTGAAACAGTTTTATCTCCATCTTTCATCTCCCCAAAACAGCAGAGAATATCTCCATGACATGCAAGCGAGCGTTTGATGAGGCTTAAGAGGTCTTCTGTAACTATTCAGCAGATCCAAGTTCTTAAAACAATGCACTCAAATCAAGAATGAATGTGGAATGAAAGCTCTCCACAAGTCAGGAAGAGAGAGCCATCCAGAGGAACTCAATTTGATATTCTAAAATTGAAAAGAAGACCCCAGTTTTTGATGAGGAATTGGGACGATGGAGGAAGGCCTCCAATTCTTTCCTTCAGAATTATCAGTGTTGTTTTTGTGGCAGTTGTTCAGTCACTAAGTCATGTCTGAGTTTCCATGGCCAGGCTCTCTTGTCTTCCAAAGTCTCCCGAACTTTGCCCAAATTGAAGTTTATTGCCTTGACAACCCTATGTAACCATCTCATCCTCTGATGTCCCTGTCAGGCCCCTGTCGTAGTCTGAATCCGAAGAGGAAGATGAATAGGTGACAGGGAGCAAGAGAATGGCTTCCTTGGCTATGGAGGAAACTGGGGAAGGGCAAAGTCTGGCTGGGCAGAGCAGGGAAGAGGTAGAACAAGGGAGAGGGAGTTCAGAGGAAAACCCAGGCCCACTCCTCTTCATTCTAGGGCACGCAGGGTGGAACAGAGGGGAGAGCAATGTGGGTTGCCTGGCTTACAGGGGAGGAAAGGGCCCTGATTCCCTTCATTAGCCACACCTGGGATTAAGAGTTTAAAAGAAATGCAAGATGAGTGTGGCATCTGTTGGGAACAAACATGAGTTTATCTTGTGTTGACTTGGTTATCTGCGTTCCTGACATCCTCCTAACTGGGTTGAATTATGGCCGTGCCTTCAAGTCTGGGATTCCTTCTCCTGCCCTGCCAAACTAATTACCTCATTTTGCCTTGATTGGACTTATAGTTGCAGTTTTTGTTGACCATGTTTGGGACTTGATTCTCTGCAGCCCAAGGCTGTTCCTGGGAGAGTTCTTCTCCAGTCAGAAGGTAACCAGGACATTGGGGGCAAAGTTGGAGCTAATAAAGGGACTCCTACTGATTATCTGACTGTGTTGCCTTTGTGCCATGCCCCAGGTCATCACAGTCCCCTTCTCCTTTTGCCTTCCGCCTTTCCCACCATCAGAGTCTCCTCCAAGGAGTTCTCTCTTCTCATTTGGTGGCCAAAGTATGTGAACTTCAGCTTCAGGATCTGTCCTTCCAAAGAACAGTCAAGATTGATTTCATTCAGGACTGACTGATCGGGTCTCCTCACAGTCCAAGAGACTCTCACAAGTCTTCTCCAACACCACAACTGGAAAGCATCAATTCGTCAGTGCTCAGCCTCCTTTGTGGTCTAATTCCTCAAAATAATAGGTCATTAATTGAAGCCCATGTAAAGACTGTGGTATCTGGAGTTTGGCTATAAGCAACTTGCCTGGCCTCCATTCAGATTCTTAAAGGTCTTCCCTGAATTGTGAAGGTCTTCAACATTCTTGGTCTCCTGTGGATCACAGCAGAGTTGAGGATCCGGGATACAGAATATTGTGCTTGTTTGGAATCCAGCTCTTTCTCCTGCCCCAAAGGAGACCCCCCGCTGGGTCTGATTTTCACCTTAGGAAAACCAACTTTCCAAAACTTTTGGGTTGAGGCAAGCTGGAAAACGTTGCCACCGGCGCCAGGCTTCATCCCCAGAGTGTTTCATCCCAGATCTCCTGGAAGGGAAGCCAAGCACAGGAGCTGTACGCAGTGGAGAATGTTTGGCAGAGACGTTACCGGAAAAAAAACCGCAGTTGCAGTGAAGTTGCTGCTGGAAATACAGACTTGGCACTGCGAGGGAAAAAAAAATTGTGAAAAAGAGAAGGGGAAAGAAAGAGCAAGCAGGAGCCAAAGAGAAGCTTCCTTCTGGCTCCGTTACCACTTTGTGGTGCAAAATATTGGAGATGTAAGCGTCATTGACAGAGATTATTTTGGCTCTGGAAGAATTGCAGAAGAATATTTTTCCACGAATCCCTTCTGGACAGACCCGGGTTCCTCTCCGTCACTCATTCCTCCAAAATAGTTTACTCCTGCCACAGGGAGTAGGAGAGGAAAGTCCCCAACTACTCAATGCTCTGTTAGTAGGAAGAAAGAATTGGGCATCTCCCTTTCCTGAAAAATAACTAAGAAATAAGACAACTGGCTGTGCAAAAGGCCCATCCATCAATCAATAACTTGTCCAGAAGAATCTCATCCAACCAATCTTTTTTCAACTAGCTTGGCAGGAAGCGTGTTTTAAGCCCAACCAATGGTTGTTTCCCTCTAGCCCAACCCACGTTTCTTCATTAACATGTCTAGATTTGTGTTTAATGAAATACGGAGTTTCCAGCAGGGTGAGTTTCAAACAAGTGGGTTTCAACGTCTACAAGGCCATAGCAAAACATGAAAAGATCTGCACAACAGAAGCAACTCCTGCAGCTGGAAAAAACATGATTTTACCCCTTTCATGGATTTTATTGTGGGCCATTTGAAGTTGCAGTTGTCACCTCCTACTCAGGCTTGGAAAATAAAAGAGAGCTAAAAGGAAGAGTTCAGAGCTACAGAGCTGTGCTGAGCCTTTTAAGTTCGTTGATGGTTGTCTAATCAACAATCCTAGAAATTGGTTGCTTTTGCTCTAAATTCTCCAGAAAATATAGTAAATTTCACTTACCCGCCGGCCTTTAGGTCCTCTTATCCCTGAGGAGCCACGAATTCCTGGGGACCCCTTGAAAATGATCAAACAACATTCTCAGATATGTTGGGACTTACCATCAGGTCTTGTGAGATGGAATTTTTCAGGTGAAGTTCATTCAGAGGTAACCTCTGCTTGGTAGAGTCAAAAGAAACTGAACAAACCGTTAGGGAGATACGTTGGGCATTTTCCTTAATCAACATTTTTTTAAAATTGATAAGTGTTTATTTTTGTGGGAAGGAAAATCCAGTCCAGTTTCAAGCCGGGAGAAAGGCGCTGGAAATAAAATGGAGGCTGACTGACTGCAAGGAAAGAAGGTTTATTTGGTTTCCAGAAACCTCAGTGACAGTAGCAAATGTTTCTGGGACAGCTGACAAAATGGCTGAATGGGCGAATGGATCTTTATAGGTTTCTGGGATTTTGCATTTGAGATGCTCCAGGGGGCTTGTGCAATGCAGTGAGCCTTGTGTCTTTTACTATTTCCATGGTGGTGGGTTAATCCTATTATGTCCTAAAGGTACTGTCCCATCCTTAGAATTGGTGTGTGTGTGTGTGTGTGTGTGTGTGTGTGTGTGTGTGTGTGTGTAAATTCTTAAACTCATCAGCTGTAGGAGCTGTGGCTGAAGGAGTTTTGTGTATGAATAGATTGACCCAGTCTTTCTTATTTATTGGTACAAAATATCCATCTCTAAAGACTTGAGGCTTCTACTCAAAGCTGTTAAGAAAGGCCGGAGCATTTTTTCCTTTGGGGAAATACAGTATAATACTGTACCTCTTTAATATTACTCCCTAAAATATTTCTTTCTCGGGGGGAGGGGGGAGCTTCCAACACTTTTATACGGCTTGATGGCAATAATTCATAAGCTGAGTTTGCTCCAAATTATACCTGGCAGAATTTTCTATCTTAATCCAAACAAAATTCATGACTATCAAAAACAGCATGAGAAGTTCTTGCAAGGAAAAAATGATGGCACTTACTGGTGGTCCAGGGAGGCCAGGATCCCCAACTTCTCCTGATATTCCGGGGTGACCCTGCAACATCAAAGTGAAGTCAATGAAAAGGATCACCTTTCTTACTGCAAATTTAGCCAAAGTAACCTCTTCACCCAGATAATGAGAAACAGATTACCAGCCCCACACACAGTGGATTCTGTAGGTAGAAGCATTAAATTTGCCCTGGAAAGGATCCTGAACATTTTGGCATAAAACGCCAGAAAATTTAAGGTTCACTTTTGAGATACAGTGTTTTAAAAAGAGCCTTGAGACTATCAGGTTCCTAATCTATTGCATGATTAATTCATCTCAGTCTGGTTTCTGTAGGGTTGGTGGCAAAGGGGAATGTGGTGGGGGGAAATTACACACATTTGGCCTAAATCTCTTTAAAGTGCTAATCTTAGGTTTGGGTAATGTAACCTTCAAGATAGATTGTGCTTTCTGATTGTGCCCTGGAGTCTTTCCTTGTTTTTCTATGGAGGAGCTCACACATTTCTGACCTCCTCACAGAAAGCCAGGCAGTAGGAGGTGGCCATTCATGGTTAATGTCCTTAAAATATCCCATAGAGAAACTTCAAAGGTGGCCTAATCAAAGAGAAACACTGTTTTCTCAGGGTTGGGGAAGCTGCTATGACTGAGAATGCAGCCATGACTGAGTAGGGGCTTAATCCTGCTTGGAAGACCTGATTGTGAAGTTATGGTAATTTGACTTTAGGTCAAGCTCCCTGATTGACCACAAAGAAAAAAGAAAAAGGGGGAGAGGAGGAGGAGGAAGATGAAGAGGAGGAGGGGGAAGAGAAGAAGGGGTGGTGGAGGAGGAGGAGGAGGAGGAAGAGGAAGAGAAGGGGTGGAGGAGGAGGAAGAAGAGGAGGAGAAGGGGTAGAGGAGGAGGAGGAGAGGAAGAGGAGGAGGAAGAGAAAGAGGAGAAGAGGAGGAGGAAGAAGAAGAGGAAGCGGAGGAAGAGGAAGAGGAAAAGGGGTGGAGGAGGAGGGGAGGGAGAGGAAGAGGAGGAGGGAGAGGAAGAGGAGGAGGAGGAAGAAGAGGAGGAGGAGGAGCCACTGTGTAGAATATGCAGTCAATGCCATCTAGTTAGTAGTGAGAAAACAGGATGCCACTTCTCAAGACAGAGGAGGAGTGAGAGAATGCAGACTTACTCCTTACCATCAGCCCCTTGATGCCTATTGGCCCAGGTGATCCAACTGTGCCCCGGTCTCCCTAAGAGACAGAGAAGCACAAGTCAACCATTCCATCCACAAAATAGGTGCTCCAGCCTTGCAGAAAGTCATGTTGGGTGGCCCACCAGCCCTCCCTTCAGCACTGCTTGCTTGAAGCCAATTTGACCAATTTGTAATTTCTCAAGCTGGCTTATTATGGGATGGTTACAAGGACAAGAACAGTGGAGGGGGAATGGTGCCCAAAGTGTGTAAATATTAGGACCGAAACCATTGAGAAATGTCATTTGAGTTGCAAGCATAGCAGCTCTCTGTAACTCTTGAAGCAATCAGATCTTTTCTGAGGATCTCCGGGTGGCGCATTTCATCTGCCTCATGATTCCCAGGATCAGCACAGGATATTGAAGTTCTGAACAAAAGCTGGCCATCAGAACTTGAAGGAATCATTTTGGGACTTGGGGAAGCTCATAGCCCCCCCAAAACTTGACGGCTCTTAGTAGAAGTTTTCCTCAGCTTAATGCTGGTTCTACAACCATCTCACTGTCCTTTGTACCTTCTCCCCAACACTTCCGGGTTCCCCGATTGGACCGATGAACCCCATCAGACCCTGGAAAGAGAGAGAAAAACGGCTGAATTCATTTGCTTTAAGCTAAAGGTAAAGATTCCCCTCGCACATACTCTAGGGGCGGTACTCATTTCCAATACAAAGCCGGAGAGCCAATGCTGTCCGAAGACATCTCTGTGGTCACGTGGCCGGCATGACTAAATGCCAAAGAAGGCTCACGGAACGCTGTTCCCTTCCCCCCAAGGGGGTCCCTATTTTTCTACTTGCATTTGTTTACATGCTTTCGAACTGCTAGCTTGGCAGAAGCTGGGACAAGGAACGGGAGGGAGCTCACTCCGTGATGCGGCGCTAGGGATTTGAACTGCCGAACTGCCGACATTTCGGATTGATAAGCTCAGTGTCTTAGCCACTGAGCCACCACTTGAAAGCATCAGACAAAAAGGAAGAGCTCTCCTTGCTGGCTGAATAAGACCAACATCCTCTGCAAATTCCCACTAGGCCTTCTTTTCTCACAGGCTGGGCCTCCCCAGCACAAACAGCAGCTGTTTTCTGTTTGAAAAACTGGTCCGTGGGCCTTTGAAGCCCAAGGCTTAACAAAGGACTCCAGTGCAGGAACAAATTACAGACAACCCCCATGACATGAAGGTCAGAGAGAGCGCTAACATTTAGGATTTCCCTCCTCCTGTTGCCTCCCAACTTGCAAAACGCCAGGGTGGGAGAGAGAGAGAGGGGAGGGCACAACAGAATGAGTTTCTGACACACACCCCGAAGCAGAAAATCGTCTTCGATTGAGGGCTGTGAAGAGCAGACTCTGGTATGATGATCAGGTCAAGAAGAAGATTGGGGCTGGAGATCCTGCAATTCAGCCTAGCCGCTGCCAAGCATCTCCAACAATAAAAACAAGGAGACACCTTGGAGGCATAGAGGCAATGATGCTCATGCCAGCAGAACTGTGGTAGACACAAGTCAGGATTTTCAATAGCTGCTACCCCAATTTTTTAAGAAAAAAATACCTGCCTACCTGCCATCTTTTTATCCATCCATCCATCCATGTTTCTACCTATCTGCCTGCCTGCCAACCTGCCTACCTACCTACTCATCCATTGATTCATTCTGCCTATTTATTCATTATGCCCTTCCTTAGAATTGCCTGCCTGCCTGCCCGTCTATCTATCTATCTATCTATCTATCTATCTATCTATCTATCTATCTATCTATCTATCTTCTTTCATTCACTCATGCATTCTGCCTATTTATTCTTTATGCCCTTCCTTAGAATTGCCTATCTATCTATCTATCTATCTATCTATCTATCTATCTATCTATCTTCTTTCATTCACCCACTCATTCTGCCAATTTATTCTTTATGCCCTTCCTTAGAATTGCCTATCTATCTATCTATCTATCTATCTATCTATCTATCTATCTATCTATCTATCTATCTATCTATCTTCTTTCATTCACCCACTCATTCTGCCAATTTATTCTTTATGCCCTTCCTTAGAATTGCCTGCCTGCCTGCCTATCTATCTATCCAACTATCTATCTATCTATCTATCTATCTATCTATCTATCTATCTATCTATCATCTTTCATTCATTTGTTCATTCATTCATTCTGCCTATTTATTCTTTATGCCTTTCCTTAGAATTGCCTGCCTGTTTGCCTGCCTATCTATTTCCCTATCTCTATCATTCATTCATTCATTCATTATGCTGTTCCTTAGAATTGCCTGCCTGCCTATCTAACTATCTACCTATCTACCTACTTACCTCTATCTATCCTTCCATCCATCCATCCATCCATCTATCCATTCTATTTATCCATTATGCCCTTCCTTAGAATAGCAGAAAATCTTGATTGATGGTGAACCTCTATAAAATGAATATCACCCAGACCTCAATGGACCAAGGCCCTCTGGTGTTGTCGTCCAGCAGTTTGCAAACTTTTTCAGACCATGGAACCTGGTCGTTTAAAAATTCTGGAATCTCCAGTGTTAGGGGGAAAGACCTTTGTGACAGCAAATCTTGCCATTTCTGAACTCCAACCCCACTGAATTTTCCATGGAACTCCATTTGGTTCTCATGGAGCACCTCTGCAGAACAGACCCAAAACTGGAACTCAGCTTTCCCTAATGATTTGGAAATTGCCTCTGGGTGTGGATGTTTTCCAAACCTCCAGGATGGCTAAAAGCAAGCCGGCTGTTGTGTTGGAGGGAGGAGTGGGACAGAAGAAGAGAAGAAGAGGAAGGAATTTTCCCCAATGGCTGGCACAGTGTTCTTTCACTAATGACCTAATTGGCAATGAGATGGAAGTCTTCCACGGCTAGACAGAAATGAACAGAGGAAAAATAAGGGAGCTTAAGAATCATCTGGACGGGGTCACTGGCAAATGGGGGTGAAAAGACCCATTGTATTTTCTTTCAATCTCATAGAGACTCACGGTTTCCTGTTCAGATTATGTCTGGAGTAGCTAAGGGCGGGGGGGGAGGAGAAACAACCCGTGAACAAACTGGGTTCCCTCACCAGTTCACATTCTCAACCTGGCTCCAACGGAGTGGAATTTAGCCCTGGGCGGTTTAGCTACGTTGAATCCAAATAGTGGAATTCATCGAATGAATAAGTGCTAAAGAAAGACAGACCTTCTTGCTTTTTCTACAGAAACTTGTGGGGGTTGGGAAGAGGGTGGAGGGAATTAAAAGACCTTCGGTGGAGGCTCAGTTTCTCAAATTTCCTAAGGAAATGTGTGGAGTTTTCCTGATTGTTTCCTTGCCTCTAGGAAAAGAAGGCTACTTCTGCAGGACCTTCTCCAGATGTTTGTGCAAGACATGGAGAAAGACAATTACCATTTTCTTGTGGACATTATATTATGGGCAATACAAAATGGCAGCCAGGATGTCAAAAGCGCCATGGCTTCTACTGTTACAGGGGCCCCTGCATCCAAAAATGAGTCTTAGCCATTCCAAGACTCTTGACAGGCACATGTCCTTAATCTGAAGGATTTCTCCTGCTCCAGAAGAAGAAGAAGAAAAAAGAAATATCATCTTGATGTTTCTGTCCATGAGGAGGGGATTTTGAGGGTCCCTGTGCATGCCTGGCTCTAGATTGGACCATCAGTGTAAAAAAAAAAAAAGCAGTCCGTAAAAGAGCTACGATTGCCAAGGAAAGAAGTTTTCAGGAAAGTTTGTGGGTCTCTTAGCCAACAATTAAGGAGACCAAGATTGGTTGAGCCAAAGCCACCATTGCTGTTCCCTGTGGTCGTCCAGGAATGGGATAAACATATGGAAGCCCTGAGGTTCTACCACATCAGTCAGTTTGATGATTTGGGATATGTTTCAAGGGAGGTGAGCGTTGATTCTTTCTTATTCCCAAATTATCGAGAATTCTTCCTGTCGAATCTCATCGGGCATTGTGCAGCACAATTAAGTTGCTAAAACTATCCCGAATGGGGACCAACATGGAAACTGGATTGTGGAGCCCATCTGGCATCATTCAGGCACATGGTCTATGGAGATTCTCAGTCATCCAGGTCATGGTTACCCCAAAGGTGCTTTTTCAAGGGGCAGGTGGACTTCCTTGTCCATGAGAAGTTCAGTTCTGAGAAGAACTGAAGAAGCTTCTTGGATGAGAAGCTAAACGCCTTCAAGGAAAAAACCAAGGAAGTCCACTTGCTGCTTGAAAAAGCATCTTTTGGACAACCATGACCTGGATGACTGAGAATCTCCATAGACAAAGGATAAGAAAACCAACTAACCAACCAACCAACCTTGGAGGAAATAATAGCTTTGAACAATCAGAGCTTGGGTGTTAAGCACAGCTAAAATTGCATCAGGAGAAGAAACTAGATACAAATTATTGTTGGTCATGGCATAACAATAAACAGCTGAAGGAAATGTATTTTGAGGTTCCCAATCCCCAGGTCAAGATTGTCCCAAAGGTGACTCTTCAAGAGGCAACTGGACTTTCTTGGTTTTTTCCTTGAAGACGTTTTGCTTCTCCTCCAAGAAGCTTCTTCAGTTTTTCTCGGAACTGAACTTCTCAGAGCTGAAGAAGCTTCTTGGAGGAGAAGCAAAATGTCCTCAAGGAGAAACCAAGAAAGTCCCGTTGCCTCTTGAAAAAAGCACCTTTGGGACATTCAGTCTTTTATTCGGATGCAGGACTATGAAATGCGATGAAAATAATCATAATGTTTTCTAACGTGGCCGTCCTCCCATCTCTGCTTCTCCGTAGCTTAAACATTGGTAATCCAGGTATATAAACATTTCTGAAATAGGAATTTCAGCTATTCTATCGAAGGCTGGAGGGCATCAAATCCAAAAAGAGAGATGCCAGCAGCAGTCAAAGTTATCTCAGCAAGTCTTTCAGCTGGCAGGTGTCACTAAGGACAAAGATCTGATGTGGGATTACCTCGTCACCCATTTTTCCCAGGTGTCCTCGGTTTCCTGGTTCACCCTAAAACCAAACAGAGAACAGTCAGTCACATAGAGTCCTTGTGTTTTTGCAATGCACATCTCAACCCTTTAATCTTTCCTCAAAAACAAACAAACAAACAAACAACATCCCATTCTACAGGTAGAAAAACTGAGACTGTGAAATCTTCAACTGTCCCAACTTCCAATTGGCCCCACTTCATTTCAAGTCAAATTTGTCGTTCCTGAGATTTGATTTCTCATAAGACAGCAGAGGCGGAGAAAACCAAAAGACTTGTGATGGTTGGAATACAAAGCCCATCAGGAGCACGTTCCCTGGAATTTATGGGAGCTGCAGTTCAATGTATCTGGGGAACATCAAGAGGTCTATTTCATTCATCTCTCCCCACCTCTTTTATTTCTCTTCTTTTTCTTCCTTGGTTTCTCCAACATGGTATTCTTCAAACATTGGGTCTACACCTCCCAGCAGAACCAATTAAGGGAGGCCATTGAATGGATGATGGGAGATGTAATCCAACTGGAGAGGACTGGGTTGCGGAAGACTCTAAGTAAAGAAGTAGGACAGAGAGCAAACCATACACAAATGATTTTAGCTCATTTCAAGCTTGTTAATTAACGGATTAACCTCAGATCACGTCCTAGCAGAGAGTGGATAAGCAGAACAAATAGGAATTTTAGCCGTTCAGTTATCTTCAGCTGCGGAAAACATCTTCCCACGGTAATGGGTGATAGGTTTTTTTTTTTTTTTTTTTCAAAGTTACATCTTCTCCATCATCCACTGGAAAAAAAATGCTGAATTGTTCCACAAATGTTGAATTAAAAAATGGCTGAATCGTTCTGCATCTGTTCAATTGAAAAATCGCTGAATCGTTCCACAATTGCCGAATTGAAAAACTGTTCAATTGTTCCACAATATTGGAACAACGAAACAAAGGACTTAACATGGTAGGGTTAACATGATAGCAATCTTCCAGTATTTGAGGGGCTGCCCCAAAGAAGAGGGGGTCAACCTATTGACCAAAGCACCGGAATGCAAGACAAGAAGCAATAGATGGAAACTCATCAAGGAGAGAAGCAACCTAGAACTCAGGAGGAATTTCCTGAGAGAGAGAACAATTAACCAGTGGAACTGCTTGCCTCCAGAAGTTGTGGATGCCCCATCACTGGAGGCTTTCAAGCAGAGACTGGACAGTCATTTTTCTGAAATGGTAAGGATCTTCTACTTGAGCTAGACTTGACTAGAAGACCTCCAAGGTCCCATCTAACATGATTATTCTGCATTTTGACATATTCTGCATTCTTCCAATATCTCAGGGACTGCCACAAAGAAGAGGGGGTCAACTTATTCTCCAAAGCACTTGAAGGCAGGACAAGAAGTAACGGATGGAAACTAATCAAGGAGAGAAGCAACTTAGAAATTATTTCCTGATGGTGAGAACAATTAACTAGTGGAACAGAAGTTGCCTCTAGAAGTTGTGGATACTCCAATACTGCAGGTTTTGAAGAAGAGACTGGACAGCCGTTTGACTGGGTTGTTATAGGGTCTCTTGCTTTAGTGCAGGGTTGGACTAGAAGACCTCCAATTTCCCTTCCAACTCTGTTGGTCTGTTCATTGAAAAACCCTTTTCCTGATCTCGGATTAGGATGGATCGCAAATGACACGAAAGGCATTCTTTGAAAGAGCTTAATATGCAGCATCAGGTTCAGGTTGGATTCAGGCTGTGCCAAAGTCTCTTTGTACCATAACGTCGGAAAATGGAGAAAAGGGTTTCAAGAGGAAAACCTAGCTTTGGCTGCCCAAGAAAATTCAAAAAGCAAAATTTTGCACACAATTTTCTGCACAGGAGGAAGTGTGTGCGTGTGTGTGAGAGAGAGAGAGAGAGGCCTGGGTCAGAAACAGCTGCCTTCTCTCAGACACTGCATTGCAAAAACTACTCTGTGAACTTTTGAGATGTCTCAGCTTCCAAAGTGCATTAAAAAAAATTAAAAAGCTTTGGAAGAATGGCCAGCTGGAGAGAGAGAGGAAACCTATTCGGTTGAGGGATAGTGCAAGCCCAGGAGGCAGAAGGAGAAGGAGAAGGAGAAGGAGAAGGAGAAGGAGAAGGAGAAGGAGAAGGAGAAGGAGAAGAAGAAGAAGAAGAAGAAGAAGAAGAAGAAGAAGAAGAAGAAGAAGAAGAAGAGGAGGAGGAGGAGGAGGAGGAGGAGGAGGAGGAGGAGGAGGAGGAGGAGGAGGAGGAGGAGGAGGAGAAGGAGAAGGAGAAGAAGAAGAAGAAGAAGAAGAAGAAGAAGAAGAAGAAGAAGAAGAAGAGAGGAGGAGGAGGAGGAGGAGGAGGAGGAGGAGGAGGAGGAGGAGGAGGGAGGAGGAGGAGGAGGAGGAGGAGGAGAAGATGATCAGGAGGAGGAGGAGGAGAAGGAGAAGGAGAGGAGGAGGAGGAGGAGGAGGAGGAGGAGAAGAAGAAGAAGAAGAAGAAGAAGAAGAAGAAGAAGAAGAAGAAGAAGAAGAAGAAGAAGAAGAAGAAGAAGAAGAAAAAGAAGAAGAAGAAGAAGAGGAGGAGGAGGAAGGGGAGGAGGGGGAGGAGGAGAAGGAGAAGAAGAAGAGGAGGAGGGGGAGGGGGAGGAGGAGGAGGAGGAGGAGGAGGAGAAGGAGAAGGAGAAGGAGGAGAAGAAGAAAAAGAAGAAGAAGAAGAAGAAGAAGAAGAAGAAGAAGAAGAAGAAGAAGAAGAAGAAGAAGAAGAAGAAGAAGAAGAAGAAGAAGAAGAAGATCAGGAGGAAGAGGAGAAGGAGAAGAGGAGGAGGAGGAGGAGGAGGAGGAGGAGGAGGAGGAGGAGGAGAAGAAGAAGAAGAAGAAGAAGAAGAAGAAGAAGAAGAAGAAGAAGAAGAAGAAGAAGAAGAAGAAGAAGAAGAAGAAGAAGAAGAACTGTGTGTGAAATGAAAGTGACAATTTCAGATTCAATTCACACATACACACCAAAGAGCTCCGTTAAAATGCGGGCCTTTTTTTTAAGCGTTGTGTGTTTGGAGGCGGGAAGTGGGAGGACTTCAGCCATTTATAGCAACTTTTTCAATTGCATCATTTTTCTATTATTATCATTCTTTCTCTCCCTCTCTCTCTCTCCCCCTCCAGGAAGGCTGCCCTCGATCACACAATTAACCAATTTTTGAAAGAAAAGAACAAGAAAGGGGGAAACTGGCTAATCGTAAAAATTTCCTATGGTTTGCAAAAAATATGTGCAGGGTTCTCTCTGTCCCAGAAACCACGGTGAGTCGTAATTTCCAGACAAGAGAGAGGGAGGGAGGGAGGGAGGGAGAGAGGGAGAGAGAGAGAAGAAAAAAGGAGTTTTCAAGAAAGAACGGCCAGGAGAGGGTGAAATGCAACCTTTTAGATTTACAGCTTGGGAAACCCAAAAGGGTGAGATTTGTTGGCGACAGATTTGAATCCCCTATGGTGATGCCCTCCTTACCTTTAAACCTTCTGGGCCTGGTTTGCCAGGAAGCCCCTTCTGCCCAGAGGGACCCTAAAAGGAGACAAGTTGCAGGTAAGACACCAAAATGAAGAAAACTGTCATTGAGAGCAGGAAGCTCTTGGCCCCAAAGTTCAGCTTGAAGGAGAGAGTTTGAGAGGGGGCTGCGAGGGGAGGACTGGCCAAAAGTCAAGATGGAGAGCAATGCGGCCCAGTAATAGGCAACCCTCCCCTCTAGAAGAACCACCTGTGTTCTTACCTGTTCGCCTGGGGGGCCATAGGAACCTGGTGGTCCTTCATCACCCTAGAAGGAAGGGAGGAGAGGAGAGGAGAGGAGAAGAGAGGAAAGGAAAGGAAAGGAAAGGAAAGGAAAGGAAAGGAAAGGAAAGGAAAGGAAAGGAAAGGAAAGGAAAGGAAAGGAAAGGAAAGGAAAGGAAAGGAAAGGAAAGAGGGAGGAAGAGAGAGAGAGAGGAAGGAAGGAAGGAAGGAAGGAAGGAAGGAAGGAAGGAAGGAAGGAAGGAAGGAAGGAAGGAAGGAAGGAAGGAAGGAAGGGGGAGAGATGGATAGATGGAAGGAAGGAGGTAAGTGAAAGAGAGATGAGAGGAAAGAAGGATAGTTGGCAGGAAGGAGCGGAGGAAGGAGAGATGTATAAATGGAAGGAAGGTGGGAAAGGAAGGAAAGATGAGAGGAAGGAAGGAAGGATAGATGGAAGGAAGGAGCGGAGGAAGGAGAGATGGACAAATGGAAGGAAGGTGGGAAAGGAAGGAGAGATGAGAGGAAGGAAGGAAGGATAGATGGAAGGAAGGAGCGGAGGAAGGAGATGGACAGATGGGAGGAAGGAGGGAAGGGAAAGGGATGAGAAGAAGGAAGGGAGGAAGAAAAACAGGAGAAAAGAAATAAAAAGAAAGAAAAGAAAAGAAAGAAAAACACATTTAAAAGAAAGTTCTCCCTCAGCCAGGAGAAAGCACCCCATCCCTAAGACAATCTAAATCCATTCACAGGCCGAATTAATCTGCAAGGGAGTCCAGCCATCTTTGGGGAAATCAATCTCTAAAATCCTCCAATGCTTAGATAGATAGATAGATAGATAGATAGATAGATAGATAGATAGATAGATAGATAGATAGATAGATAGATAGATAGATAGAAATAAGATATAGAGATAGAAATTAGATAGATAGATAGATAGATAGATAGATAGATAGATAGATAGATAGATAGATAGATAGAAATAAGATAAATAGATATATAGAAATAAGATATAGAGATAGAAATTAGATAGATAGATAGATAGATAGATAGATAGATAGATAGATAGATAGATAGATAGATAGATAGAAATAAGATAAATAGATATATAGAAATAAGATATAGAGATAGAAATTAGATAGATAGATAGATAGATAGATAGATAGATAGATAGATAGATAGATAGATAGATAGATAGATAGATAGATATAAAAAAGAACCCAATACAGAAGCCTGATTTAAAAGTACTTTAAAAGTACAACTATAATGACGTGGGAAAATACCCGAACAAAGCTGAATACCATCCATACATCCATACATCAATACACACACACACACACACACATCTCTATCTCTATCTCTATCTCTATCTATCTATCTATCTTATCTACACACACACATAGATAAAAAAGAAAAACAATGCACATCGTGGAGGGAGCAGCCTCTCACCTCTTGGCCAGGCATTCCTCTGGGACCCGGCAAACCCCTCGCGCCAGGCTTTCCCTGCAAAGGGGGCAGAAGGAGGAAAGGCTCAGCCAAAGAGAGAGGCAGACAGACCCCGGTGGGCCTGCAAAAACACAGAGCAAAAGCCAACATGCGCTGCTGTGGGACGGCATCCAATGTCAATTCTCTTGCCCAAAGGAGTGTGTGTATGCGGTGGGGGGGGGGGAGAACAACAACCGAAAAAGAAATGGGGAAAAGAAACTCCCATTCTCGGAGCCGTTACAATCCAAACAAAACCTGAAAGCCGGGCCAGAACGCTCCACGGAGATCTCCGTGGTTCTCTCCGTCCCTCCCCTTGCCGTTCCCTTTACCTCTTTCCTTTGCAACTGCCAAACCAACCCAAAGCCATTCCTTTTGCGGTACCCCCTCACCTTAACACCTTCAGGGCCGTTTTCTCCCGGAGAGCCGATGCTTCCTGGGAAGCCCTGGGGAACATCAAATGGAGAGGACAATAAGCGAGAAGGCAGGAGTCTGGGGGTGGGGGCGTCAGCTCTTTGGAGAGAGAGAGGGAGAGAAGGGGGCCTGCCAAGTTCCAGGGGCCCACCAAACATTTTAACTTGGATGGTTCCTTTACGTTTGGTCAAAGGACCAAGGATTAATTAGCACCATATTCAACTCCCAGGCCGAAACTAAGCCGGAACGATTTGGCTCCTCACGTTAAGGCATAACCTGTTTCCAAGATCTCACTCAAGCAGATTTAAAATTGCTGATTCAAGTGTCAAAAGGGGAAAATGCAGATGTGGAGAGTTTAAACTCCATTATCTCCCGTTCCTCAAGTCTCATCTTCCACTGCGCCCTAAGAATGGGGGAAATGACCAGCCTGGGACTGCAGGAACCATTTGCACCACTCAGCTGACCCTGAGGACACAGATAAACCTCCAAGTGGCCTCAACGACCCTCTAAAAGGATGCAAATGACCAGCTGTCTGCAAGGAGGATAAATCCTTCCCTTCCCCACCACCATCCAGTCAGAGCTGAAGAAGCTTCTTGAATGAGAAGTGAAACATCTTCAAAAGAAGGAAAAAACAGAAAGTCCAGTTGCCTCTTGAAAAAAAGCACCTTTGGAACAACCATGACTTGGATGGCTGAGAATCCCTACAGACTATCCTGGGACAACTCCATTCAGAGTTACGGAGGTCCCAAACCTAACTTTGAAAAAGACTATCTTCTGTCTCAGGAGCTGTCCAGCCTGAGGTCAACCAAATGGCCTAGAAAACATGCTGTGGTCTGTCTCCTCTGCTTCCTTTGTTACTTACGGTAGATAAGATCTTTTGAGGTTCATAGTCTGGATAGATTACATGAAGAAGACCTAGCTCTTTGGAGGAGTCTATCGTGTCAACTCAAAATATTTCTATGGTCTTTTAGAGTTGCCAACAGGAAGGGAGGGGGAGCAGTGTGGCAGCTTGGAAAGAGAAAGGGCATTCCATAAATAGTTTTTCAAAGATAGTTAACTAGGTGACCGAAGTTTCTGCCTTGCAAAATTCTAACTGGAGAGCCTGATTGATGACTCTGGGCTATGGAGGTGTCCCATTGGAGAATATGAATTGCGATACACCCAGAGGGGTGGGGAAAAACCAGGGTCAAGGGTGACCATGAATGATGTGTCTCAGAGTCAGCTGCACCCAGGCAATGCCAGACATGGTAACTCCCAATAAATTCTTTTGAAGTTTTGGAAGTTTGGCTCAAGACTCGTGATTTAAATGGGGGTAACTGCTGGAATCCTGACATATAGTACCTTTCTACCCTGGAAAAGGCATTATAGGCTTCTTCTCTGAAAGGAAAGAAAGAGGAAAGAGAAGAAGAGGACAACCAAAAGCAAGATTGATGGAGTCCAATATTTTTGCACTGTTGGAAGATCTGAAGGACCACATGGTCCTGGAGAAGCAGAAACAGAGGTCTGGAAAAGCAGAGGTGGCACCAGATACCGACTTTTCTTTGTGTTGACATTGTGCTTTGGTTTCACTGGGATGCGAACTGATGGGGAGGGGAAAAGCTAAAGGGAAAAGCTAGAAAAAGTTCATTGCAGGAAACCGAACCAAATTGCGGATGACAATTTGTCTTGGCCCTCAAACCAAGGTTGTGCATGGGGACCAGCGAACGTTGCCTCGTAGCCCAGTGTGTGGTTCTCCACAAATTCTGAGGTGGCTGCTTCCCCACCTTTTTCTCAGGGCTATAAATCAGGACTTAGCGAGCCTGACAGAAGGCAGAAGTGAGCTTGGCATGGAGGAAGGGAAAGGTTATGACATAATCCTTAGCAGATCACATGATTTTGGAACGCCTACCCATATTTTTTTTCCGCCCACAATCCATTCAGCTCAAGGAAACAAAGGGAGGCACAGTCCAGTCCAAGGTCAACAAAGAAGAAAGATGACTAAGGGAAGCCAATCCAACCAAGAGAGGTTCCAGGCCTTTGTAAAATACCAGAAGTCTGACGGGAGGAGATGAGTGAAGTAGAGTGAAGAACATGTCTTCAACATGTCTATGGAGCTGAAGAAGCTTCTTGGACGAGAAGCGAAACATCTTCAAAGAAAAACGAGGAAGTCCAGTTGCCTCTTGGGGAAAAAAAAACGCATCTTTGGGACAAACATCTTCAACCATCTTCCAAACTAGACAAGCAATCTTTCTTTAGGAACTGGAGAGGTTGGGCTGAGCTGGACCACCTTCCTTTTCCTAAAGCTCTAAAAGGACACCCAACTCATCATTTAACGGCCCCGTCATCCTTTGTCTGGACAACTGATCAGAGCTAGCAGAGCAGTTAATGGCCGGTTGCCCTTCCTATCACCAATATGGAGCTTTGTTCAGCAGATATATTCTCATTATGGCCAAAGAGAGAAATATCTGAAGAAGACACCCAACTCATTTTCCTAGTCTTTGCTCTCTTCTTTCCAAAGTCAGGGTTTTTCCAAAGCCACGCTCTGCTGAACCTCAGATACCATTAGTAGCTGATGGATCATGACGTGAGTTTGCTCCAGCACAGCTAATTTTCTATCATTTGCAGTTTGCTTCTTAACCGGAGGCTCCAGAAATGATTTTTTTTCTTAATGAACAGCTTCCATGGCTTGAAAACGTTGGAAGCCACCCTTGAACTATGTTCTCAAGAACTTGACCAATGCAAGGCTCCATAATTTAGAATGCCATAAAACCACTATGTCTAAGTTGATAGTTCCTTATATTAAACATGCAGTGGAGAACTTTCTTCAGGCCACTGATCAAACCCAGGGTCCAGAGTTTTTATAGCCATCTCCAAATGGCCATCTTCAGATGTCCTGAAGCTCCAATTCCTAGCATGTACATCACATAATTCCTTAATAATGTTAGATTAGATTACAGATTAACAGAGTTGGAAGGGATCTTATCAACTCTTAGCAGCTGTCTAGATAGAATTACTCTGTGATGATCTTTCACTACGCTGGTCTTTCAGTGTTGCCAAAAACTAAACCGGCCAAGAATTTGAGCCACAAATTACAGATTTATTTGCAAATAAAGCTGGACTGCCATCCCTCAGAAATGCTGGAGGGTGTCTTGCTTGGGGGGGGGCACTAGATGACCAACAAGATCCCTTCCAACTCTGTTACTCTGTTAAACCACAGGACTGCTCTTTATCTCTTGATCTTTATCTCTTGATCATTATCTAGCCAACAAAATAGAGAACTCCAGATTAATGGAATGATCCCCAGAGGGGAAAAAACTCAACAAATCAGGAGCGTTTTTCATCAGAAAAAAAGAGGAATGGTGGTTTTTTTTTTAAAAAAAAAAAACAACAACTAGCTTTTTATTTAACTTCATCCCAATTTTTCAGTTATTAGATAGGCTGATAAGCAGAAACAAAGCAAAACACTAAAACCGTCGTGCCAAAAGTTATCATTCATTCATTGCGGCTCATTCCAGGATCTCGTCACGAGTTCTTCAAACTCTTATTTTAACTAGAAAGCAAATGATTTATTTATTTATTTATTTTGTGCATGACTGATGGAGGCCAACCAATTCTTTCTCCTATTCTTCTCCCTCACCTTTCTTGCCAAGTTTATAGGATGTTACTTTACCCATCGTTGACAAGGTCCAAATATTTTAATAGCCCTGGCTTCCTTTTTGATGGAATTCAGTATTCACAACACGTTATTCTTGGAAATAACTCTATGTAGAGTTGGATCAGTTCACCATCTATCTTAGATATTGTTAATTCTCCATTGTTGTTTTTTTTCCCACCCCGCTTGGAGATGCTGCCAAAGGAATTGACCTGGACTTGATTTTAGGACATTTTAGGTATTTTACAAGTGAGTAATTTAGCCGTGTGATGCAACTCTATGAAGCCCTCTTGGAAAGTCACTGCTAGGTTGTGAATTGGCTGGATTTATCTATTGCAATAAGCCAGGGTTGTCATCATATTTTGCTGAAAAAGCCAGAGCTGGCTGGATTAAGCATGAGTTGCTAAATTCCAAAGGGAAGGAATTGTTTGCAATTAGCCTGACAGGTTAAGTCCATCTGGGAAGACTTCCAACTTCCCCGTTAATTTCCACCTTGGTTCGTCTGGACCCAGACATGCATTTGTGGTGCTGAGTCTGGGCCATATTTAACAAAATGAAATTCAATGTAGAGAAAAGTAAAGTCCTACACTTAAGCAAGAAAAACCAAAATTACACATATAGATTGGGTGAAACCAGGCTTAACAGCAGTAACTTTGAGAGGGATCTTGGACTCTTAGTGGACAACCAGCTAAATATGAGCCAGCAGCGTGCAATGGCAGCCAAAAAAGCTAATGCAATCCTAAATTACATCAACAGACAATCAAGATCAAATGAGGTACTAATACCACTCTGTAAGGCCTTAGTAAGTCCACACAAGAGTACTGCATCCAGTTTTAGTCACCACACTATAAAAAAGAGGTTGAGACTCTAGAAAAAGTGCAGAGAAAAGCAACCAGGATGATTAGGGGACTGGAGGCTAAAACATATGAAGAATGGTTGCAGGAACTGGGCATGGCTAGTCTAGTGAAGAGAAGGACCAGGGGAGACAGGATAGCAGTTTTCCAATATTTGAGGGGCTGCCACAGAGAAGAGGGAGGGTCAAGTTATTTTCCAAAGCATCAGAATGCCAGAAAAGGAACAATGGATGGAAACTGATCAAGGAGAGATTCAACCTGGAAATAAGGAGGAATTTTCTGATTTTGAGAGCAATCAACCCATGGAACAGAAGTTACCTTCAGAAGTTGTGGGAACACCATCACTTGAGATTTTCAAGAAGAGATTGGACTGCCATCGGTCAGAAATAGTGTAGGGTCTCCTGCTTGGGTAGGGGGTTGGACTAGATGTCCTACAAGGTCCTTTCCAGTTCTGATTATGTTAGCTGTCTCTGCTTTGAAGAGTGGCGAATAAGGGGTTACTGAAAAAGTTTGCTCAGTGAACCAAAATGGCCTCTACGGGTGACTGAAGAGTTCAAGAAATGAAGCTTTTTATGGATAGATAGACAAGAGAGACAGAGATGGACAGACAAATATATAGGTATCTAAATATGTAGATATTCCTCTTGAACAGGAGAGAAGAGTGGTAAAGCAGAAATATTTCACCTTTCTGAGGATGAAGAAGAACAGGGTGTAAAGATTTCAAAACATCCTGATTTCAGCACCCTTCAAGCGGATCCGTTTGAATGGCATATTCAGAATCGGGAATAACTCAGCCTTAAGATATTTTACGCATCTCTAAATAATACAGATCCTTAAAAGAAGAAGCCAAATTGGAGACAGAACCTACCTCTGGGCCAGGTGAACCTGGAATTCCAGCTGGACCTTTTTCACCAACTCTTCCCTGCAGGAAACAAACACATGGGTGACCATTGAGGGTGACCTAATCTAGCTAGGAAGAAATATGGAAGATAATATCTCCAGATATTGCTAACCATCTCCTTTCCATTGGCCATGTTGATTCATTCATTCACTCACTCATTCATTAACTCATTGATCCATTCTTTCATCTGATTTCCATTCTATATCTTCTCCAGAAGATCAAAGCAATCAACACACCACTCCCTATTCAGTTTTCTCTACCATAACATCCCATGGGATTAATGATTAACCCAATATCACCATAACAGCATTCATGAGATTCAGTGGACATGGACTGCCCCAGTCCTAGTCCACCATCCTGAATGGTACTTCAAGAAGATCCAAGGTCTTTTTTGCTTTCCACAAAACAATTATGGATATCAGCCAGTATTTATTTCCATTTTTCCCCAGGTGTGTTGCAATGTGTTTGCTAACGAACCTGAAAGCACTGATACCCTCTTTTTCCCCATGGATTTGACCACGCTTTCCAATTCTTCTCTCTTTGGCTTCTCTTTAACTCTCATGACAATCCAAGGTTTACCCTAGAAGCTTTGTGGCCCAATGGGAATTTGAGTCCAGACCTCACTGTGTAGTCTTTCAAACGTTCTATGAAACATTTTCATGGAGATTCAAGAGGACAATCGGTTTTTAAAGAGTGCCTCAAGATGTCCTGGAGTTGAATTACAACTTTCCTCACCAATGGCTGTAATGATGGTTGATAGGAATCAGTGGTGGTATTCAGCTGGTTCGGACCAGTCTGGCATACCAGTTGCAGTATGCAAAGCGTCCTCTCATAGAACCAGTAGGAAAAAATGTAGAATCCTACCACTTATAGGAATTGCATCCAAGTAACATCTGAAGGACCACAGTAGTGTTCTTCTCCTCACTCTAACCAATCCAACGAATTCCTTCCAGGGAAACTCAAGCAATTACTTACCATTGGGCCTGGTTTTCCTCGTAATCCTGGGATCCCGGGCAATCCTTGGCTACCCTAAAACAGGGAATAGAAATATTCAGAATGGATAAAGCTACCTATCGAAATTAACTTGGTTCCAATATACTCTTAACAAACGTGGGATTATCTAGCGATTATCTAGTCAAGCATCACTTCCATGGAGTTATGTAGTCAGCAAAGTTGGCATTCAGCAACACAACAGCACAAATTCTGTCTGGTAGAAGATTCTGGAAAAGATATCTCCTGACCCTGGAGAATTACTCGCACAAGCAGTTTCAAAATAAATAGAAAATAGAATTCATTAACGAAGGGAAAGGAAAAGGAGAACATCAATTAAATCTGTTAAGGGGACACTTCTCCTAGCTGCTTCTATGGCTAAATGTTCCTCTCTTTAAAAATCAATCAATAAAAATAATCTCTATCCACCAGAAACTACCAGCCATGTCAGGGAATACAGGTAGTCTTTGACTTATGACCACAGGTGAGCCCAACATTTTTGTTGCTAAATGAAACATTTGTCAAGTGAATTTTACCGCCATTTTATGAGGTAAAATTTATGAGGTAAAACAACTTTCTTGTCACCGTTGCTAGGGGAATCACAGCAGGTGTTAAAGGAGCAACACCATTGTTAAGTGAATCTGGTTTTCCCCGTTGACTTTTGCTTGTCATAAAAGGGGATCACATGACCCCCTGGGACACCGCAATGGCCATAAATGTGAGTCAGTTGCCAAGCATTTGAATTTTTCGTTGTGTGACCATGGGGATGTTGCAATGGTCGTAAGCGTGAAAAACGGTCGTAAATTCCTTCTTCCAGTGCTGTTGTAACTTTGAGGGGTCACTACATGAACTGTTGTAAGTTGAGGACTACCTGTAGAGGCAATTACCACTTCTAAGGATGGGGCATTAAGCTTTGTCACAAAGGGGCTTTGTTAGGTCTCCATTTCAACAAATCGCAGCCTGTATAGATCTTTTGTAAGTTGGGATCAAAACTCACCCAAACCCAGACATCTTTATCAAAACTGAAGGAGACCTGTCAGAACTTTAGATCCCTATGTCTAGTTTAATAAAAAGGAGGACTAGGGGAGACATGGTAGCAGTATTTGAAGGACCACCCCAAAGAAGAAAGGGTCAAATTATTCTCCAAAACACCAAAAGGCAGGACAAGAAACCATGGATGGAAACTAATCAAGGAGAAAAGCAACGTGGAATTAAGGAGAAACTTCCTAACAGGGAGGACAGTTAACCAGTGGAACAGAAGTTGCCGTCAGCAGTTGTGGGAGCTTCATCACTTGAAGGGTAAAATGTTCCAATTTTACCCCTTTTTGAGCCAAAAGGATGGTTCAGTTAGGGCTCAGGGATAGCGAAGGCCCCATTTCTCTAAGTTCACACACACACCCGCCCCCAAAAATAATAGTTGCAGGAATTGGGTTTGGCCAGTCTAGAGAAAAAGAGAGTTAGGGGTGACGTGATAGCAGTATTCCAGTATTTGAGGGGCTGCCACAAAGAAGAGAAGTTCAGTTTATTTTCCAAAGCACCAAAACGCAGGACAAGAAACAATGAATGGAAAACCCATCAACTTCCTAACAGGGAGGACAATTAACCAGTGGAACAGCTTCCCCTCAGAGGCTGTAGGTTCACTGGAGGCTCTTAAGAAGATACTGGACAGTCACTTGTCTGAAATGATATAGGATCTCCTGCTTGAGCAGGGGGCTGGACTAGAAGACCTCCAAGGTCCCTTCCAATGCTGTTGTTTTGTTATTTTCTTGGATCCTGGACAGAAAAATTGGCAGTGGGGATACCTATAGTTTGAAAAGGAGAACTGGAACCAAACTGGAATTCTAGTGTCTGTTTAACACTTTTCTAAATTAAAGTGGGTAAAAGGCCTTCTGCTCCCCCCCCCCCCAACCATAGTCTTCGGTCTATTTCTCAATCTTCCATTGATTCCTGTCCATCAAATGACTAATCACTCCCAAGTTAAATTGTTCTACATCTTGACTTGGCTATTTGTGTCAATTGCCGAATCGAACCTTTGATATTGTCTGCGAAAGATCTGACTCAGTAAGGTTGCAGATTTTACTTTCCCACCCGGAGATCCTAAATCATTTTTATTCATTTAAGATAAAATCAAATCTTGGTCTATATAGAGAGAGGGGGGGAAGGAGAGACAGAAAGAGGCAAAGACAGAAAGACAGAAAAAAGAAAAAGAGAGAGAGAGAGAGAATGAGAAAGAAATAAAGATTAGAAGAGAGAGAAAGGGAAAGAGAAAGAAAGAAAAAGAGAGACAGAGATAGAGAGAGAAAGAAAAAAGAGAAAGAGAGAGAATGAGAAAGAAAGATTAGAAGAGAAAGAAAGGGAAAGGGAAAAAGAAAGAAAGAAAAAGAGAGGGAGAGAGAAAAGAAAGAGAGAGAGAAAAGAAAATAATTGAATTTACCTTGTCCCCTTGGAAACCAATTTCTCCAGGAATGCCTGCCATCCCTTCCTCACCCTGGATATACATCACCAAAGAAAGTTACAACAAATAACACACCAAGAACACAACACAAGTCCAGGGTTCAAAAGGGATTTTAGAGGATGGAGGGAAATGGCATGCTTTTTCAAGCTTTCCACAACCAGGATTGGTGGCAAAAACAAGATTAGAGCATGGCTGGCATAGCTGTTGCATGAGGTACGTTTCTTCAGAATGTGTTGTCTAGTGAATTTAGATTATTGGACAACTGACCGGTATCATTAATCTTGTAGAAGTAAATGAAGGTGGAGGTGGTTGACTAACTGGGAAGAATGGAACTTGGGAGTTATTTATCCTCAAAAATGCACAATAGTGAAAGGTGCAATGCGGACAGGATTTATAAGAACTTCTAGATCAACGGTCGCCAACCGGTGGGCCGCCAACCAGTGGACAACATTCCTCCTCCTCCTCCTCCTCCTCCTCCTCCTCCTCTTCCTGTTTTTGCAAGTCAACAAGACACAGCAGATGGAATAAGTTACTATCCAGCCTTTTCATCTGATTTGAGTTAATATTTCAAGATGGGCTGAGTCCCCTGGCAACAGAGCGGGTCTCGGATTGCCATGCCTTGCTCCATCTGAAGCAAGACGGGAAGTTTCAGATGCCACCAGGACTTCTTGCTGAAGGAGGAAGAAAGTCTGACCTCAACCGTTCCAACCCAATTGGGTTGGAAACCAAGAACAAAGAGGATTCCAGAAGACCTCCATGTATCCTGAGAACTTCTGTGTACCCTGAGAATCTTGAGCTTGGCCCAGCCCAGAGGTTGACACTCTGGTGGTTCCCCACATGATTTGCACTTGTCTGATCAGCCACAACCACAGAAGCCACTTAACCAAGTAGATGCATCTGTAGAGGTGAAGGCCAGGTTTTTCTCCCCAAACTTCTGTTCCCCCTGCCCCCTCATTTTTGCCACCAACTGTTGTTGAACAGTCAAGAGTATATTAATTGTAGAAAACTTGCAGATCCATGCTGTAGCTCTGGAAAGAAAGTGGAGAGCAATTAAGGGGAGAGGAGGAGGAGGAGGAAGTGGAGGAGGGTAGGGAGAGGGAGAAGAGAAGAGAAGAGAAGAGAAGAGAAGAGAAGAGAAGAGAAGAGAAGAGAAGAGAAGAGAAGAGAAGAGAAGAGAAGAGAAGAGAAGAGAAGGAGTATGGGACGGCAACAAGCTTCTGCATGCAAAGAAATCACAACAAACAATAAGGGAATATTCAGATCACCTTATCACCTTTCAGTCCATGTTCTCCTGGATTTCCCATCAACCCCTGATTTGAAAAAACAGAGAAAGAATCTCATATAACCTTCTTTCTGGAAACCCTCCTCTGGACAGGAAAGGCAAGGAAACTTAAAAGAGGAAAGGCTTTCATCTAATCATGGGGAAAGTTCAGATCTAACCAGCTGGCCTGGAACACCACCAAAATTAAAACTGGTAGGCTGGATTTTGGAAACGTGACATTGGAATTTAGGTCATCCTTGCTAAAAGTAGCCCTGGATTTCCCTTGCTATTCCTCTTCAGGTTATCACTCCTATTATTTATGTGGCTCAACCACTGAGTCTCCTCAAGTTCTCCTTCGATTTCCTGAAGTGCTCCTATCTTCCAGTTCTCCAGAGGAGATCTGGAGTCTACTAAGAAAAAGGACTTCTTCTACTCACCTTTAGTCCTTTTGGTCCTGGGAACCCCATTTCTCCAAGAACACCTACATCACCCTGGTGAGAGAAAAGAGGTTTAGGTTGGAAGATAGCCAGAAACACCTTCTGGTGCCTTCAAGAGCTACCTCTTCCATTTATTCTCTAGGATAAATCTTTTGGAGGTGGAAACCTAGGTAAATTGTAGGTTGTCTCACGCTACAAAGCAATGGTCCTTTTGTGGCCCTACAGTGTATGAACAATGCTGCAAAGTTCCACTGATTTAATGCCGAAGCAATCTCTTGCTTTTTACACACTCACGTACATAGAAGCAATTTATGTACAAGACAATGTCAAAGACAAGAAAGATTGTCTTTGACATTCAGAAATTTCGCAGAGTCTGGAACACATTGACTAAGTCCTCAGATTGCCTCCAAGTAGGGATGAATGAACAGGATACTCTCTGATGGGGACATCACATGGCTGGAAGGCGTACACTGAGTTGACTGTACACATCACATGGCTGTACACTGAGTTGGACCCTTCTGAAGAACAGATCCCTTCTTCGTGCAACTCTTCACAGAGGCCTTCTTGGAAAAGAGTTGGCTTCACAAAGCTGGCCAGGATAAATTAGCCAGAATAGAAACAAGCGGGCTCAGGTTATAGCACATGGTCTGATCAAACAATAGTGAATGCCCGCATGGAAAGATAGAAATTGAATCACAGCCAGTGGGATACTCAGCTTCAAGGGGAGGAAATATAGGGAACTCAACTGGTGAGAGTATGGCGATGAAGGTCTAAATATTTTCCAACGTAGAATGTGTTAAAAAGGTTGGCTTTAATGCACGTAGATGATGTGTTTCTCTTGAAATCCAGTTAAAGGTAAAGGTTCCCCTCGCACATATATGCTAGTCATTTCCAGCTCTAAGGGGTGGTACTCATCTCCGTTACAAAGCCGAAGGGACAGGTTGGGATTCCCCCCAACCTGACATTTTTCTGGAAGTCATTGAATCATAGAATTTAGAATCGTAGAATTGTAAAACTGGAAAGGACCTAAAGTAAAAGTAAAGATTCCCCTCGCACATATATGCTAGTCATTTCCGGCTCTAGGGGACAGTTCCGAAGATGTCTCCGTGGTCATGTGGCCGGCATGGCTAAACGCCGAAGGCGCACGGAACACTGTTCCTTCCCATCAAAGGGGTCCCTATTTTCCTACTTGCATTGTTTTTTTACACGCTTTCGAACAGCTAGGTTGGCTGAAGCTGGGGCCAGTCATGGGAGCTCACTCCGTCATGCGGCGCTGAGGGGTTGAACTGCTGAACTGCTGATGGTCTACCACTTGGATCCACCATGAGGGGCTCACCAAGGGTAGACTGTGAACCTACAAATGGATCAAGAAGTCTTAGGAACACACCGAGGCTGGAGGTTGTCATTTGTGAGATTTCCAGTTCAAATCCAGCATACAGCTATTGTCGCCCAGTTTGGGCCTGGAAGTGACTTTTTTTTTTATCCTCCTGTTCCTTGGACTTCTCCTCTCTGCTCCTTAATCAGAAAGCGATGGTGACGATCTGCAATTTTCTCTATCCTGGATCTTCACCTCCACTTTCCTATCAAGAGACCCGCTTCCAGACAGACTCTCTCCCCTTCTCCCCTCCAGAAACAACAACAACAAAAAAACACACACACACACACAGCATTGTTTATACAACACCAGACCACACAACAGGATGTGTGTGTGTGTGTGTGTGTATTTCCAACTCACCAAGTGTCAGAAACTTGAAATGTTCAATTCCTGCCTGCAAGAAGGCTTCACGGGAGGGACTAACTCCTAGCCCCAGGTTTTGGGAGGGGAGCAATGGATTTTCAGCACCTCCAAAAGGAAATTTCCCCCCACACACACAAAAAGCCCCCAGTGGCAGTGCAGCAGCCCAGATACAGGGGAGTCTTACGGCCTTGCTTCTGTTTGCAAGAACTGGGCACCTACCCTGGCTAATCTTTGATTCAGGAGAGGCAGTTTTGCTCATCGTCCTACACCAGCTCCTCCTTTCACCCCAGCTGCTAAATAAACGCATAGTAGCTTTATTGTTCTTTCAAAATAGTTGCGGGGGGAGGGGGGGAGGCAGGGGGGGGGATAAAAGCATCGCCTGACTTTTTTCCCCTGGTACTTACAAGAAGGCCGGGGACTCCAGGGGGACCAAGAGCTCCCAAGTCTCCCTAAACAGAAAGAAAAGATGAAACTCGGTTAGTGGGCTCTTTGTAAGAGGTGTGGGAAGAGAGCCGGAAGCCCACCGTCCCCAATTGGCTAGAGGGGGGTCATGGAACAGGAGCTCTTCCTGCCAGCAGAAATGCGGGAACAGCAGCGGGCGGCAACCAGGAGAGCTTTGCAAACCCCAGATGGCTCCCTCGGACCCGTGCCAGCTAAGTGATGAAGAGACTGAAAGTGGTTCACCTCCTCCTCCACTGGGAAGGGGAAGGAGAGAAGGGGGAGAGGAAGGACGAGGAGGAGAGGAGGAGGGGAAGGGATTTCAAGGTGGGAAGAAAAAAAGCGGGAGGGGGAAGAGGAGGAGGAGAGGAGAAGGAGAAGGAGGAGAGGAGAAGGAGAAGAGGAAGAGGAGGAGGAAAGGAGGAGGGGAAGGGATCTCAAGGTGGGAAGAAGACAAGGGGGAGGGGGAAGAGGAGGAGGAGAGGAGGAGAAGGGGAGGAGGAGGAAGAGGAGGAGGAGGAGAAGAGGAGGAGGAGGAGGAGGAAAGGAGGAGGAGGAGGAATAAAGGAGGAGGGGAAAGGATCTCAAGGTGGGAAGAAGAAAAGGAGGAGGGGGAAGAGGAGGAGGAGAGGAGGAGAAGGGGAGGAGGAGGAAGAGGAGGAGGAGGAGAAGGAGGAGAAGAGGAGGAGGAGGAGGAAAGGAGGAGGAGGAGGAATAAAGGAGGAGGGGAAGGGATCTCAAGGTGGGAAGAAGAAAAGGGGGAGGGGGAAGAGGAGGAGGAGAGGAGGAGGAGGAGAAAATGAAGGATCATAGAATCATACGGTTGGAAGGGACCTTGGAGGTCTTCTAGTCCAGCCCCCTCCCCAAGGCATATATTATCTGAGTGGGGGGGGAGGAAAGGAAAGGAAAGGAAATTCAAACATAAAGAGAGAAGAGCAATGTCATTCCACTCCTTACATCCAATATATGCTTAGACACACATCCACACACACTCTCACAAAACAAAATTGCATGTAAACACATACTGTGGTTAGTTACATAAAACAGATGGCTTTCAGCTGGAGAAACTGGCATCCATGACTCTAGGGAAACAGGCGCATGAACATAACTACATACATATATGTATACATATATGTGTGTGTGTGTGTGTGTGTATATTTATATTTATATATATATATATATATATTGGGGGGGGGGGGCAGATAGAAAAAGCTCCATCCATTAAAGAAAAGTTTGAACAACAAAGTTGTCCAAGAACTCCTGAAAACGCTTCTTTTAAAAAAGTGCAAAATAATGCGTGTGCATGAATACATCCTTAAGGAAGCCAGATAATCAAATGCATGAAAATAAAGGCCTGATAAGTATCTCGCTTTCTCCTTGTTCCCACCAGTTTCTGTTTTTACTTGACTCTTAACCTCAATGGATACAATCCAAGGATGAAAAGCAGGGAATTGCTACGACACGGACATAATCTGCTAGGAGAAATGGAAATAGGCAGTGGGCTTTAAAGGAAATGTTTGGTCCCTGAATGGACTTGGGAAAAGCAACATCCCTTGTCCTCAAACTGAGTAGACGTGGCCAACCTTCTGTGTCCACCCTCAAGAGAAGAGAGTTATGATCTCAAAGTTGGTATCTTGCTTGCTAGGGCTGGTTGGGTGCTAACTCTGGATGGGTGGATGGGTGAATGGATGGATGGTTGTGTGATAGAAGGATAGATGGCTGGTGGGTGGAAGGGTGGATGAATGGAAGGATGGATGGATAATGGATGGGTGGGTGAATGGATGGATGTGTGATGGATGGGTGGATGGACAGGTGAATGGGTGGGTGAATGAATGGACGGGAGGATGGATGTGTGGATGGGTGGTTGGATGATGGAAGGATAGATAGATGGCTGGTGGGTGGAAGGATGGATGCATTAATGGATGCATGGATGAGTAGACGGGTGGATAGATGAATGAATGGATGAATGAATGGGTGGGTGGGTGGATGGTTGTGTGGTGGAAGGATGGGTGAATGGATGGATGGATGATGGATGCGTGGATGGGTGGAAGGATGAGTTGGTGGGTCAGTGGGTGGACAGGTGAATGAATGGACAGGTGGGTGGATGCATGGATGGATGGTTGGGTGATGGAAGGAAAAATAGATGGCTGGTGGGTGGAAGGATGGATGGACAGTTGGATGGATGGATTTCCTCCTGTTTTCCTCCTGTTGGGTGTTCTCTATCACTGGAGGTTTCCAAAAATAGACTTGACAACCATTTGATTAGGGTGGTATAAGTTCTCCTGGCTTGACCAGGGAGTTGGACTAGAAGACCTCCAAGACCCCTTCCAGCCTATGATTCTATGATTCTAGTATTTCCTGGAAATTCAGACTCAGATCTATCAATGTTCCTCTCCTGGAATTTGTTCCCTCAGGGACTGGACACCTTCCTCATCATCCCTGCTTTTCAAACAAGCTGAGACCTTCTGTTTTTACTGGAAAATCCATGGAAAAAACTAAGGCAAAGCCATAACAAGAGAAGAATTCTCGCCACTGAAGGTTCAGGCAAAGTTTGCAGCTGATTGAGAAGCTCCTGTTTTCTCAAAGAGATCTTTCAAAAAGTGACCTCAAGATCTGGGTTGGATTATTCCCCCCCCCCCTTTTTTTTTTTTAAATGAACCCAGCATGTTTCAGGGGAAAATCTGATTTTTGGAAACTAGGAAATTGGGGAAAGGAACAGAAATTCCAAATCATCGTGGTTGATTTAAGATTACGTTCCCCACAGAATGTTCTATATTTGAAATCAGGGGAGCATTTGGCCTCCCGTGAACAGATCCAGGTTTGTGGCCTCCACACCCTAATTATTAACTTCTGTGGTCAGTTGGTGGGAAAATGTCCATGGAAGTTGGTGGGGGGAAAAAAATCTACTTCGGGACAGGCGTATCTCAAGAAGATCACGTGGTTTTGAATGCTGATGGAAATCCTTCAGGGGAACTGACTGGCTTCCAAAGCCTGCGTCAATCATATTCAGTTGTCCGTATCCTTTGTTATTTTTTTTTCAATGTTAGTAATGTCTAAGGGATGGCTCCTCATACATCACTTCTCAGGTTTCCAATTTTTCTTAAGAGCTGTAACCATCAGAGAAGAACGCTGTAATTCCCCTTAGTCAAGTTTTGGGTGACCAATTGTTCATGACTAATTTTCCCATGTTCTTCTTTTGTTGTACTTGTGTTTTGGCAAATAAAGTATTATTATTATTATTATTATTATTATTATTATTATTATTATTATTATTATTATTATTATTATTAATTATTATTAATGTAATTTTTCAATGTGAAAAATTCCAGGATTATCTTTGGGAAGAATATCTTCTGGCTTCTAAGCTCAACAGGTGGAGACATCTGGATGGCAAAACGGAGGCTACCACATTTTCAAATTCAATCACTCAATCAGAATAGAGCTGGAAGGGGCCTTGTAGGTCATCAACCCCACCCCACCCAAGCAGGCCATTTCTGACAGATGGCAGTCTAGTCTCTTCATGAAAGCCTCCAGTGATGAAGATGAAGACAACCAACCACTCAACTGAGCTCTTCCCAATCCAACCAAGCCTTGGGCTCCCATCTTTTGATTTTAGACCTCTTATCTTTTGATCTTCTTCCTTCGGCCCAAACCTCTGCTGACACAGGAAAAGCATCTGTTGTTGTTTTTTAATTCACAAGGAGCAGGAGACAATACCATGAAATGGCATCCAATAGAGTCCCTTTCCCTCTACTCAAAAATCTGCATTTTTTTTTTTAAAAAAAAGAGAAAGCCATCCTTTATAAACCTTTTATATCTTTATAAAATATGCATTTGAAAAAGAATGTATGTTTTTTTTTTTTTAAAAGTGGCTGGCTGAAATAAAAGTGAGCTTAGCCTGAGGGGGAAAATGCATTTTTTAAAAGTTCCTCGCAGAAGGGGAATTAGCATAGCCAAGAACTCTATTAAAGAAATGTGTACTAAAAGAGAAAGTGTGTGGTGATATTTACATTAATATCTACACACATCTGGGCAGAAACAGGAAACTGGGGGCCCCCAGAGGTGGCTGATCTCCAAAGATCCATGATCTCCAAAGGACCCATCCATTGGATGGGTTTGTTAAGATATATAGGTCAATCTTATCAGAAAATCACAGCCCTCTAACCTCCATGAATTAGGGAAACCTGGATTCTAAATCTTTTATGAGAAAATAACACTTGGAAGGGACCTTGGAGATCTTCTAGTCTGACCCCACTGCTCAGGCAGGAAACCTTACAGCATTTCAGACAAATGTTTGTCCAAATATCTTCTTTAAAACATTCCAGCGGAGGGTTGGAAAATAAAAATAGAAGTGAGAAATAAATGGAGATTATTGAAATTAAGAATGTACTTTAGGATAAAGATGTAAACAATATAATGATGATGATTAATATAATTAAGATTATTATATCTAATACTAGCTGGATACCCGCACTTCGCTATGAAACTATGTGGTCGGGCTTAGTTTTTGGGGAGGAAAATAAGGAGGGGGGAAATTCTGCCTCTGCCTGCCAGCATCCATCAGTATTCATCTGGCTAGCGTCCTGTCAGTATGTGGGAGAGTTGAGGGCTGTTTGGAAATTGAAGCAGTATTTGCTGTGTGAGCAAGAAGGAGACAGCAAGGAGCCTGGGTGTGGCTTAGCTCAACTGTTCTGTACTTCAGCTGCTTGATGCTGTGAAACTGAAACCAAAACTCTTCTCCTCTGCTTGTGTTTTGCATTTGGAAGAGATTTCTTTTCAGGTGGGGAGGGGGAGTAGAACTCCTTAGCATCAGAGCGTGTTAATAATCATAATAATATAGGAAATACTCTAAATGCTCTGATGGTCATTTCAAAAAATCCTTTCTTAGTGAGCCCCTAGAAGCCAAGAGGAACATACGAGCCAAATTTCAAGTTTGTAAGCTTTATGGTTTTGGAGATTTTGTGATGATGCGTGAGTGGTCTTTTGCTTTTATATATATAAAAGCAATAGATATATAGATATAGATATATAGATATTATATTTTCATTAGAAGATATGTTAAGAGGGAAAAACGAATAGAGTTATAATGCAGATTGATTATTGATGATTATTATTGATGGATTATTGATTATTGATTGATTGATTATTGTAAGATTAGAGAATTATTATCAATGTAACGAATATTCTGATTGCACATTTTGATTGCAATAGCACAGAGACACCCTGTTTAATAAAGCACTGCTTAATGGAAGATGATACGTTCAAGTAAAAAAAAAATAAAAAACTTATTTTAAAAAAACCTTCCAGTTTTGGAGCATTCACAACTTCTGGAGGCAACTTGTTCCCCTGATTAGAATCAGAATCAGAATAGAACCGAAAGGGAGGGTCGTAATCCGAGGAGCACCTGTATAGTGTGGTCCTTTCAAAATGAAACCTCCCACAAAACAGAGCATGGGTATCTGTTTGCTCCATCTTGCCCACAAAGAGAGTAGCAACTCATCTCACTTGCTACTCGAGTATTTTGCATGCTTTGCAAAAAACAACAACAACAAAACAAAAAACAAAAAACAAGAGGGGCTTAATTTCACCAGGGAACCTCGGACCAGAGTAGGAACCAGTAGCTTCTTTGTAGGAGGCCAATGTTATGGCCTACTAGTGGCCAGCGGAGCTGACGGCAGACTTGAATAGTAAGGAGATTGGGGAGGAACCTGGGCCAGTCCTGGAGTCTGGGGAAGGCTCTGATGACGGCTCTGCGTAGGAGGCAGAGATGGGGCAGGGTTGTCTGACAATCATCAGCTGCCTTTGGAGTTGAAGATTCATGGGGCAGAAGAACAGCTGGAGCCTGTTCCCGATGTGCACATGTGCAGAGCTGCCAGGAGAAGGGAACGGCTAAGGAACAAGGGGCGATTCAGGAATAAAGTTACAGGTGGATGGTGAATGCCTCCCTCCCATAGGAAATAAAGAAGAGCAAAAAGGGGAGGGGTGTTTGCAGGAGACCATTAGTTCATTTAATTAGGGTGAAGATTTGTTTGTGATTCCTTGCCAAGTATTTTCTGCTACAGCGTGGCGTTTGGAAGCTATCGGCCTGGCAACTCTCCAAGCCTAATAAGGGCTGTGGTTGCAATTCACCCTTGAAAGGCTGTTTGCCAGGATTTTGCTGGATGCGAGAAATGAGAGGAATTTCACTTCAGCCTAAATAAAAGGGGTGTTGTCGGGATGAGGGGTCTGCTTTGCGATTTTGGGAAGCCGAGGTCAGAACAGCCAATCCCAAACCTACAAGAACAAAGTTCTAACAACTTACCGGGTTTCCATCAATACCTGGTGGTCCACGTTCTCCCATCTCACCCGGAAAACCCTGCGGGATGAAGAAAAGGCGGAGGGGAAAAAAAACACGCTTCCGTTATTTATTTATTTTTTATTGTGATAGGAGAAGAACATAAGATGTTTCAGGAGACAAATGCAAGGTGTTAAAAGTTTTGGCTCTTTTTGCCCATCACAAAAGGGACAAGAACCTGGATGAATGAAGATCCATTTGTTTGTTTGTTTTTTTTGAAAAAAAAAACATGGTTTGCTGATCTACCTTCCTTAGCAATCCTTTCCAAGCAATTCGCACTCCGAATTGTAAAACAAATTGTTGCCCCAACCCCCTCAAAAAAGGGTGTATGAGAAAGAAATAATTCAGTGAGATGAGGCTAGGACCATCATCACACCCTGCAATTCACTCATGGCAATCATGAATTGTGGAGTTACCTGTGAGGATAGAGTAGAATAGAACAGAATGCAGAATAGGAGAAGAGAAGAGAAGAGAAGAGAAGAGAAGAGAAGAGAAGAGAAGAGAAGAGAAGAGAAGAGAATAATGGAATGAAGAACAGGCTAGAATAGAATAGAATAGAATAGAATAGAATAGAATAGAATAGAATAGAATAGAATAGAATGCAGAATAGGAGAAGAGAAGAGAAGAGAAGAGAAGAGAAGAGAAGAGAAGAGAAGAGAATAATGGAATGAAGAACAGGCTAGAATAGAATAGAATAGAATAGAATAGAATAGAATAGAATAGAATAGAATAGAATAGAATAGAACAGAATGCAGAATTGGAGAAGAGAAGAGAAGAGAATAATGGAATGAAGAATAGGCTAGAATAGAATAGAATAGAATAGAACAAACAGAGGTGGAAGGAACTTTAGGAATCCTCTAGTCTAGTCCAAACCCCAGCCTAGGCAGGAATCCCCAACACCACTTCAGACAAATGGTTGTCCAATCTCTTCTTAAAAACTTCCAGGGTTGGAGCATGCACAGCTTCTGGAGGCAAGGTGTCCCACTGATTAATTGTTCTAATTGTCAGGGAAATTTTCTTTAGTTCTAGGTTGCTTCTCTCCTTGATTAGTTTCCACCCATTGCTTCTTGTCCTGTCCTCAGGTGCTTTGGAGATTAGCTTGACCCCTTCTTCTTTCTGGCAGCCCCTCAAATATTGGAACCCTGCCATCATGTCTCCCCTGATCCTTATTTTCATTAAACTAGACATACCCAATTGCAGCAATCATTCTTCATATGTTTTAGCCTCCAGCCCCCTAATCCTCTTTGTTGCTCTCCTCTACACTCTTTTCTAGAGTCTCAACATCTTTTTTACATCGTGGCGACCAAAACCGGAGGCAGCAATCCAAGTGTGGTTTTACCAAGGTGTTAGAAAGTGATATTAACACTTCCCGTGGTCTTGATTTCCATCCCTCTGTAGATGCAGCCTAGAGCAAAGTATCTCCATGCATACAGCGAGGAACCTGAGTTTCTTTTGTGCATCTCCTGTGCATAATTATTTTTTGCCCTGGCCGTTTCCCACGCGGCCTGAACCTGCCTACTTGTGCGCCCATCAAAATGGAAGAAGGAAAAGAGAAAGGTGCCTGTCTCAAATCGGACTTCATGGCTTCTTCTACACACAAGCAGCCAAAAGACCAGGAGCCACACATACACTTTTGTGCAAAGATTTCCCTGACAAGCAATTCCAAGCTTCCGAAAGGATTTTGACTGACGTGTTGCCAAAGAGAAAGATCAACCACAAAGATTAATGTTTGGGCATTATGCCCAGAGTTCATCAAATTTCCATAGAATCAAAGACAGCATTCAGATGAATGCAGGCAGGGCGGCGTGAATGCATTCTCCATTGTCCAAGGGAAAGAAAATTTTACATCTGGCCTCTTTCTTAAAAGTTGGTATCGTTTACCCCCAAAAGGGCAGTCTGTGCCACGGATATGTGGTGGATCATATTATCAGCCATGTCAATCAAGCTGTTAGGTCACCATGCATGGAATGGATCCGTCATCTTTCTCAAGAGGCAAGTATAACACACGGCCCCCACAAGATGCGATCGATCGTTGGAATCCAGTCTGCTTTCTACAAATTCAGATAGGATCCCAGCTTCACTGCAGTCCCAGGGCCAATGATATATTCCAGCTAGATGGGATCAAGCAAAGAGCTTCCAGCAAAAATCTACTGGCTTGTATTGTGAGTCATTTTGATTAACTATCTCATCAAAGTGATTTTTTTTCCCCTGGCACTGTTCAGATACTTTTTAGATTAGGGGAGAAGGCAGGAAGTCCGCTACAATACAGGAGCTGTTGAAATGCAACACTTTTGACGTTGGAAAACTATCTCCAGGCCCTTAACTAGCTGGTTAACTAGTTTAGTTCTAAATGAGGTTCTTCCAAGCCCAAAATTCTTCAGCAATGGTCAGATAAACAGATAATCAGAGTTGGAAGGGACCTTGTAGGTCATCTAGTCCAACCCCCGCCCAAGTGGGAGACCCTACACCATTTCTGACAAATGGCAGTCCAATCTCTTCTTGAAAGTCTCAAGTGATGGTCAGAAGAACCTGTTTTAAGCACACCGTTCTGGGTTCTAAACTCATGGAGATTCTCAGTCATCCAAGTCATGGTTATCCCAAATATGCTTTTTTCAAGAGGCAACTGATCTTCCTTGTTTTTCTTTGAAGATGTTTCCATTTTCATCCAAGAAGCTTCTTCAGCTCTTCTTCTTCAGAGCTGAAGAAGCTTCTTGGATGAGAACCAAAACGTCTTCAAAGAAAAACAAGGAATCCCAATTGCCACTTGAAAAAAAAAAAAGTACCTTTGGGATTTAAACTCAAAATGTTCTGCACACTCTTCATGAGGACTACCCTTATTTCCAACCTGATTTTGTCTCTGGTGGCCCACTAAACTGAACTTCAAAATTTCCCCAGCTGAAGATGGCTTTTGACTATCAAAATAATGATACGATCCCTTTTTTCCCCCTCCAGCTGCCCTGCAGAAGATCTGAAGAGGAGAATTCACATTCTACAGAGGAATTATTGAGTCTATCATCTGCACCTCGATAACTGTCTGGTTTGGTTCTGCAACCCAACAGGACAGACACAGACTTCAGAAGACAATTAGGACTGCAGAAAAAACAATTACTATCCACCTGCCTTCAATCGAGGACCTGTATACTGCACAAATCTAAAAGAGGGTTGTGAAAATATTTACAGACCCCTCACATCCCGGACATAAACTATTCCAACTCCTTCCCTCAAAACGATGCTATAGAGCACTGCACACCAGAACAACTAGGCACAAGGACAGTTTTTCCCCTAATGCCATCACTCTGCTAAACAAATAATTCCCTCAACACTGTTCAACTATTACAACGTATGCACTACTATTACTGTTAATCTTCTCATCACTCTTTATCACCCATCCCCTCCAACTTGCGACTGTATGACTGTAACTTTGTCGCTTGTATCCTTACGATCTATATTGACTGTTTCCTAGTATGATTTGATTGCTTATTGTACCCTATGACTATTATTAAATGTTGGACTTTATGATTCTTGACTCTTGACAAATGTATCTTTTCTTTTATGTACACCAAGAGTATTTGCACCAAGACAAATTCCTTGTGTCTCCAACCACACTTGGCCAATAAAGAATTCTGATCTGATTCTGATTCATGTCAACTGCCTCGCAAACTATCTTGTCAAATCCTTGGAAGTTCTACCACCTTGAACGAGCCAGCCTCCAATTCTGCCTGTTGGTTTAAAATAGGCAGTTCTTAGCTTCATCGCCCACCCTAGACCACCTGTCATGCCTGAACACAATGAATAGGATAGGCCAAAAGTTGGAGACTCCACACTGAAACTGGGTTTTTAAAATGATCTATCGATGATTGTCAGGAATGGCTTAAAGTTATCCAGCATTCACTGGCATTGAATGAACAAGCTGTAATCAGTCCAACTTGGAACATATTGTAACACAATATTACCCTGTTGGATTTAATCAAGGGTGTTCGTTTCTTTGTTTTTATGTCTGGCTCATCTCACTTAATATATCAGTCCACTTAAAATACATTGTTTTGGGTCTCAAGAGGGAAAAGGTTTGATTCACCACCGTTTTCACACGCGTTGAAATGAATGTGTAAGACACAGAAGAAGGTGGTGAGTGAAGATACGCAGGAGCCAAACTCTTAGTGTAGGATTACACTCTGAATCTGCCTTTCACGTTTTAAAGAACATCCCTTCATAGAGAAGGAATCCATCCAACAGATGGTTAAGAATTTGAAACTATACATAAAATGTATGCATTTTTTTTTTTTTTCAGCTAAGGGAGTTCAACAAGTCAGTTTGCATGAAATGCCACAAACCCATTTATGGAGATTAGACCTCACTGGAGAAAGACAAATGGAGGAGAAAACGGCCATGACCCAGGATGCAAGGAGAAGGCACCAAAGCAGGAGATCAGGGGAAGATCTTGATGTCAATTCGTAAAACATTCTTATGCCTGTTTTTGAGTTGCCATAAATAAGGAGGGAGGGAATCTGAAGGAGAGGTATGGCAGTTTAAAACCAGAAGTACATTCCACGCTTATCTTACAAAGTTTGTAGCTAGTCTACCAGATCTTCTGCCCACAAAAATCCTTCATTGGAGAATGTGATTGATGACACCCAGCCTGTGAACATGCACAATTGGAGAATCTGATTTATGACATACCCAGGGCAGAAGGGGGGGAGCAACAGAGTCACAGGGGACTGTAAATTACGTATTCCAGAGTTGGCATCCTTTAGGTTAATGCTGATATGTTGCTCCTAATAAATCTTTTAAATTCTTTTGAAGCTTGGACCAAGGCTCATGATTTAATTAGGGCAATCTCCGGAACCCTGAGTCACCTGAGAGTTTTCTCTGAGTCTTCAAAAGGGCCACAAAGAAAAGCAGTGAAAGGAGAAGAATATGGTTGGAAAGACTCTGGGAATGAACACAGGAGAGGAAAAAAAGGAGGATGAAGCAAAATATTGTGGTGGGTGTTTTTGAAATTGCAAAGATCTTCTCTGTGTCAGATCTTAAGGTCCTAATTAACTCCTCCATTTAAAAGAAAGACAGAAGACACATCAGAAGTTTACAGCTGAGAATGATAACTGTGAGCTAGATGAGCAAAAGTGAGCTAATTTTTATCCAGGTTTCCAGATCAGAAATTTGTAGCTAGTCTACTGGATCTTCTGCCCACAAAAAATCCTCAAAGAACCTTCTTTTTATCTTGCACAGCCAACCCATCCCATCTCACAAATCAGGTCTTTGTTTACCAATTCAACCAACAGCTATCTGGCTTCACAACAATTGTGACCACTGAGGCTAACATTCCAAACATTTCAGCAATGTTTGTTCTCCACCCATGGTGCACAGCTGGCATTACCCAGGAAGAAACAAAAACCTTGCTTTTTTTAGGTTGAGCTTCTGCAGGAATTTGCATTTTGCCGCAAGGAAGGATGATCAACAAGACTTTGTTGAATGAGATAACAAATAGCAAGCCATGTCTTCACCAAGGCAGAGAAGCTTCGTGTTGTACCAACCAAACCACCGAAGGAGGATCAGGAAATGTGAAGAGTTGTTCAGAGTAATCTGCTCCTTGTGCGTCCTCTACAAACGACAGTTCCAGGTCGGATTCCAAACATCCCTTCACAATCTGAGTTAGAACTGTAGTTTGTAGAAGACACAAGGAGTTGATCATGCATGGTTCAATGTGGATCATCAGAAGATTACAGAATAATAGAGTTGAAAGGGATGGAGGAATAGATTAAGTGACCTCAAAGGATCCATCCCACTTCATAATTTTGATATCGCTGAAGATAAAACAATTTCCCAGATCTATTCTTCAAGAGTGGTCGAAGGTCGCAGAACTAAAGTTAAGATATTCTGTGCTCGTTACTTCATTTTTCTCTTCGCTGCTTGTGGGCCTCTGATAATAAGAAGTATATCTTAAGTATGGAAGCTCTACACTCACTCTTTAAAATTCTATTTTTTTTACTAAGTCTAGAAGATACAAAGATGGCCATGCTTGCAGTGTAAGCGACAAGCCTCCAAAACAGAAAGGACAAATAAATAAATAAAAACTGTTTAGGATCTTCAATAAAAGGACACTCAGGCGACATGGCTCCAAAACAGAAAGGGCAAATAAATAAAAAGAAAACCGTTTAGGATCTTTAATAAAGGGACACTCGGGCAGAGCTAAAGCAGTTGAGACTTACTGAAAGGTTTTCTTTGCTTTGCTAGAGTAAAAGAGATTATTTCCAATTATGTAGAAAGGACTTTTTGGGCCATTTAGCCCTCTCTCTCTCCAAAAATTGTTGTTATTTTTTTTTTTTTTTCACTTGGCTCAAGAGTGGATGTTCAGTCTTGGAAAAAAGAAAAGTTAGGAGAAACTGGATCCAAGCAGGTGAAACAGTGCCGGGGATACGTTCCCAAAGATTGCAGGGTTTGCAAAAAACAAAACCTTTACAAAACACAGACACAAATGCAAGAAGAAAAGGGAAGAGGAATCGTAGAAAAAGGGTTGGGAGGGGAATCTGGTCAGGATTCATTTAAAGTAATAATCTGGGTGTTGGGACAGAGGGAGAGAGAACAAATAAATCTAGCAAGCATCTCAAAGCTTATGTTGGCTGCAGAGGTTTTGGAAATCCTGTGCTGTGAATAAATGGCTTCTTTTTACCTTGCCAAATTAAAAAAAAAAAGGGGGGGGGTCAGAATAGAGCAGCCCGTAGCCGGCTGGAGTTTGCAATGCTACAAAAACTGTGTACAAATGCCGACCAAATCCACTCACGTGGTCCTTTAAATAGAGGGGAAAATATCTAAAGCTGGAACCTGACCAGGGTGGTTTTGGAAATGACTTTTCAAAAGATTAAAAGAACTTCAAAACTCAAAAAAAAAAAAATCATTCTTTGATGGGACAAGCCCTGTTATGGCAATCAAATAGAGTAGAATAGAATAGAATAGAATAGAATAGAATAGAATAGAATAGAATAGAATAGAATAGAATAGAATAGAATAGAATGGAATGGAATGGAATGGAATAGAATAGAATATGGAATGGAATAGGATATGGAATGGAAGAATAGAGTAGAGTAGAGTAGAGTAGAGTAGAGTAGAGTAGAGTAGAGTAGAATAGAATAGAATAGAATAGAATAGAATAGCAGAGTTGAAAGGGACCTTGGAGCTCTTCTAGTCCAACCCGCTGCCTAAGCAGGAAAACCCTACACCTCTTCAGACAAAAGGTTATCCAACGTCTTCTTAAAAACTTCTAGTGTTGGAGCATTCACAACTTCGGGAGGCAAGTTGTTCCACTGATTAATTGTTCTAACTGTCAGGAAATTTCTCCTTAGTTCTAAGTTGCTTCTCTCCTTAGGCTAGTCATCATTTGCTCTCTTGCTTGTACTTACAGAAGCACGTCATTCAACCTTGATGATGTTCCTCTCACCCTTGTCAACAGACCATATCACCCAGCACCCATTGAGGCTGGGCAGATGGGAATTGTGGGTCCAACCAGGCAAAGGAAGATAAGTTCTCTTTCCCTAGAGTAGACATCTAGCTGAGTTGGTTGGGTTTGTCCAGAAATTGACAAATACATAGCAGTGTGGCTAAGGCATGCGGTCAACATTTTTGATCTTAATTCATGTGAGAGTTGGGGGAGGGGGTTTGCCTCCAACTGTAGCTCTGAAAAAAAAATCATATGCTGACTAGCCTAAACGTATTTTCCCTTCCAAATTGCAGATTGGAGAAAGATAAATGAGTTTAGAAGAACGGAGGGATCACTGAACACAAAAACAAACACAGAATCAAGAGCACGTGCCATGTTAATACCACTTTATAATGCCTTGGTAGGGCCACACTTGGAATATGGCTTCCAGCTTTGGTCACCACAATGTAAAAAAGATGATGAGATTTAGAAAGAGTGCAGAAAAGGGCAACAAAGAGGATTAGGGGACTGGAGGCTAAAACATATGAAGAACGATTGCAGGAACTGGGTCTGTCTAGTCTAATGAAAAGAAGGACTAGGGGAGACATGATAGCAGCCTTCCAATATCTCAAGGTGCTGCCCCAAAGAAAAGGGAGTCAAGCTATTCTCCAAAGCACCAAAGGAAGGACAAGAAGTAACGGGTGGAAACTAATCAAGGAGAGAAGCAACTTAGAACTAAGGATACATTTCCTGACAGTTAGAACAATTAATCAGTGGAACAACTTGCCTCCAGAAGTTATTAATTGCTCCAATACTGGAAGTTTTAAAAAAGATGTTGGGTAACCATTTGTCTGAAATGGTGTAGGAGGGCCATGATGGCAAACCTATGGCACACATACCATAGGCGACATGCAGAGCCATTTGTGTGGGCACGCGAGCCCCAATCAAACTTATCTCACTGCGCATGGATGTGCCTCCCAGCTGATTTTCAGGACTCTTTTGGCCTGCCAGAGGCTTGAGAGAAGCCTCTGCAGGCTTTGCAGGCTGAAAAAAATAGGCCCATTTTGTCACTTCCTGTATTTCTGGAAATACTGGAAGTGACGAAACGGGCCCATTTTTTGGTCTGCAAAGCCTGCAGAGACTTCCTTCAAGCCTCTGGTAGGCTGAAAAAGGCCTCAAACAGGCCAAAAATCAGCTGGGAGGTGCAATACAGGTAAGGAGGTGGGAGAAATTGCATGCACATGCGCAGGGGACACCTAATTATGTAGAGTACTGCATGGTCTAACAGCAAAGCCAGGATTTGGGGCTCTCTATTCCCAATGGCCACCATCGTGGCACAAGGATGTCAGTCCATAGACCCCATCGACAGACACACTCAAGCACTCTGAGCAAGACGGAGAGTAAGCAGAGGTTGGAGAGGGAGGGAATACTTTGAGGAAATCAGAGAGATTTCAGCTCCATGTGGCAGGTAACCAAGTAGAGCTCAACCAATTAGATCAAGGACTGGATGATGTCTTATGTAAATGGGGGATTCCTCAACAGCCTGTTCTTTTGTAAAAGATTCCTTTCCTACCCTAAACATCTGAATTCTCCCTCTGGGGACACATCAACATAACACAGGGTTTCCCAGAGCTGCAAGAATGGGTGTGACAGGCCTCCCTCCTGTGGACACACTGCCCTACTTGCGGCTACCTTCCAATCGCCACTTCCTCCCAGGCAGCTTTGCGCCTTGGATGCATTGGAAAAGAGCAGCATGGACGAGGAGTGGAATTGTCAAAATTGTCCATTTCCAGCATTCATCGTATCCCTTCCCGCCCCTGCTGAGCTGAGCTCCAGGGAAGGCTTCCAAGCTCTGAGTCACGTCCAGCACATCTATTTTAATCCCCCTCCTTTTTTTAAAACATTGCTACATCATTCCAGGAGGCCTACTGAATGAATATATATCTGTCTGTCTGTCTGTCTGTTCATTTAACTATCTACTAAACTTGTCTGTTTCTATGTCTATATCTATCCATCCATCCATCCATCTTTCTTTCTATCTATCTTTCTAGCAGCCATTCAACTTATCTATCTAAACTTGTCTATCTGTCTACCTATCTCTGCCTGCCTGCCTATCCATTTAACTTATCTATCCACTCATCTGTTTCTATGTCTATATCTATCCATCTATCCATCCACCTCTCCTTTCTTTCTAGCTATCTATCTAGCCATTCAACTTATCTATTTAAACTTATCTATTGTTCTGTCTGCCTATCTCTGTCTGCCTGCCTGTCTATCCATTTAATTTATCTATCTACTCAACTTGTCTGTTTCTATGTCTATATCTATCTATCTATCTATCTATCTATCTATCTATCTATCTATCTATCTATCTATCTATCCATCCATCCATCCATCCATCTATCTATCTCTTGTTTCTTTCTAGCTAGCTATTTTCTTTCTAGCTAGCTACCTATCTAAACTTGTCTATCGGTTTATCTGTCTACCTATCTCTGTTTGTTTGCCTGTCTGTCTATCTATTTAACTTATCTATCTACTCAACTTGTCTGTGTCTATGTCTGTATCTATCTATTTATCATATACAATATCAACCCATTCAACTTACCTACTCAACTTGTCGGTCTGCTTGTTTGTCTATCTATCTACATCTATGTAGCATTTATCGATCTATTGATCTATCTAATTTGTATTGTGTTATCTAATATGTATTCATCCAACATGTCTACCCATCCATCCATCCAACTCCATCTGTCTGTATGCCTCTGTCTACTTACCTACCTACCTACCGTACCTATCACTTCATGGAAGGAGTTTGACATACCTCTTTGTTAAAGAATGGGACATGGAAGAGGCTCTGAGAGACCTGAATTGGGGCAGGGTGCACCCTGGAAAAACACCAAATGCTCTCCTCTTAACACCAAGCTAGGAGATTGAAGACAGATTGGAAATTCTCACAATTTCTCAAAGAGGAAGAATCCTATGAATGGATACTCAATTCTTTTCAAGGGGCAAGCCAGTTCTTAATCCGGAGGCCAACCCCTTGAGGAAGTCCTCTCTGGCTAACATCAACCTAATCTGAGGATACCTGGTTGTAGTATAAGCCACACACCCCTTCACAGAAGTGTGTTGACACATGAATGGTCAAAAACTCGGCAAAATTGATAATCAGAGAAGAAACATCATAATGGCAAAAAAAAAAACAGCTTGTCACACTAGCCAACCAGAACATCCACTTCTCTCCTAACCTTTTTTCCCCCTCTGCTTTTATACTTATTCCTTAATTGAGACCAATCAGGGAAGAAATATGAGCTTCCCTCCCACCCTTCCAAGTTTATTTTCCACTACAGGTTTCCTGCTATAATTATACCCATTAGCAAATGCACGCTAAGATGAAGCGTGCTCAAAAATCCCTCTGAAATATCTGTTAACGGTTCTCTTGAATTGCACATTAGAGGTTTTTTTCTTTAATAAAAATAACACTGTAACACAAACAATTCAGAAATGGAAGGTTTGGTTTGGTTTGTTTGCAGAGAAAATCCCAACCAGAGTGAAAAATATTTGCCAAAAGAGAATCTCACCCTTCTCTTTAAGAGCGGGAGGGAGACTCCATTAAGAACAACATCAAAGTTAAGTGCTATATTGAAAAAAAAAAAGAGAAGGGAAATATGAGGATTTGGAGTGGAAGACTGTGAGAGTGAAACATCTGGAGAACATTGGGAATTCTGATACAAAATACAAGTTGCAACAAAATCCCCCACCAGATTTCTGCACTGAACAACTGTTGTTTTAGTTTAGCTCTTTTTTTTTGGGGGGGGGGGAAATCGTCCACTTTCCTTTTCTCTATTTTGTTTTAACAATTACAAACCCAAAGTCTGTGATGTAAGCGGTAATTATCAGCTCTGGGAGTTGGAACCAAACTCCCGCCTCCAAACTGGAGACTGTTTCAACTGATAAAACTTGATACTGGTAGTGCTCACTTATGATGGGAAAAGTCCAAAACAAGAAGAACCACGTTATATGGGTTTGGATTATCAAGTACAGCAGGAGTTGGGTGATTTTTCCAGCCATGATGGAGAAAACCCATCTGCCATTTTAGTCTAAAGTTGCATTGACCTGCATTAAATCCTATTTTCTGTTTAACGCCGGCTCAGGCTTAATAGATAGCATGGCTGGCTGAGGAATTCTGGGAGTTGAATTCCACAAGCCTCAAAGTTGCCAAGTTTGGAGATCTCTCCACGAGAGAGAGGCACAAGGAAAGCTTTGTAGAAGCAGGAGAAGAACATGGACATTTCAAAGGTGTTTTTTTTTCTTTTCAAGAGGCAACTAGACTTTCTTGTTTTTCTTCTTCTTTAGTTTCTGGGATGAGAAGCGAGACATCTTCAAAGAAAAACAAAGGAAGCCCAGTTGCCTCTTGAAAAAGCACCTCTGGGATAACCGTGACTTGGATGATTGAGAATCTCCATAGACAAAAGCATTCATGCGTTTGAACTTTGGCCTTTGAGAAGATCCAAAGATGCTTTTTCCAGAGACAACTGGACTTCTTTTGTTTTTCCTTGAAGGCAGTTTTGCTTCTTGGATGAGGAGCAAAATATCTTCAAGAAAAAAACAAAGAAAGTCCAGTTACCTCTTGAAAAAGCACCTTTGGGACGACCATGACCTGGATGATGGAGAATCTCCATAGGCATTGGAGAAGACTTCTGAAAACACCAGATATCCAAGAAACGAAACCAACACCTCAACCCAGAATTTTTGGTCAAAGAGGATCAGGATCAGATTGTCCTACTTCAGACATGTTAAAAACCTGGCTCTCTGGAGAAGATCCTGATGGTGGATAAGAAGGAAGGAAAGAGAAGTGGATGACCTTCAAAAAGGTGGACAGACTCAATGACAGTAGAGATGAGTACACCATTAGAAGACCTGAAGGACCAAGTTAAGGATAGGTCAGCATGGATAAAATCTATCTGTGTGCTCCTCACTCAACATTCCACAACATATCATTGGCCCATCATCAACCAACCCAAAGAACTGCAACATTCTCAAGAACTTCCAATATCTCCATCCCCATCACCCTTCTCCTGCTTAATTTGGAACAAGGTCTGCATAATAGACAAGGAAAAACTTTACCGGCCTACCGATCTTGCCCTTCTTCCCAGGAACTCCGGGGATTCCCTAAAAAACAAAGAGAAGGAAAAACATGAAAAACTGGAGAAGGATTGGATAGCCAGAAAAGAGAAACCAGAATCTTAAAGAGAAAGGGGAAATCCAAACAAGGAACAACTGAGAAACAAAGTGGTCCAGAAGGTTAGCACGAGAGAGCAAAAGAAGATGGAGAAGGAATTCAATTCAGCCCTTAATTTTTTTTTCCTTCTTGAGTCTCGGTAGGACACCCACCCACCCATCCACAAGGTTTGTCCCCAGACAGTTCCAGGAATCAGAAACAATGCTTAGCTGGATGAATAATAAAGCTACTGATTTGGACCCAAGGGAGATCCAAGCCAAGAATGCTCGCTGGAGAACCTCACTTTATAGCTCAGATTTGGTTACACAAAAGTCTTAAATTAGCATCTCCTGAGCATTAACACATTCCTCTTGTAATATATACACAGTCGCAGGCTGTGGGATCTAGGATCTGCCAATAGCACAGAGCAAAGGAACTGGCTCAGCAGTGCAGAGCTGGGACCACGGTCTCTCCAATGAAGCCTACAGAGATCCAAAGTCCAGTCTTATTTGGCTGGGAAACCTCCTTGATAATGATGAGTCTAGGGCTAGTTATCTCTGCCTCGGGGGACTGTCTCGGGGATGGAAACTTTTTCAGACACATGGGGGCCTGGGCTGTAGGCCCTACTGCTTTAGAGGAAGGAAGGAAGTCTAAAAACACACATTTACTTCCAAGTGTCTTTATCAAAGCTCCCAACTGCACAGGAAGAACTCAATTAGTTGAGTTCCTGCTCTGGTTGGCTATCGGTAGACTTTCCTGGCCTCATTTTGACCCTCTGGCTGCTCATGGTTCAGCCATGACTTCATTGTTTACAGATTAGAAAATAGAGAAAGCCAACGGAAATGAAATTGTTTGTTCTTCCACCGTAGCTTCATAAGAGGGCAAAACAGGAGTGGTGGAGGGGTGGCAGTCCTATAGGCATAAGCAGTTGTCAGTCTCAAGTTCAGAAACTCTCTAGAAGTCTTAGGATCTCTGATTCCATGGATCTTCTGGGGAAGGAAGGAAGGAAGGAAGGAAGGAAGGAAGGAAGGAAGGAAGGAAGGAAGGAAGGAAGGAAGGAAGGAAGGAAGGAAGGAAGGAAGGAAATATGTAAAATATCTTAGGTGTGAATTGGGTAAGAAAGGGAGGGGGAGGGAAGGAAGGAAGGAAGGAAGGAAGGAAGGAAGGAAGGAAGGAAGGAAGGAAGGAAGGAAGGAAGGAAGGAAGGAAGGAAGGAAGGAAAAAGAATGAGAATATGTAAAAAGTCTTGGGTATGATTTAAGGAAGGAACGAAGGAACGAAGGAAGGGACTTAATACCCCAACCCCTACTGGAAATCCTCAATGGATCACACTCAAGAGACTGCAAGGACCCAACCACTGTGAACACCACCATGGTGTAGAACTAAGACTAGGTGGGACCAGAATCCAAGAGTCATCTTCTGCCCTGGGAGTTCACAAGATGAACTTAAGGCCCATCACTTTCTCTCTCCCCTTCAACAACCTACACCTTCCAGGGTTGCTTTGAGGGAGGATGAGATTAGAAGAGGGAGCACAATTCTCGCCAACTTGAGCTCTTGAGCGAAAGGCAAGGCGCCAAGCTTGAAGATGTACCTAGAGTTGGGTTGGCCACCTCTAACAGCAAGACAAAGGTGGAGAAGGAAAAGGGAGCTTTGCGGTCAAGTTCCATTGCTCTCTGCAACAAAGGGGGATGCCCCAGAACCCACAATGATAAAACAAGACTGGCCAATACTTACTCTTTCCCCATCAGCCCCCGGCATTCCCAATAGTCCCAGTGGACCAATGTACCCCTGTGGGAAGCAGGAAAAGAAAAACAAAGAGCATTTTGTCTCCTCAGAAGGTGGAAGGTCGGAGCAGGTCATTGTCCAGCGCTGGGTCGAGGTGACCTTGACGAAAGAAACCTTGGGGCAAGTGTATATGCCCATGGACTGCATGGTGATATTTTCCACGATGTAGTCCAAGGGCACATACCCTCACACCAGGGACCAGTGTGCTTGGCAGGGAGGAAGAGGATCAACAGGTAAACAGGCAGATTATAGCAATAACACTTTTAAGACTTATACACCGCTTCACCATGCTTTGCAGACCTCTCTGAACGGCTGACAAGAGTTGGCACATCGCCCCCAATAATCTGGGTCTTCCTTTTACTGACCTCGGAAGGACGGAAGGCTGAGTCAACCTTGTGTCCCCCGTCAGGATTGAACTCCAGGCTGCGGGCAGAGTTAGCCTGCAATGCTGCCCTCTAACCCCTGTGCCACCATGGCTCTTTTCAAGGCAATTCTCATCTGTTCTTCTAAATCAATATATGATCTGCTTGGCAAGATACTGCTGTGCTCCAAGATCTCACAAGCACTTAGACTTATATAGGTAAGGTCAAGGTTCCCCTCACACAACCGTGTAGTTGTTTCTGGCTCTAGGGGGCAGTGCTCGTCTCTGTTACAAAGCCAAAGAGCCAGTACTGTCCGAAAACGTCACCGTGGTCATGTGGCCGGCGTGGCTAAATGCCGAAGGCACACGGAACGCTGTTACCTTCCCACCAAAGGGGTTCCTATTTTTCTACTTGCACTTGCTTTCAAACTGCTAGGTTGGCAGAAGCTGGGATGAGTAACGGGAGCTCACTCCATGATGCAGCGCTGGGGATTCATACCGCCAAACTGCCGGCCTTTCTGATCGACAAGCTCAGCATCCTAGCCACCGAGCCACTGCATCCCCTTGACTTATATACCACTTCATAAATGCTTTATAGTCCTCTCTAAGCAGCTTAGAATTGTCAGCCTATTGCCCCCCCTCCAAATATTCTGGGTCCTCATTTTAGTGACCTTGGAAGGATGGAAGGCTGAGTCAACTTTGAGGCAGTCAAGATCAAACGCCAGGCTGTGGGCCTAGTTGGCCTGCAATGCATTGCATTGTAGCCACTTGCCACCACGCTCTTATGGTATGGGTCCTCACCTGGCACAGAGGGGCAGCAGAGGCATCATGGAACTTGGTCCAGTTTGTTAAACGAAAACAACAAAACACAGTTTCCTAATAATAGTGTCATAACCTCAGAGAAAACCTCAGAGAAAATCTAAGGAACCACGAAGGACTTAAAAAGCTTGAGCAAGTCCACAATCAATCCCTAATCCAGAGGTGAGGAACAATGGACTCTGTATGATTTGTGGACTTCAATTCCCAGAATTCCTGAGCCAGCATGGTTACACAAATCATAAAAGGACCATCATTCCCTGCCCTTGTTCTAATCAATCAATCTGGCTTGGTTCTACAGGTTAAGCATCTATGAGCCTTTTTCTCTCTCTCTCTCTTTCCTTCCCTTCCTCCCTCTTTCCCCCCTCTCTCTGTTGTGTGTGTGCATGCATGCATGTGCAGATGTATAGGAGTCAACCAGCTGAGAGCAGGGTCAAATGCACCATTAGTTTGGAGTCCCTACACCTCCAATTTGCCTTGACTGCTAATAGTTCAGATTCTTGCAAGCAGGTAACATAAAATAAACTATCCTGATTCCTGACTTCTTGCATCTGACTGTGTGTGTGTGTGTGTGTGTCTGTTCCTCCAATGTAGTTGTCTTTTTCATTCCCCACACTGTTATTCCCAGCACTTTGATCTCCTTCACCTTCTCCATCCCAGTTAGAAAAAGAAAGAACACCAAAAAAGAAAAAAAAAAAACGAGTATGCCAAACTCACTTTCCACCAACACTGAATTACAGGTATTGCTTGACTTACGACTGCTCATTTAGTGACCGTTACAACGGCCCTGGAAAAAAAAGTGACTTAGCTTATGACCATTTTTCACACTTAAATGATCCTTGTAGCATCCCCATGATCACGTGATCAAAATTCAGAGGCTTGGCAACGGACTCATACTTATGACGGACGCAGCGTCCAGGAGAGTGGGTCACATGGTCCACCTTAGTGACTTTCAAAAGCCAGGTTCACTTCACAACTGTTTTGAGTCACCTTAACGATTGCAACGTTTCCCTCAACAACAGGGGCAAGAAAGTCATTGAACAAAGGTCTCACTTGGTAACAAAAAAATTGGCAGGGGCTGAGTTGAGGTCATAAGGTAAGGACTGCCGGCAAATGACATGTCCTGGCCCTTCTCCTCTGAGATCCTAGCGACTTTTGTAAAGTAACCACCATTTCTTTCATTCCCTGTGCAACCTTTTGCAGTGAGAAGTTTTCCTAGCGGGGCATCAAGAGAGGTCAGAATTCATTACAGCTTCTGCAAGCCATTAACAAGCTGACTCACTTGTACCCCCCAGTTCTACCCCATCCTCTTTTCCTCTTTTCCACACATTATATGAAAACGCTGCCAGGTTTAAAGTTTTTTTTTTCTTTTTTTGTTTATTGCTCACAAGTTTCCTGGCACGAAAAAAGCAGCTGGTAGCGTTTTTCACTGCTCAGAGGAGTAAAAACACATGACAAAAGAGAGGAGGCGGATTTGCTGGCCTGGAATGTTGTTGTGATTTATGACCAAAGATGAGACAAGGAAAGAAGAATAAGACAAGGTAATAATAATGCCATTTGACTTCTTTGGGCAAAAAGCAGGGAGGAAATAAAGAGAGAGGAGGAGGAGGAGGAGGAGGAGGAGGAAGGAGGAGGAGGAGGGATCTCATAGAGGGGAAAGGAGGTTTCAGCATCTGAGCTAGAGAAGAAAACCTGAACAAAATCTCCAAGAATTTTCTCTTTTCAATCTCCAAAATTGAGGTGCTTTTCAAATGAGGCAAGCATCCAAGTATGGAGTAACATTGATGCTACTGGCTTGGAGTGTGGAGATAGTCAGAGCATGGAGTAACACTGATGGTAGAGGGTAATGGGAACACTAAACAGAGTCAGAGAAAAACTTGGAAGAGCTTAAAAAAACAACAGAACCCCCCCCCCCAGAAATCAGGTGTGAATATTCCATATGCCACTTCATTCTTTGAGTTGCATCCCCCCCCCCTCTGTTTCTAGGTGGCCGGGCACTTGCTCCTTGGCTTAAGATCAAAATGCACCCGATTTTCAAAAAAGCATGCACCCCCAAAAGTTGCTGCTTTTTATTTATTTATTTTTTAAAAAAGCAGATTTAGCACAAGGGGAAGTTCAAGGAGAAACGTAAAGAGAGAAGTCCAGTGTTCTCACAAATGTCCCAGGATAATGTTGTAGGTTCCAATCGGAGTCGGTCCCCAAGGACCAAAGGTTTATTCTTCCAAGCTTTTGGGCTCGTGTTGGAACCCATCACCAAGATATTCAGATATTCCGAAAAGAGAGAAGTTCCCAGGGATGGATGGGTTCCAGCACGAACCCAACATTTGGAAAAATTAAAACCTTTGATCTTGGGGACCGACTCAGATTGGGTCCTCCAATATTCTCAGCTCGTCCTCAGCCCTGAGACCAGAGTTGGTTGGTACAAGAATCAAACTGAGGTCTGGAGAAAGGGGTTACTAGGCGTGAAGAAGAACCCAAGTCCTGTTGTTCTGACTCTTTTTTCTCAGTTCTGATTTCTTGTTCATTAATAGAGCAGAGAAGCAGCCATTCGAATAGCTTCAACCTCAACCTACAAACGTCAGACCCAGAGGTGGTATTCAGCCGGTTCGGACCGGTTCTAGCGTACCGGTAGTGGAAAATTTGAGTCGTTTGGAGAATTGGCCAATACCACCTCTGGCTGGCCCTGCCCTCCCGCCCACGTCGTTCCCAGTCTTATATTCCCGTGTTTTTTTAGCTCTACTGATTTGCATGGCAGACAGAGTCAATTGCCGCATCTCAGCTGAGCTAAAAAAACAGCTCAGCTCACCCGTGCTGACACCGAGGGCGGTGTTTGAGTGCCGCTTGCATGCACGAAGCACGCTCTCATAGAACCCAGTAGGAAAAGATTTGGAATCCCACCACGGGTCAGACCCAACCTGGCTGTGGAAAGACCTTCTCGCCGACTTACTTGGCTCCCTTTCGGGCCAGGCTTCCCTATCGGTCCAGGTAATCCCTAAAACAGAGGGAAGAGAGAAACAAATAAAAAAAGATGGATTAATTTGGAGAGGTTCCATCTCAGAGCTTCTCTGCGAAGAGCAGCAAGGCCAGAGAGAAGGGAACACAACTGCTGGGAAATTGGGAAGGTGCCAAGGAAAAACCAGAAAAGAATTTCGAAAGTCAGGGAGAAAGACAAACAACAACAATAACAATAACAAAACAATAATAGAAATCTTCTAGCTAATGGTTGGAGCGAGATGACTACATACATACATACATACATGCATGCATACATATTTGTTTCCTTAAGTTTTCGTGGGTATTTATATGTATGGTATTCAGCTTTGTTCAGATATTTTCCCACGTCATTATAGTTGTGCTTTTAAAGTTGTAGTGACATTTCGACAGAATCTCATCTGCCATCATCAGGCTTCTGTATTGGGTTTGTCTGTGAGTCAGGCTTTCACAGCTGTTTCTGTTTTAAATTTGGTGCTAGCCTAATGCTGTGCCAGAATGGTTTTTTTCTTCATCCTGGTTGGTTGGGAATCTTGGTCTGTGTTTATTGGTCTTGAAATTTGCTGTGTTTCTAATATCTTCTGTCTGTTTTGTAGTGTTTTTTTGTCTTGATTGGCTGGCAATATTGTTTTTTGTGTATTGGGGGCTTTTAGCGTGGCCATTCACCTGAAGCCAAGGGTTAAGCACAACTACAATGACGTGGGAAAATACCCGAACAAAGCTGAATACCATACACATATATATTAAGAAAACACACAACACACACACTGTGTGTGTGTGTGTGTGTGTTTTCAGAGGAATTTGTTCCAATGGTAATTCAAAACAGGTACCCTGTGCCCAGACAAATTCAAAATGGGCAGCCCCATTGCCAGGATCAAATAGGTAGAATAGAATAACAGAGATGGAAGGGACCTTGGAGGTCTTCTAGTCCAACCCTCGGCCTAGGCAGGAAACCTGTACACCACTTCAGACAAGTGGTTATCCAATCTCTTCTTAAAAACTTCCAGGGTTGGAGCATTTACAACTTCTGGAGGCCAGTTGTTCCACTGATTAATTGTTCTCACTGTAGGAAATTTCTCTTCAGTTCTAAGTTGCTTCTCTCCTTAGGCTATTGATCATTTTCTCTCTTGCCTGTACATGCAGAAACACATCATTCAACCTTTGGCCAACACGAGGCAGGTCTGTCAATGGCCTTTACTGGAAGCTGAACGTTAGATGAGACATTCTCTGTTTGGCAGAGGTTGGAAGCCCAAACATCTGGATCTAGAACAGGAAGGCAGGAACTAAGCCTTGCCATCTCCATAGGGTAAGGCTGGGGGTTGGTGGTACAAAGCTACCATGCCAACTCCTATTATCCCACCGGGTCTGCCCAAACAGCTTCCAGGTGGCTCTGTCCCCGACTTGGAAGAGTTGTGAAGAATGACATCCAACCTGCTCACCAATCCCTGGCTGAGCAAATGTCAGAAGTATCTGGCTTGCCGTTCTGGGAGAGACAGGGATGACTCTAGAAAGGTGATTTATTTATTTTTTCCCTTGTGTTTTTCATTAATAGATTGATCACCACGTTTTATTGTCCTTCGCTTCTGACTTTTATGGGAAGGCCTAACTAATAGGGGAAAACGAAGAACTGAGAAAGCAAGAAAGATACTGCTCCTTGGGCCAACCTCATCTAACCAAGTTGCAATTCCCTAACTCCCCGCAAACCACACACCTCAAAAAAAGAATAGGGTCTTTCTGCAACAATGACAAACGAACAGGTTGGAGTAATTTTTCACTGTTTAAATCTTGGTTCTTTTCTTTTTAATCGAAGGCCGGATGTCAACCTCCTCCTTTTCCAGGCAGAAAATTCAATTGAGTGTTTTGGCCCCCTGTGGAATTATCTGTCCCTTTTTGGTTTGGGGGGAAAAAATGTGGCAGGAGGTTTCTGTAGCTGCCTGCTATATGATTTGACATTGTCTGGGGAAATGAGGCTTACTCACAGCCAGACATGCAAGCCCAAACCTTTTTCTGTTCAGGCTGAGAAAAAGGCATCGAGCGGGGCTGGCCCTACATTGAAAAAGTTGGCAGAAATTGTTCTTCTCACATGGATAGGTTTGGGGGGGGGTCCTTGGTGGTGGTAGTGGGGTCTCTGAGCTTGGTTGTTTCCTTGCAGACCTTTCATGACCCAACTAGGGAACATCATCAGGGCTAGAAGGGAGTGGTCTTTGTGGAGAGGAGGAGGAGGAGGAGGAGGAGGAGGAATGGACCATGGGGTCTTTGCTAGTCTTTGAACTTGATGGTCTTCTTGAGGACATTTCATGGCCCAACTAGGGAACATCATCAGTGCCAAGATGCTATTAGCACTGAATCCCCAGCGCTGATGATGTTCCCTAGTTGGGTCATGAACAGGGGTGGGATTCAAAATGTTTAACAACCGGTTCTGTGGGCGTGGCTTAGGTAGTGGGCGTGGCTTGGTGGTCATGTGACTGAGTGGACATGGCTTGGTAGTCATGTTAGTGGCTGGGCGTGGCCAACTCAACATCACTCACATCAAGGCATCTCCTCGCCTGGCCTCTCATGACCGTGGGGATGCTGCAACAGTCGTTAAGTGTGAAAAATGGTCATAAGTCACTTTTTTCAGTGCCATTGTAACTTTGAATGGTCACTCCACACAAGCAAAGTACCAGCAAAGGAGGGGAAAAAAACTCCCAGAGACGTTCCTGAGACAGGAAGTCTAGTCCTGCCAAGAATGTAATAAGGGTTAACGGAGAGACAGTTTCTGTAAGCAACCCCAGAATGTTTCCTTCCTGCCTTCCTTACAGGATTTGGCCAGTAATGTCTTCCAACAACCGGTTCTCTGAACTGCTTAGAATGTTAACAACTGGTTCTAGCGAATAGGTGCAAACTGGTAAAATCCCATCCCTGGTCATGAAACGTCTGCAAATCAACAACCAAATTTAGAGACCACCAAGGACATCTGAGCTGCAAATATTCTCTTCTATTAATTCACAAGTTTGCCCACAATGCATTAATCCAAAGTGGCCTCTGGAGCCCCCAAGACATTCAAAACCTTGTAAAAAGAAAGAAAGATCAGACCATGCCTCCCATATTCAGGGGTTTGCTGTGACGCAGGAACTCACCTGATCAAATCAACTGGTGTTATCGAATATGGTGTGGGCTATCACTCCGTTTCCACAAGGGCAGGAACACGAAGAAGCTGATGGTTGGAAGGCCTCCACCCTGACATGCTAGCTTTCCCCATGAAGAGAAGAATGGAGGAAGCAACAGCTCCATCTCCAAACCCCTCCTGAGAGGATCCGAAATCACCTACCAGGATTCCCCCCCCTCTCCCCGCCACCCTGTGCTGCGTTCAGCACAATAAAAGATTTACTGCACCTGCCTGCCAGGATAACCTTTGGCTCCTGGGTTTCCTTGAGCACCTCGGCTGCCCTGTCCAAAAGGAAAAGGTGAAAGATGTTTAGTGGAGAAAAGAGAAGAAGGAGAAAATTAAGTTCAATTCGTACATCCAACGGCCTTGACCAAACAACTGGAATGCGGGAGAAAATGACCTGAAGCAGAGGTGGGTATTCAGATGGTTTGGACTGGTTTCAGAGAACCGGTAGCAGAAAATTTCAGTAGTTTGGAGAACTGGCAAATACCACCTCTGGTTGGCCCCGGCCCCATCTATTCGCTGCTTCCTGAGTCCCACCTGATCAGAGTCCCACCTGAACGGTTGGGTCTCCTTTGGTTGCCCTGCACAGGAGAACGGAGCTGGAAAGCAGGTTAGTGGGGTGGGGAGGGAAGGGGGATTTTGCAGTATCCTTCCTCTGCCATGCCCACCAAGCCACGCCCACCAAGTTATGCCACACCCACCAAGCCATGCCCACAGAGCCAGCAGTTAAAAAAAAAAAGGTTGACAACCACCACTGCCCCAGAATCCCCTAAGCTAAGCGCTGGGAATGGAGGTTGCATGACTCAAATTAAACCGCCCAATGGTGAGGCTAGGAGAAACCAGAAGGACCCAAGCCCCCAGCTCAAGGCATGCTGGGTAACATGGGGGGGGGGCTAGCCTTCTAATCCCTCCTTAAACATCTTTCCTGTCCCCCTCCTCCAAAAAATCAAAGGGGGATCTTGAGCAAGGGCAGCTCAGAAAGCACTTGGCTCAATGCTTGTAAGTTTGCAGTAGGAACCCAAGGGGAGAAGAGGGTCTCTGCAGAGGTGGATATTCAGCCGGTTCTGACCAGTTCTCAAGATCCGGTAGCAGAAATCTTGAGTCGTTCAGAGAACTGGCCAATCCCGTCTCTTCTCTGCCTCCCATTGAGTCCCAGCTGATTGGCTGGGTCTCCTTTGGTTGCCCTGCCCAGGAGAACGGAGCTGGAAAGCAGGTTAGCGGGGTGGGGAGGGAAGGGGGATTTCGTAGTATATCCTTCCCCTGCCGCTCCCACCAAGCCAGGCCCACATTTGAATCCCACCACTGACCTGAAGGTTCGGTGGAGAGCATGGGATATTTTTAAACAAAAACATTTATCCATTCAGAACTTCTGGTCAACCACGAGAGGAGACCCTAAATGCATGAAGATCTCAAAACCAGGACAAACACTCACCGGCTCTCCAGGGTGGCCTGTTGGACCGAGATAGCCTTTTTGTCCCTGTTTGAAAGAATAAACATGGACATATAAGTCTGTAGAGATTCTCAGTCATCCAGGTCACAGTTGTCCCAAAGGTGGTTTGTTTGTTTTTTCAGGAGGCCACTGGAGTTTGTTTTTTTCCTTTTGAAGACGTTTCACTTCTCATCCAAGAAGCTTCTTCAGCTCTGACTGGATGATGGTGGGGAATGGAAGGATTTATCCTCCTTGCAGACAGATAGTAATTTGCATCCTTTTAGAGGCTCGATGAGGCCACCTGGAGGTATATTTGTGTCTTCAAGGTCACCTGAGTGGTGCTCCTGGTTCCTGTAGTCTGCGATTCCCCCCCCCCCCCCGTGGAAATCCCTTTCTAACTCCCCCACCATTCCAAAGGGCATCCATCCCAAATTGTATAGCTAAAAGTCTGTAGAGATTGTCAGTCCTCCAGGTCATGCTTGTCTCAAAGGTGCTTTTTCAGGCGGCAACTACAGGAACCAGGAGCATTATTCAGGTGACCCTGGAGACACAGATAAACCTCCAGGTGGCCTCAACGACCCTCTAAAAGGAGGCAAATGACCAGCTGTCTGCAAGGAGGATAAATCCTTCCATTCCCCACCACCATCCAGTCAGAGCTGGAGAAGCTTCTTGGATAAGAAGCGAAACGTCTGCAAAAGGAAAACAGACAAGGAAGTCCAGTGGCCTCCTGAAAAAAGAAAAGCACCTTTGGGACATGGACATATATGTATTTAGTTGTTTAGGGAAAAGTTGTCTTTCAAACGCAAAAAGGTAGGTGCCCACATATGATCCAACTTGGGGAAACCGTCAAGCACAAGCATCAGGGCTTGCTTCGATCCACCTTCTTTGTGTTGAGCGAGAAGGTGGGAAGGAGAAGTCCCAGACCATTCTTGGATGAAATGGAGATACCACATGCCAAACTATGTGATTGTTTTCAAAAAGAAAAAATTGCCACCCAATACGTGAAGTCTCCTGATGTGCCAAATTCCTTATTTATGCATGGAAGCTGGGCCAGCTCTCGGTCATAATAGATCATCCTGGAGTTGGATGGGCCAGTTGTCTAATTCAGCATGTGGCTTCTTAACATTGCTTAGGAGAGAAACAAAGTACAGCTGGTTGAAGGTCTGTAGAGTTTGCTAACTTCGCCCCCATGTTTCCAGAGCCCAGCTCCATCTTAAAAGAAGATTCAGTATTCAGTCTATGAACGTAAGATTCAGCAGTGTTCCAGAATCTGAGAGGCTGCCACAAAGAATAACAGAATAACAGACAAGTTGGAAGGGACCTTGTAGCTCATGTATTTCAAACCCTAGCGCAAGCAGGAGACCCTACACCATTTCTGACAGATGGCAGTCTAGACTCTTCTTGAAAGTCTCAAGTAATGAAGCTCCCACAACTTCTACAGGCAACGGGTTCGTTGCTCTCCCTGTCAGAAAATTCCTCCTTATTTCCAGGTTGAATCTCTCCTTGATCAGTTTCCATCCATTATTCCTTGTCTGGCCTTCGGGTGGTTTGGAAAATAGCTTGACCCTCCCTCCTCTCTGTGGCAGCCCCTCAAATATTGGAAGATGCTCTCCTGTCTCCCCTGGTCCTTCTCTTCCCTAGACTAGCCAGGCCCAGTTCCTGCAACTGTTCATGGTCTGTTTTAGTCTCCAGTCCTCTCATCATCTTGGTTGCTCTTCTCTGCCCTCTTTCTAGAGTCTCAACATCTTTTTTATAATGTGGTGACCAAAACTGGATGCGGTACTCTAGGTGTGGTCTTACTAAGGCTTTATAGAGTGGTATTAGTACTTCCCTGGATCTTGATTGTATCCCTCTGTTAATACAACTTAGGATTGCATTGGCTTTTTTGGCTGCCGCAACACACTGTTGACTCATATTTAATTGGTTGTCCACAAAGACTCCAAGATCCTTCTCACAGTTACTGCTCTTAAGCCTGGTTTCTCTTAATCTATTTTGATTTTTCTTGCCTAAGTGTAAGACAAGAAACAACAGATGGAAACTAATCAAGGAAAGAAGCAACTTGGAATTAAGGAGAAACTTCCTAACAGTGAGGACAATTAATCAGTGGAACAACTTGCCACCAGAAGTTGCGGGTGTTTCATCACTGGAGGCTTTTAAGAAGAGACTGGACAGCCACTTGTCTGAAACAGTATACTGTTTGAGTCTCCTGCTTGGGCACCCCTGGACTAGAAGACCTCCAAGGTCCCTTCCAGCTCTATTCTGATTGACACCTTAAATTGACCCTAAAGTCAGCGCCACATTTGATGCATTGAAATTGCAGGCATATTTTGCTTCCGCAACCAAATCATCCCATTCTTCTCCATCCATAAACCTGACCCACAATTTGCTCACAATGTGCTGAAAAACTTTAAGCCAACTTGATGATCCTTAAGGCTGACGGACTGACCGTTTGATTTTTGTTTTGTTTTTTTTAATTAACCACCATTCCAAAGCAAGACAGGAATGCGATGAAAGAGGTGGCTTTTAAGCAATGTTGATAGACATCCCCAAGAATCTCCAAGCCGAACAGGAAACGTCAAGAGACAGGAGAAAAAGGACCATCTGGATTTACTCTTTTTTTGTTTTTTTCATAAGCTTCGAGAGAATTCCAGGCTGTCCATCACAATTGAGCCTTCCTTTGGAAGACGAAGACTATTCTCTCCCTGGTGGCAGGCTTAATCCCCAGATGATGGTCTGAATGACAGTCCAGAGAGAAAAGAAGAGGAGAAATGATGACCAAATTCTTTGTACATCCGCCAAGGGACGGGGGGGAGCGGGGTGAGACTGCAAAGACAGCCCTGTTTAATAATGAGCTGAAAACTTTCCAGGGGTTGACCAAGATCCAAAAAAGTACTTTACAGTTATGACAATACAAAAAAGGTCAGGCTCCTCAAACCTGGAAAAATAATATCCTATTTGTAGATTCCTATGTAAGCAGTTGTGAGACACTTTTTTAAAAAATAGACACTTCCTGAGTTCTTCAGGTCCAGATCCAGAACTGGACTGATCCTGAGCTACATCAGCAGGGACAATTCTGCAGACAACATCAAATTTAGTCCGTGTGGGGATGGTTCATTCACAATAACCCAGGTGCCACTTCCTTGGGACAGGAAAGGGGAACTTTCTTCAGATGTGGGAGGGTCAGTGGTTGAAGGATGACCATTGAAGACCCATCAACCATTGCTAGGAAGGGCTGCAAATGCAACATCTGAAACTGCTGGGGTTTTTTGAAGGCATCTCTGCATGGTTTGGTTAGCTCTTTTGGATACTCTTCTCACGGGGCATTGTGGGTAAATCCATGGCTGGATTGAATGTCTGAAGAAGTCACAGGGAAGAATGCTGGTATGTGTGGCTGTTTCCATTGTGTCATGAGAACCGAGGAACTGGTGGAAAGATGGACTCATGTCTCAGCCACAACAGAAAATGTGTGCACTGCCAACTCATCAGCTGGAGAGGGGGGGACATGGGCACTGGCAGATGTTCAGTTATGCCAAAACATGACCCAACACTGTTCTTGCCTTGCCACGCAACACTTTCAAGATTGCTTTGTAGGACAAGAGGCTCCTTTCTCACCTTCTCCCAAAGAACGTTAGTTTCCTACACTTTGGACTAGTCATTCTGGCTTCCAAAAAGGAAAACAGAGAAGCTTTCTAAACCAAAGGTGTTTTCAGGAGACCAACATCAACAGAGAAGTTACAACCTTCCATTCCTACATTTCCACACATTCTCTCTCCTTCTCTCTTTGAATTTAGGGATCTGTACAGTGACCTCAAATATTTTGGCCACCTCATGAGAAAGAAGGACTCACTGGAGAAGAGCCTAATACTGGGAACGATGGAGGGCAAAAGAAGAAGAAGGGACGCCTGGATGGAGTCCCTGAAGCAGACGGCGTGAGCTTAAATGGACTCCAGAAGATGGAAGAGGACAGGAAGGCCTGGAGGAATGTTGTCCATGGGGTTGCGATGGGTCGGACATGACTTCATGACTAACAACAGTAACCTCTCCCCTTCCTATGAACCTTTTCCAAAAAACAATGTAGCTTCTGTAACAAGGTGGACAACCAGCTCTCCTGTTTATTTATTTATTGGAATTTGTCAAACAAAAACGAGAACAAGAATAAGAGAGTAAAGATACAATGACAGGGACGATAGGAACATTAGTGCGCTTATGCATGCCCCTTCTACAGATCCCTTAAGTATGAAGTAAGGTCCATGGAGGTCAACTTGTGACTGAAACTGTGAAAATGTGCAACTGAGACAACTGAATCAGATTGGGCATTCCCGACTTTGACCACTCTATTACAGAAATCGTATTTTTTACAGTCAAGTTTAAAACAATTTACACTGAGTTTAAAGCGATTGTTTGCCTATATGTTATTTTGATGAACAGAAAAAGTCATTTATAGGTAAAACATTACATATAATTTTGTATGCAATACTTAGGTCTGATTCCAAGTGACACAGTTCTAAGCTACCCAAACCGAAAATTGGTTGATGTCACTGAACTACACCTCCCAGCCTCTAGTAGGGCAATTGGAGGTTGACATTTAACAATTCCTATGTAGATACTCCAGGATCAATACTCTTGATCTGGGGCCTCTCATGTAAAGTTGGGCCAAAGAATCAGATCCTAAGTTCTCAGTCAGCTCTTTCTAACCAATCAACGTTCCTGCGAGATGAAACAATTGGAGCACCTCCTGAAATTGTTCTTGAAGATGTTCCTCCAGAATACATTGATGAAACCGGGGTGGGATTCTACCGGTTTGGACTGGTTCTATGGAACCGGTTGTTATGCTTCTGCACAGTTCAGAGAACTGGCAAATCGTGCCCCTGGCTGGCCCCTCCCAGTCAGTCTTTATTGCACATGCCCAACATCAAACACATTGCTGACTGCATTCTCTCCCACCCAGTCATCCCTGAAGGTATTTCTTTTTTTCCCCTCTCGACAATCAGCTGTTCCAATGATCAGCTTTGCCTTAAGAAATACCTGAAGGAGTGACTGGGCAGGGGAGAATGCAGTCAGCGGTGTGCGTGTGTTTGATGTTGGGCATGTGTAATAAGGACTAACCGGGAGGGGCGGGCAGAGAGGGGCGGGGCCAGCCAGGGGCATGATTCGCCAGTTCCTTGAACTGCACAGAATAATAACAACCGGTTCCGTAGAACCCGTCCGAACCGGTAGAATCCCATCCCTGTTTTCATCAATTGCTGTCTTATTGCTTCGCCTAGGAGGCAAAAGGAGGCCCAGGGAAGACTTCTGTGAGCAAAAACGCCCCCCTAGGAGGCTTCCCTGAGGCCCAGGAGGCAAAAAATGGGGGGAGGTTTGAAGGAGGAGGAGGAGGAGGAGGGGGGGGGAGAAGGGAGAAGAAGGAGAAGGAGAAGGAGAAGGAGAAGAAGAAGAAAAAGAAAAAGAAAAAGAAGGGGAAGAGGAGGAGGAGGAGGAAGAGGGAGAAGAAGAAGAAGAAGAAGAAGAAGAAGAAGAAGAAGAAGAAGAAGAAGAAGAAGAAGAAGAAGAAGAAGAAGAAGAAGAAGAAGAAGAAGAAGAAGAAGAGGAGAGGAGGAGGAGGAGGAGGAGGAGGAGGAGGAGGAGGAGGAGGAGGAGGAGGAGGAGGAGGAGGAGGAGGAGGAGGAGGAGGAGGAGGAGGAGGAGGAGGAAGCTTACCCAGTCACCTAGCCATGCCCACAGAACCAGTTGCTAAAACATTTTAATCCCACCCCTGGATAAAACTCTACCATTCAAGACTACTGAAGAATTACTGCTTGTCTCAGATCATTCTTGGGTTTGAGGCCCAAAACTTTACTGGAGTCCATACCCAGTACAGCTCAGGAGAATCACCCAATAGGATCCATCCCAGAATAACAAAGTTCTTACCTTCCTACCGGGTGATCCAGGAAATCCCGTCAACCCAGGTAAGCCCATGTGACCCTGCAACCAAAAGAAGGGACGGTTTTTATCTGACCCGGCCACCAGAAATCTAAGCATGAATGAACTTCATGCGTCAAATCTTCGCAAAGATTATCTCAGGGACATGGTCATAAGAGAACGAGGGATTGTGATTGAAAGCTAACATAGCTTCTCCTACTACCCATGCAATTTTGACAAGTTTGCAGCCCGTATTACATCAGAAAGATGGTTTCTGGGCATTGGTGTGTGCTGGTTTTTTGTTTTTGTTTTTTTGTCTTGTACTATTCAAAATCTGTCTTCTTTTGATATTTTTGTACAAGGGAATCACAGAAAAACCTCTGCCATTCAGAGGATTAAATACATCATGAACTAATGTCAGATCGCTTCCAGGAGTTCTCCCACCCCAGGCTAATCCCTTGAGACTGTTTAAGCATGGCTCTATAAATGCTAGTTAATCTGGTGTTTGTCTACCATTCTCCTCTTTTCTGGTACATTCAGAAGGTCAGAAGAGAAGCAGAATCTTCTTCCACATCCACTGAGGATTGGAGAACCATCCACCAGCCCGTAAATCAAGTTAACTACCGTAAATATTTGTGACATTTCCTAGTCCATTAAGAAGCGGGGAAGAAGAATGCCAAATCCTCATGACACAGCACACACTGAAAACCAAAATGCAACGACCACACTTAATACAAGGCTGAGGGCCACTTTACCTTCTGACCATCCCGTGCTTTCCCAGGTGATAATCCAGGGTCTCCTTTCTGGCCCTGGAAACAGAGAACAAAATTTAACGCCACTGCAAGAGAACATAAAATATAGCAAGATGAAGAGCCACGGTAGTGCAGAGGTTAGAACACAGTACTGCAAGGTACTTCTAAGGACTGTCGGCTGCCTGCAATTTTCCAGTTTGAATCTCACCAGGATCAAGGTTGACTCAGACTTCCGTCCTTCCAAGGTCGGTAATATGAGGACCCAGATTGTTGAGTGACTGTCAACCACTTAGAGAGGGCTGTGAAGTTCTGTGAAGTTCTGTGAAGCGGTTTTTAAGTCTAAGTGCTATTGCTATCTATCTATCTCTGTCTGTCTGTCTATCTATCTATCTATCTGTCTGTCTGTCTGTCTGTCTGTCTATCTGTCTGTCTGTCTCTCTATCTATCGTCTATCTGTCTATCTATCTACCTGTCTATCATCTATCTATCTATCTCTGTCTGTCTGTCTATCTATCTGTCTGTCTGTCTGTCTATCTGTCTCTCTATCTATCGTCTATCTGTCTATCTATCTACCTGTCTATCATCTATCTATCTATCTCTGTCTGTCTGTCTATCTATCTGTCTGTCTGTCTGTCTATCTGTCTCTCTATCTATCGTCTATCTGTCTGTCTATCTACCTATCATCTATCTGTCTTTCTGTCTGTCTGTCTGTCTGTCTGTCTGTCTGTCTATCTGTCTATCTATCTGTCTATCTGTCTGTCTGTCTGTCTGTCTGTCTGTCTCTCTATCTATCGTCTATCTGTCTATCTACCTGTCTATCATCTATCTATCTGTCTGTCTGTCTATCATCTATCCATCCATCCATCCATCCATCCATACATCCATACATCCATCTATTTATCTGCTATGATGGCACAGTTGTTAGAATGCAGTATCGCAGACTAACTCTGCCAACTGCCAGCAGTTTGATCCTGATGGGGCACAGGGTTGACTCAGCCTTCCATCCTTCCAAAATGAGGACCCAGATTGTTGTGGGGGCAAGATGCAGACTCTGTAAACCTCTCAGAGAAGGCTGCAAAGCACAATGAAGTGATATATAAGTCTAAATGCTATTGCTAAGTGCTAAGAGATGAGGCCAACCTCCAAGAGGGAACAAGAGGGAGACATTTTCTAAAATGTTGGCCTTCAGTTAATAAACCCAAATTGAGCAAATGAATTGTAGGACCAACGGTGGCTTCTGGGAAGAGTGCATGAATATCTCTTAGACTTTTTATCATTACAGGAAAGAATCAACCATTTAAAGACAAACAGAAGACCGATTGGACTCAGGTTAGGAGGGAGCCCAGCTTTTGTCTTATGTCAACCATCACATCCATTCCAGTCTTCATTCCCTCAAGAGGAGACAAAGGGGAGGAAGAATCAGAGAAACAATATTTTGGGCTCAAAGATGTTGGTTTGCCAGGTTCCTCTGCCAACGTTGGACTACAATTGGATTCCTTCCCACGGTTTCCTTCCCCCAAGACAGCTCTACACTGAAATATTAGCACCTTGAACATAGATGTCAGCACCAAACTTGAAGTTGCAGTTCAGAAGATTGTATTGCTCAAGCTTATATGCAAGAATCCAGTCAACTGAAGTTCAATGCTAAATTGGCACCAGATAAGGGTCAATGGGATTCAAGAGGGATTGGACTTAGATCGTTTGTGGAAACGTAATGACTCTAAGCCAGTGCCTTGTTTAACTCCACCCCCAGCTCTGTTTGCTCTTCTCCTGCATTAGACTCCCATAATATAATCAGAGAGGTTCATAATGTAAATTTTTAACTTCCAAATAGGCTTTTGACATTTTTCCAGGTCTTGAGCATAGTGCCAACTTGGGAATATTATTTTTTTTCCTTCTTTCTCTTCCTTTCTTTGTTTTGCTAAAAAAAAAAAGTGAAGCCGATCAAATAAACTCACAGAGACTTCAAGAACTGATCACATTTTCTTGGCAACAATGGGTTGCCGTTGTCTTCTGCAACGTGGAGAGGCGAAATAAAGACTGCAACAAGCCTAAATAGAGTTAAGCATGTTTTAGTAGTTAACTTTTATCGTTGTTTACTTTAGACCATGTGATCCAAAGTGTCGTGTGTTCATCTAATTGTAGGATCCTTTATAGCTGTGCCAATGTTCTGTTGATGACTCCTTTTTTTGAGGGGGGTGGTGTCTTTGAATCAGACTCTTTCCTGCCAACTACAAGGTCAGGTCCAAGCAATTCTCTAGTAACTTTCCTACGAAGGGGTTTGCCCTTCCCTACTCATTCCTAGAGTAGAGAGAAAAATTCACACATTTGGCTATGTGCTCAAGGCAGAACTACAATTCAGGTCTTCTGCTGCTGGGGCCTGGGATTTCGACCACCAGGCTAGGTCTTCATGATATCTGGAGAACATATATATTTGGGGAAGGCTAATAGATTAAAAGATGTGTGTGACTGCTACTTTTTTTTTTCCACCTTTTTCTGGAGATAGCTTCTGCAGCTGAGTTGTCGTCACGTCTTCTGGTGGCCTTCTACTCCCCAAGGCATTCTTCTCTTCCATTTGGAGCTTGACCTGTCTTGGGTCACCATTCAATGTAAGATACAAGGTCTATTTAATCAGTGGGCTCCTCTGAACGCAACAAACCCACCTTTCCTGGATCTTCTTCAATCACTAGAGAAAATTGTCTACAGTCACCCAAGCCAACAGACTTTGGGAGCATCAGCCAAACAAATTTTATTAAAATGGATAAGTTTCACGAGCTACTTGTTTCCTTCTGCTACTGATTTTTGGGTGTGTGGTTTTTTTATTTAACTGATGGTCTCACATCTCACATGAACCTGGCCCAACTCTGCTTGGGGGCATCAAGGTTGAGTCTCCAGAAGTGAGTGATGGGATAGAGAACCTGCCACGCATAATAACAGACTTTGAAGGGATCTTGGAGGTCTTCTAGCCCAATGGTCACCAGCCAGTGGACCAGGGACCACTGGTGGTCTGAGAAAATTTTGATGGTCCTCAGAGAAAAGTCAATGCCAAAGCAATTAATCCAGGCTGTGTGGGAACACAAGGCTACGCCACCCACATGGCCCATGGGAACACAAGGCTTGCATCGCTTGTGTTGCTAACAACACGAGGTAGTGAGGGGAGGGGGGAAAGGGCGGAGGGGGGGACAGGCACCTCACCTGGCCACCGGGCTGCTTCTTTCTGCTTCTTTCTTCTTCTGCTTTTGGCTGCATGCAAGGAAAGCAGCCCAAGTCTTTCTTTCTCTCCCCCAAACTCGGCCAGAAATGTGTCTTTGGGACCCTGCAAGGCCTCCTGCTCCAAGAGGCTACACCTGCGCAACAAAGACTCATTTCTGGCAGAGTTTGGGGGAGAGAAAGAAAGACTTCTGCTGCTTCTGCTGCTTTCCTTGCATGAAGCCAGAAGTCTCTCCTTCTCTCTACCCCCGAGAACGGAGCTGGAGACGGTATCCTGTGATCCCAAATAAAGAAGGATCGATTGGTAGGAAAACAGGGTGGGGAATTTTCCTGCAGACTTTTTGGGGGATTTTCCCGGGGTCTCTGGTCTGCGGGATTTAAAATTATGAGTTCAGTGGTCCCTGAGGTCCAAAAGGTTGGTGACTCCTGTTCTAGTCCAACCTCCTGTTCAGGTTGGAGGCCTTATACTTTTTCAGACAAATGGCAGTCCAGTTTCTTCTTGAAAACCTCCAGTGATGAAGCATCCGCAACTTCTGGTGGCAAGCTGTTCCACTGTGAGGAAGTTTCCCCTTAATTCCAGGTTGCTTCTCTCCTTGGTTAGCTTCCACCTGTTGTTTCTAGTCTTGCCTTCTGGGGCTTTGGAGAATAGGTTGACCCCCTTCTTCTTTATGGCAGCATCTCAGATTTTGGTTTAGTTCTCAGTTGCTTCTCTCCTTGATTAGTTTAGTCTGCAGGGATGATATGCAGGTAGTCCTCAGCTTACGATTACAACTGAGCCCCAAATTTTTCGTTCCTAAGTGAGACACTTGTCAAATGAAGTTTGCCGCCTTTTATAATCCGGCTTGCCACCAGGGTTAAATGGATCCCTGCAGTTGTTATCAGGAGCGATGTTATCTTTTGTAAAATTTAAATTCCAGGGTACCTTAGCTGTTGCTTTTTGTCCTGGTCAGCCAAAACTTTCACTTCTTAACTTCATCCTGCACTTTCTTTTCCGGCTGAGTGCTTCTTTGAGGCGGCCATTTCTGACCGCCGCTCTTACTGCCTTCGGGAAAGGCAGTTTAGCCAGCTGAGGAGGAGAGATGTGGCTCTCCTTGACCCTAATGGGGTCTCCCCCATCTTCACCTCTATGGGGTGGCTTAGCCCCAAAGCCAGCTGGCTCGGAGCGCTCCAGCAGCGAGCTCAAGCAAAAACTACGCACGATCGCGGATTTCTGCCTGCCGCTGAAGCCCTGCAAACCGGAAGTCGGATCCTTGCAGTTGTTATTAAGGTAGTAACACAGGTGTGAAATGAATTTGGCTTTCCCTGTTGACTTCACTTCTCAGAAGGGTGCAAAAGGGGATCATGTGAAACCCCTTGGAACACCGCCACCGTCATAAGTGTGAGATTTTGCCAAGCAGCTGGATTTTGATCACGTGACCATGGAGATGCTTGCAACGGTCATTAAGGGTAAAAAACGTTCATAAGTCACTTTTTTTCTGGTAATGTTGCAACTTTGAGCGGTCACAAAAAGAACCGTTGTGGAGTCGGGGAAATATCTGCATTAAAGCTTTTGTATTTCCTTTGTAGTTCCTTCCATTTCCTGTATTCTCCGATTTTTGTTTTACTTTAAGAGCCACGGTGGTGCAGTGATTAGAAGGCAGCATTGCAGGCTAATTCTGCCCACTGTCAGCAGTTCGATCCTGACTGGCTCAAGGTTGAGTCAGCCTTCCATCCTTCCCAGGTGATTAAAATGAGAACCCAGATTGTTGGGAAGCAAGAGGCTGGCTCTGTAAACCACTTAGGGAGGGCTGTGGAGCACTGCAAAGCGGTATATAAGTCTAAGCGCTATTGTTATTTATCAGTGCATCTCATTCTTTATGCATTCCCACAAACACACACACACACACGCACAAACAAACACACACACACCGATCACAGACCAAGTGGAGAATTGGTTAGCTGGGGGAAATTATTGGCAGAAGATGGCCAGGAACCCTGGGGATTCAGCCCAGACGCAACTGTCCAATTTCTGAATGAAACCGGTCAGCTGGTCCAAGCGTTCAGTGAAGTCGTGCTGACAATTCCACTCTGCAGCGATTATCAAAGGCAGGGCTGCACCGAATTGCTGACTGGGAGTGCCTCCAGGAACAGCAAGCGAAAGTTCAGCGGTGGGAGAGGGAAGGGCAAATTGCAAAACCAATCCGGATTCGGACGGATCTCCGGGGACCCTCCAAAACTTGGATGCGGTATTCCAAGCACACCTTGGTAGAAGACTGCTGTTAGAATACGGCATCCGGTTTTGGTCACCACCATGTTAAAAAAAGAAAGATGTCGAGTCTCTAGAAAGAGCGTACAGAAGATCAAAAAGGATGATTAGGGGACTGGAGGCTGAAACATATAAAGATTGGTTGCTGGGATTGGGTATGTCTAGTTGGATGAAAGTCAAGGAAGATCTGGAGAAAGGGTCTCCAAGGCATCTACAGAAGAACCACAACGTTTAGTCCTGCAATTGCTCCATTCTCAGAGGGGTTTGCATTCCAAAGTGAACCTTCCTGGCTGTTGAACTATCCAGTTTTTCCTTCCTCACAACTCAGTGTCACAGAGAAGAGAGGGTCAAGCTTATTTCCAAAGCACCCGAAGGCCAGACAAGAAATAATGGATGGAAACTGACCAAGGAGAGATTCAACCTGGAAATAAGGAGACATTTTCTGACAGGGAGAGCAATCCACCAGTGGAACGGAAGTTGCCTTCAGAAGTTGTGGGAGCTTCATCCCTGGAGGCTTTCAAGAAGAGGCTGGACTGCCACCTGTCAGAAATTGGGTAGGATCTGCTTGGGTTGTGGGTTTGACTAGATGACCTACAAGATCCCTTCCAACTCTGTTATTCTGATTCTGAACTCATCAGCTGGAAAATCCATCTTAAACTGTTTCAACTCCTACCCTCAAAATGATGCTATAGGGCACTGCACACCGGAACAACCGGACACAAGGACAGTTTTTCCCAAACGCCATCAAATAATTCCCTCCACACTGTCCAACTATTTACAAAGTCTGCACTACTATTACTGTTAATCTTCTCATCACTCCTTATCACCCGTCCCCTCCCACTTATGACTGTATGACTGTAACCTTGTCGCTTGTATCCGTATTATTTTTATTGACTGTTTCCTAGTATGATTTGATTCCTTATTGTACCTTGTGACTATTATTAAGTGTTATACCTTATGATTCTTGACTCTTGGCAAATGTATCTTTTCTTTTATGTACACTGAGAGCATTTGCACCAAGATAAATTCCTTGTGTATCCAATCACACTTGGCCAAGAAAGAATTTCTATGCTATGCTATGCTATGCTATGCTATGCTATGCTATGCTATGCTATGCTATGCTATTCCAATTTCTATTCTATTCTACTCTATTCCAATTTCTATTCCAATTTCTCTTCTCTTCTGATTTCTGTTCTATTCTACTCTATTCCAATTTCTATTCTATTCTATTCTTTTTTTATGTTGTTGCTGCATTGGCTGCTACAAAACCGGATTAAAGAAGGTGGTATGTGTCTTGGATTCCTTTTGCACTTGCTGGCCAATGGGAGCTGAGACTCAGCACCAAGGACCTCTCAAGATCTAAAACACAGCCATAAAAAAAAAAAATCCCCTCTCCCCCCCCAAAAAACACCCTTTTCCCTACCAATCTTCTGGGTGCAACTTTTAAAGCAGGCCCAGATATGACTCATTATCAAAACAGTGACAATTCTAGGAAGTTCAACCCATTTCATAGCCAGATGTTCACCCAACGTGGCAATTTTGGAGGATGTTCAGCCTTCATGCACCCCAAGTAACTATCACACTCTCGTGTTTTCCATCACCTCTTGCTAAGGATGATAACCCATGGGAACCCAGTTTAATAAAACCCGGTTTTGTGCAACCAGCGTGGATTTTTTATCACAAGCGTTCTACTTCAGGAACAAGCTTTATATTTCAAAAAAAGATCAAGGGCTAAATTCTTCCTTCTTGCCTTTCTCTTCCTTTCCATGCCTCTCCTCTTTCACTTTAAATCATTTTAATGAGGCTTTTCCAGTCCTTTGGACCCCCAAGTGACACAGAGTTGGCAAAACACCCATTTTCCCCGAGATCAAAAAGGTGGAAAGTTTAAAAAATAACTTTATTTTTCATGTTCACTGTCTTTTCCCATTAAGACCGTTATCCAAACCCCAGCAGGTTTCACACCTGCATCACAAACGCCAGGTGGGACTAGAGAGAGAGAGCCAGGAGCAAAGTTGAAAGCTTTTGATTTTCGACAGGATGCTTTTTTAATAATAATAATAATAATAATAATAATAATAATAATAATAATAATAATACATGAGAAAGCATAAATCTGGACGTCCTCTGGTAAGGACATCGATACAAATTGGAGAGTTTAGAAAGCTGGGGGATTATTATTATTTTATTTTTTTCCTTTTTGTTTTCTTAATGGTCTTCCTTCTTCAGAGGTTGTAACTGTACCTTTAAATGCTGCCTTTTTTTTCTTTCTTTTTTTTTTGACTGCCAATGTATCTCTCTGGTGCCTAATTCATTTAGATGAGTGGAAACCTTTTTTTTTTTTCTTCCTTTTTTTTTTTTTTTCCAAAAACCATCAAGCAAACTAAAGACATTATACAGTTAGAGGGGGAGGAAGAAAAGGCTGGGAACGGAACAGGAAAGAAAGCAACTAGAACAAACACTGCTAGGTCCATGCCCTCTGTCCCAAATTTGCAAAACCTTCTACTTAATTGGCAGGAGAAGCCTGCTCAGCTGTTTGGAAAGAAATCCTAGAATTGGACATGCCCCTGAGGGTCATCTAGACCAATCCTGTCCAAAGTGCAGGGGAAACTCATGGACTTTGCTGCCTTGCGCCAACCTTTTTAAGAGCTTCCAGAAATGGAGGAACTGGCCAAATCCATAGCTAGATGGTTCTTCTCTCGTCCTGTCCTCCTCAAAAGTGTCTTATGGAAACAGAGAAGGAGGGTGTGTAGAGAATAACTCCACACTTCTATACATCTATGCTTAGTTATTCAGGTCGTGGTTGTCCCAAAGGTGCTTTTTTTTCCAAGAGGCAATTGGACTTTTTTGAAGATGTTTCGCTTCTCATCCAAGAAGCTTCTTTAACTCTGACTGGATGGTGGGGCATGGAAGGATTTATCCTCCTTGCAGACAGCTGGTCATTTGCCTCCTTTTAGAGGGTCGTTGAGGCCACTTGGAGGTTTATCTGTGTCCTCAGGGACACCTGAGTGGTGCAAATGGATGTGTGGAGCCTTCTTGAAACCGTTGAAAGACCCAACACAATCTACAACACAGTCCTTTCAACAGTTTCAAGAAGGCCCCACACCCATTTGCACTACTCAAAAGACCCTGAAGATAAACCTCCAAGTGGCCTCAACGACCCTCTAAAAAGGAGGCAAATGACCAGCTGTCTGCAAGGAGGATAAATCCTTCCATGCCCCACCATCCAGTCAGAGCTGAAGAAGCTTCTTGAGTGAGAAGTGAAACGTCTTCAAAGAAAAAGAAAGAAAGAAAGTTCAGTTACCTCCTGAAAAATCACCTCTGGGATTCCCCCCACATCAAAATTTGCTCCTCGTTACACATATACACATAGATGTTTTCTGCCTTACCTTCGCACCAGGTGGTCCAGGGCGGCCAGGGTTACCATGAGGGCCAGAAGGTCCCTGAAGAAAAAGAGGCAAAGTCTGAATGGAGACCTGGTGAGCTTGCAGCAACCTTGAGCTATCATCCCTATCTCCTGGAAGCCGGTAAACTCAGCCCATGCAGGCTAATGGGCACATGAGAAACTCTCTGGCTTGTTCATTCCTGTCCCAACCGTCCCTTCCTCCCCTCCATTTCCCATGGAGCTTGGACTTACCCGTGGTCCTCGCTTGCCAGGAAGGCCCAGGATCCCAGGTAAACCAGGGGGACCCTAAAAAGGAAAGGAAAGGAAAGGAAAGGAAGGAGGGAGGGAGGATATGGGAATGAGGAAGACAGGGAGAGGGAGGGAGGAAGAAAGGAAGGAGGGAAGGGGAAGGAGGAAGATGGGGATGAGGAAAAGGAGGGAGGGAGGAAGGAAGGAAGGAAGGAGGGAGGGAGGATATGGGAATGAGGAAGACAGGGAGAGGGAGGGAGAAAGAAAGGAAGGAGGGAAGGGGAAGGAGGAAGATGGGGATGAGGAAAAGGAGGGAGGGAGGGAGGAAGGAAGGAAGGAAGGAAGGAGGGAGGATATGGGAATGAGGAAGACAGGGAGAGGGAGGAGAAAGAAAGGAAGGAGGGAAGGGGAAGGAGGAAGATGGGGATGAGGAAAAGGAGGGAGGGAGGAAGGAAGGAAGGAAGGAAGGAGGGAGGGAGGGAGGATATGGGAATGAGGAAGACAGGGAGAGGGAGGAGAAAGAAAGGAAGGAGGGAAGGGGAAGGAGGAAGATGGGAATGAGGAAAAGGAGGGAGGGAGGAAGGAAGGAAGGAAGGAGGGAGGGAGGATATGGGAATGAGGAAGACAGGAGAGGGAGGGAGGAAGAAAGGAAGGAGGGAAGGGGAAGGAGGAAGATGGGGATGAGGAAAAGGAGGGAGGGAGGAAGGAAGGAAGGAAGGAGGTAGGGAGGGAGGATATGGGAATGAGGAAGACAGGGAGAGGGAGGGAGAAAGAAAGGAAGGAGGGAAGGGAAGGAGGAAGATGGGAATGAGGAAAAGGAGGGAGGGAGGAAGGAAGGAAGGAAGGAGGGAGGGAGGATATGGGAATGAGGAAAAGGAGGGAGGGAGGGAGGAAGGAAGGAAGGAGGGAGGGAGGATATGGGAATGAGGAAGACAGGGAGAGGGAGGGAGAAAGAAAGGAAGGAGGGAAGGGGAAGGAGGAAGATGGGAATGAGGAAAAGGAGGGAGGGAGGGAGGAAGGAAGGAAGGAGGGAGGGAGGATATGGCAATGAGGAAGACAGGGAGAGGGAGGGAGGAAGAAAGGAAGGAGGGAAGGGGAAGGAGGAAGATGGGGATGAGGAAAAGGAGGGAGGGAGGGAGGAAGGAAAGGAGGGAGGGAGGGGAGGATATGGGAATGAGGAAGACAGGGAGAGGGAGGGAGAAAGAAAGGAAGGAGGGAAGGGGAAGGAGGAAGATGGGAATGAGGAAAAGGAGGGAGGAAGGGAGGAAGGAAGGAGGGAGGATATGGGAATGAGGAAGACAGGGAGAGGGAGGGAGAAAGAAAGGAAGGAGGGAAGGGGAAGGAGGAAGATGGGGAAGAGGAAAAGGAGGAAGGGAGGGAGGGAGGGAGGGAGGGTGGAAGGAAGGAAGGAAGGAAGGAAGAAAGGAAGGAAGGAAGGAAGGAAGGAAGGAAGGAAGGGAGGAGGATATGGGAATGAGGAAGACAGGGGAGAGGGAGGGAGAAAGAAAGGAAGGAGGGAAGGGGAAGGAGGAAGATGGGGATGAGGAAAAGGAGGGAGGGAGGAAGGAAGGAAGGAAGGAGGGAGGGAGGGAGGATATGGGAATGAGGAAGACAGGGAGAGGGGAGGGAGAAAGAAAGGAAGGAGGAAGGGAAGGAGGGAAGATGGGAATGAGGAAAAGGAGGGAGGGAGGAAGGAAGGAAGGAAGGAGGGAGGGAGGATATGGAATGAGGAAGACAGGAGAGGGAGGGAGGAAGAAGGAAGGAGGGAAGGGGAAGGAGGAAGATGGGGATGAGGAAAAGGAGGGAGGAGGAAGGAAGGAAGGAAGGAGGGAGGGAGGATATGGGAATGAGGAAGACAGGGAGAGGGAGGGAGAAAGAAAGGAAGGAGGGAAGGGGAAGGAGGAAGATGGGAATGAGGAAAAGGAGGGAGGAAGGGAGGAAGGAAGGAGGGAGGATATGGGAATGAGGAAGACAGGGAGAGGGAGGGAGAAAGAAAGGAAGGAGGGAAGGGGAAGAGGAAGATGGGGATGAGGAAAAGGAGGGAGGGAGGGAGGAAGGAAGGAAGGAAGGAAGAAGGAAGGAAGGAAGGAAGGAAGGAAGGAGGAAGGAAGGAAGGAGGGATATGGGAATGAGGAGACAGGGAGAGGGAGGGAGAAAGAAGGAAGGAGGGAAGGGGAAGGAGGAAGATGGGGATGAGGAAAAGGAGGAAGGGAGGGAGGGAGGAAGGAAGGAAGGAAGGAAGGAAGGAGGATATGGGAATGAGGAAGACAGGGAGAGGGAGGGAGGAAGAAAGGAAGGAGGGAAGGGGAAGGAGGAAGATGGGGATGAGGAAAAGGAGGGAGGGAGGAAGGAAGGAAGGAAGGAAGGAAGGAGGGAGGGAGGATATGGGAATGAGGAAGACAGGGTGAGGGAGGGAGAAGAAAGGAAGGAGGGAAGGGGAAGGAGGAAGATGGGGATGAGGAAAAGGAGGGAGGGAGGAAGGAAGGAAGGAAGGAGGGAGGGAGGATATGGGAATGAGGAAGACAGGGAGAGGGAGGGAGGAAGGAAGGAAGGAAGGAAGGAGGATATGGGAATGAGGAAGACAGGGAGAGGGAGGGAGGAAGGAAGGAAGGAAGGAGGATATGGAATGAGGAAGACAGGGAGAGGGAGGGAGGAAGAAAGGAAGGAGGGAAGGGAAGGAGGAAGATGGGGATGAGGAAAAGGAGGGAGGGAGGGAGGGAGGGAGGGAAGGAAGGAAGGAAGGAAGGAAGAAGGATATGGGAATGAGGAAGACAGGGAGAGGGAGGGAGAAAGAAAGGAAGGAGGGAAGGGGAAGAAGGAAGATGGGGATGAGGAAAAGGAGGAAGGGAGGGAGGGAGGGAGGAAGGAAGGAAGGAGGGAGGGAGGATATGGGAATGAGAAGACAGGGAGAGGAGGGAGAGAGAAAGGAAGGAGGGAAGGGGAAGGAGGAAGATGGGAATGAGGAAAAGGAGGGAGGAAGGGAGGAAGGGAGGAAGGAAGGAGGGAGGATATGGGAATGAGGAAGACAGGGAGAGGGAGGGAGAAAGAAAGGAAGGAGGGAAGGGGAAGGAGGATGATGGGGGATGAGGAAAAGGAGGAAGGGAGGGAGGGAGGGAGGGAGGGAGGGAGGAAGGAAGGAAGGAAGGAAGGAAGGAAGGAAGGAAGGAGGATTTGGGAATGAGGAAGACAGGGAGAGGGAGGGGAGGAAGAAAGGAAGGAGGGAAGGGAAGGAGGAAGATGGGAATGAGGAAAAGGAGGGGGGAGGGAGGGAGGAAGGAAGGAGGGAGGGAGGATATGGGAATGAGTAAGACAGGGAGAGGGAGGGAGAAAGAAAGGAAGGAGGGAAGGGGAAGGAGGAAGATGGGAATGAGGAAAGCAGAGGAGGGGAGGGAGGGAAGGAGGAAGGAAGGAAGGAAGGAAGGAAGGAAGGAAGGAAGGAAGGAAGGAAGGAAGGAAGGAGGATATGGGAATGAGGAAGACAGGGAGAGGGAGGGAGAAAGAAAGGAAGGAAGGAAGGGGAAGGAGGAAGATGTGAATGAGGAAAAGGAGGGAGGGAGGGAGGGAGGGAGGAAGGAAGGAAGGAAGGAAGGAAGGAAGGAGGATATGGGAATGAGGAAGAGAGGGAGAGGGAGGGAGAAAGAAAGGAAGGAGGGAAGGGGAAGGAGGAAGATGGGGATGAGGAAAAGGAGGGGGGAGGGAGGGAGGAAGGAAGGAAGGAAGGAAGGAAGGAGGATATGGGAATGAGGAAGACAGGGAGAGGGAGGGAGAAAGAAAGGAAGGAGGGAAGGGGAAGGAGGAAGATGGGGATGAGGAAAAGGAGGGAGGGAGGGAGGGAGGAAGGAAGGAAGGAAGGAAGGAAGGAAGGAAGGAAGGAAGGAAGGAAGGAAGGAAGGAAGGAAGAAAGGAAGAAAAAAATACCAGTTGCTTAGAGTTTAAAAAAAGACACATCTTCCCATGATTACGCTTATCAAGGTCCTTGTCAAACTAAACAACAGAGACTTAGCCCTAGCCATTCATTTAGTGACATTACAGTAGCACTGAAAAAAATGTGACTTTAGGACCCTTTTTCACATTTACGACTTTTGCAAGTTTCTTTCTTTCTATTTATCTTTATCTTTCTTTCTGTCTATCTATCATTTTCTCCCTCTCTCCCTCTCTCTCTCTCTTCTCTGTGACAGCCCCTCAAGTATTGGAAGACAGCTATTTAGTCCAGAGGTGATATTCAGCTGGATCTGACCGGTTCTGCAGAACCAGTAGTGGAAATGTTCAGTAGTTCAGAGAACTGACCAATATGGGTCCTTAATGGGCCCTGCCAACCCCGTCTCTTCTCTGCCTCCCATTGAGTCCCAGCTGATCGGCTGGGTCTCCTTTGGCTGTCCTGCACAGGAGAACGGAGCTGGAAAGCAGGTTAGTGATGTGGGGAGGGAAGGGGGATTTTGCAGTAACCTTCCCCTGCCACGCCCGCCACGCCACGCTATGCCTACCAAGCCACACCCACAGAACCGGTAGTAAAAAAAATTGAATCCCACCATTGATCTAGTCCTTTTCTTCATTAGACTAGACATAGACTCCTCATGAAGGGACCCACACGTCCTAAAATTACTTTATCGTGCCAACACCCTGACATTTGCATCTGACAATCACTGCGTGGCACCACCAGACAACTTTTCCTCGCTCCAAGCGAACCTCCAGGGTGCAATCAATTCCTTGCATTGGTAGAAAGCCAAATGGGAGTTTTGGACACGTTTGCTTCCAGTAAATATATATATTTAGTTCCAGTAAAATATTTATATTTATATTTATATTTATACCCCCCCCTCAGTTGGACTTCTGCATTGTATATATTGCTCTCCTACCCAAACGGTGCCCAGCCCTTTGCTTTAAAAAGCATACAGGAAAATGTGCAGAGCTGACCCCTTCAAGATTTGCCCTGCTGGAGGATAATCCTCCTCTCAGTGACGTGATCTCCCAGCTATTTTTTGGTGTACAGTTTGGGGAGCAGTTTAAGGCTAGCTTTAAAAAAAAAATTGACCCTTCTGAAGGGTTATGGATGTATGAGGTTAAATTCTTCAGATTTCGGCTCTCCAGCTGCAGGAGGACCATCCAACTCCATTTAAGCTTTAATTATTCTTTGATTTTTCTCTCTCTACTTTTTTGGCAGCCTCGGCGGGGAGAATAAACGAAGGTGTCTCTTGGAAAATTGATGACCAAGTAGCTCCTTTTTGAATGATGGTGCTATTTTTTTTTTTTTCCTTTCCTTTGTAAGAGAAGAGGCTGAGTGAGAGAGACCAGAAGACTTAAGAATGCTTGGAAGCTGACTGGGACATCTCCACAGAGAGTGTGCAAACTGTTACCAAAAGTGGAACTTAATTCTAAATGGGGTTGACATTTTTTAAGCGAGCAGATGAGCAAAGAAGGGCCAAAATCCACAAATGGGCTTCGCTAAACCAGTACAGCTAATCCTCGTCTGATAATCATCACTGAGCCCCAAAGTTTCTTTTTTTAAAAAAAATACATGTTATTAATTTTCTATGAAGTACATTTCTTTCCTTTAAAAAAAAAAAAACTTTCATTATGCATTTTCCTTCGTTTTACATTGCAATTTCAATTTGGCAACAACGATATGCGGGTTGTATCAGCACCTTTTAAAAATAGGCATGGTGTTATACATCCTAGTTACGCCCATTTTTCTCTTTTTTCATACAGGATAGCCCATAGAAAAAAGAATAAATCTTGATATTATACAATGTACTTATATCCAGTGGTGCGTGGCAGGGGAAGGCACTGTAAAAATCTCCATTCCCTCCCCACTCCTGGGGGATGATTAACCTTCCCCCAGGAGTGGGGAGGGAATGGCGATTTTACAGTATCTTTCCCCTGCCAGGCCCACCAAGCCACACCCACTAAACTACGCCTACAGAACTGGTAGTAAAAAAAAATGAATCCCACCACTGACCAGAAGGCAACACAAAAAACAGGGGGTTGGACTAGAAGACCTCTGAGGTCCCTTGCAGTCCTATGATTCAGGAAGGAAGAAAGGAAGGAGCCCTCTCTAAGCAGTTTACAGAGTCAGCCTCTGTCCCCCAACAATCAGGGTCCTTGTTTTATCCCCTTGGGAAGGAAGGAAGGAAGGAAGGAAGGAAGGAAGGAAGGAAGGAAGGAAGGTAGGAAGGAAGGAGGGAAGGAAGGGAGGGAGGGAAGGAGGGAGGGAGGGAGGGAGGAAGGAAGATAGGAAGGTAGGTAGGTAGGTAGGAAGGTAGGAAGGTAGGTAGGAAGGTAGGTAGGAAGGAAGGAAGGAAGAAAGGAAGGAAGGTAGGAAGGTAGGTAGGAAGGAAGGAAGGAAGGAAGAAAGGAAGGAAGGAAGGAAGGAAGGAAGGAAGGAAGGAGGGGAGGGAGGGAGGGAGGGAAGGAGGGAGGGAGGAAGGAAGGAAGGAAGGGAGGGAGGAAGGGAGGAAGGAAGGAAGGTAGGTAGGTAGGAAGGTAGGTAGGAAGGAAGGAAGGAAGGAAGGTAGGAAGGAAGGTAGGAAGGAAGGAGGGAAGGAAGGAAGGGAGGGAAGAAGGGAGGGAGGAAGGAAGGAAGGAAGGAAGGTAGGAAGGTAGGAAGGAAGGTAGGTAGGAAGGTAGGAAGGAAGGAAGGTAGGAAGGAAGGAAGGTAGGTAGGTAGGAAGGAAGGAAGGAAGGAAGGAAGGAAGGAAGGAAGGAAGGGAGGGAGGTAGGAAGGAAGGGAGGGAGGGAAGAAGGGAGGGAGGGAGGGAGGGAAGAAGGGAGGGAGGAAGGAAGGGAGGGAGGGAGGAAAGAAGGAAATGGATGGAAACTAACCAAGGAGAGAAGCAACCTGGAACTAAGGAGAAACTTCCTACAGTAAGGACAATTAACCGGTGGAACAGCTTGCCACCAGAAGCTGTGGATGCCCCATCCCTGGAGAAGAGAGTTGACAGCCACCTGTCTGAAATAATACAGCTTCTCCTGCTTGAGCAGAGGGCTGGACTAGAAGACCTCCAAAGTCCCTTCCAGCTCTATTCTCATCGTCCTAAGAGGGTTTGAATTCTGCTATCAGCTCCACAGGCCCACACAGACTGAAGATGTTTTGTTTGTCTGTCATCCCAGCTCTGCTCTATTTCCTAAACGCTTGGGCTCCAATTGGGTCCAAGGATCCGTTCTTCTGTTTGCTGGATGCTTCAGCAATGGCCCACGCTGCTGACGAGTGTGATGACAAGCAGCCAAGGCTCAAATATGCCTCCTGTGAGTTGCAGGAATTTAAAGCCGTTTTTGCTGGTTTGGAACAGTGACGGATCCATAAATGTTTGTTTTGCAGCCAGTGACTCTGTGTTCCTATTTTTGAGCGGGAATATAATTGACAGCCATTGATGGACCAGCCATTAAAAAAAACAGCCCTTTTGGCCATTCAGCTTCAGACCCAGAAGCAGAATACAATTTTCCTGCATATTCAGGTTTGAAATTCCAATCCCTGTTCTTGTGACATGACAGCAGGGTTCCAGTATCTCAGGGGCTGCCCCAAAGAAGAAGGAGTCAAGCTAATCTCCAAAGCACCAGAGGGCAGGACAAGAAGCAATGGGTGGAAACTAATCAAGGAGAGAAGCAACTTAGAACTAAGGAGAAATTTCCTGACAATGAGAACAATTAATCAGTGGAACAACTTGCCTCCAGAGATTGTAAATGCTCCAACACTAGAAGTTTTTAAGAAGACGTTGGATAACCATTTGTCTGGAGTGGTGTAAGGTTTCCTGCCTAAGCAGCGAGTTGGACTAGAAGACCTCCAAGGTCCCTTCCAACTCTGCTATTCTATTCTATTCTGGTTTAATCCTTAAATGTGTGTGTGAAAATAATATGTGGACCTCGACTCCTCAATTCTTGGAGTTGAGATCCTCAGGCTTTAATGTTGCCAAGATTAGGCACTTGCATTGCCAAAGGCACTGGCAGAAGCTCTGTGGGAAGGCTGTGTTGTAAGGGGGGGGGGGCTAGTCAAAACACTTGGGGACTTGACTTGACTCACCCAAGTCTCCTTTGAGGAGAAGGCCCCAAAGGAAGAGGAGAAGGAGGAAGACAAGACCTGCATCCATGCACAACACCAAAACACACAGGAAGCATTTCTTTGGATTGCTTTGCTCCAGAAGACACAAGACTCACAAGTTTGTTTCGCTATATTTAAAGGAGAATATTTGCAGCTCACAGTGGAGGGGGGCTTTGTGAGTCCTGAGGGTATTACCTAGTTGGGTCATGAAATGTCTGCAAGAAAACCACTGAGGTCAGAGACCATCAAGGACCCACAGCCCCCCTTCTCCTCCTCTTCCTCTCAGCAAAACCCCACTCCCTTCTAGCACTGTTGATGTTACCTAGTTGGGTAATGAAATGTCTCCAAGAACCAAGGTCAGAGACCTATGGTTTGTGGAACAAGCTAATAAGCCATCAGCTGCAATGTATAGCCCCCCCCCCTCCAAAATAGACAGTTGCAGAAAAGACCCCCTTACCCAGAGGTGGGTATTCAGCCAGTTTTGGATCCGTTCTGGAGAACCGGTAGCGGAAATTTTGAGTCGTTGGGAGAACCGGCCAATCCCGCCTCTGACTGGCCCCGCCAACCCCATCTCTTCTCTGCCTCCCCTCGAGTCCCAGCTGATCGGCTGGGTCTCCTTTGGTTGCCCTGCCCAGGAGAATGGAGCTGGAAAGCAGGTTGGTGGGGTGGAGAGGGGAGGGAGATTTTGCAGTATATCCTTCCCCTGCCACGCCCACCAAGCCACGTCCACAGAACCAGTAGGAAAAAAAAAAATTTTGAATCCCACCACTGCCCTAACCAAATAAACCACCTGATGGTTTAGCGTGATATCTAAGCAAGATTCTCAATTTAGGGATTTAGGGTCATTTTCGAAGTCCTATTAAGTTTCCCTTGAGAGGGTTTAAGAGAAGACGGAGGTGAATTTCTCCTTGATTTATCAGCTTCGTTTCGAAGAGATTATGGAAGAAAGGAATTGTGATGGTTTTTAAGAGGGGCCATAATTGGATTGCGCTTTCTAAAAGCCGCTGCAGGCTTCCAGAAGTGGATAAGCTACAAGTTGCAGCAGGAGCCAAAGAGGAAGTATACTGCGACTTTCAGCCACATCTGGAAGGTCAAAAGCTCAACAGCGAAAATCCCTTTTGATTTGGTTGGCTCTTTTTTTTTTTTTTTTTTTCCCCTTTCCTTCTCAAAAAATTCCCTTCCTCCACTCAGCAAACTCCTGCTTTCACAAAACAAGCAAGAAAGTCCAGCACCGTGGAGAAGGGGCCATCCTCACCTTGATCACAGCAAGATGTGTTGTGGTTCTCTGGCATGGGGAGGCAGGTGGTAGCGGAATCGGACAGTGGGAAAGAACAGGGACCAGTCTGGGAGTCAGGCGAGGATCCTGGGTCCAATGCAGGGATGGGGCCAGGACAATCTGGGAGTGGGGTGCTGATTCCAGAGCCTCCAGAGTCTGGCAGCAGGGAGGCAGAGGAACAAGGGGAGCCTGCTCCCAGTCCGTGTATGCACAGAGCTGCCAGAAGGCAAGAACAGCTGAAACAAAAGGGGCAACTCGGGAGTAAGGCTGGGAGGAGGTTGCCCCTCCCCTAAAGTATAAAGGAAGTGCGAAGGTAGAGAAACCTTTGCAGGAATCAAAGTTGTTCACCCTGTTTGGATTCAACTTTGAAGCTCTGCGTGGACTTTGTACTTCGGTTGGGTTTTTTACAGTTAATTTGGCACTTTAGTTGTTGGCAGCAATTCAAGGGGGAGAAAGGTGGGTGCTTATCTCAAGGGACTGTTTTTGGGATTCATTACGGGCTGGGAATGAACATAATTCCCAGTGTTGAAATAAAACAAGAGTTGTTTTAACTGAGCGTGTGCTTAATTACGGTCTGGAGAAGCCTTGGTCAGAACAAGAAGAGATACAGCAAGGCAAGATTGGGAAAAAGCTGTTCCTCTGATTATGCTTGTGAAAGAGCGTGGAGGCCATCATTCCAGAGCTCTTAGTCAGCCCAGGGAACAATTCATTATCAGCGGTTTCCATCCTGAAAAACTGTCTTGTCTGGCTGAATAAATGTTAGGCGGTTCGGTTTTTCAAGAACTCTTCCTGCTCTCCATCCAACAAAGCGCTTACAGAAAGACCAAGAGAGTCTTCCTGATTAGTCATATCGCAGAGGTCAAAGAAGCTGACTCCAAAGCAAGGGCTAATCACTCCTTCACCACTGAGCTCCCTTCATAGCCAAGAGGTCAACACTATGGGAAGGCTGCCTAAGCTGACACTCGAGATGTTCCACAGGAGGCTGGAGGAATCAGCATCATTCATGTCCAAAACCCCATGCATGATTCATACGCCAAGGGTCAGGCATTTCTATTCCCCACCCCACCCCCACAGCTCCACTTTGCATCAGGAGCCAAACCAACCTTCACAAATCAATGGAGACAGTCTCCAAATTGACTCACTTAGTTCAAGTTGGGTTGGAAGAGTCCTTCGAGTGACGTCTGTGGAGATTCTCAGTCCTTCAGGTCATGGTTCTCCCAAAGGGGAGAGGCAAATTATTGTTGGTCCCGGCGTAACAATAAACAGCTGAAGGAAATATCTATGGAGGCTCTCAATCATCCAAGTCAGGGTTGTCCCAAAGGGGCTTTTTCAAGAGGCAATGTTTTGCTGTTCATCCAAGAAGCTTCCATCAAAACTGAGGAAGCTTCTTGGATGAGAAGCAAAACCTCTTCAAGCAAAAACAAAGGAAGTCCAGTCGCTTCTTGAAAGAAGCACCGTTGGGTCCCTCAAGCTATCTATGCTTTTTAAGAAGGCTGGTATGTGGCTTTCAAGAGGAGAGACCAGGGCTAGAAGGCAGCCCAAAGAAGAATGGTAAGAAGATAAAAGGGTTTGCATGACATCTTGAAAGGTTGTCACCAAAGTTGACTTAGACCAGTCTTCCCCATCCTGGTGCTCTCCAAATGGGTTGAGATTAGGTAAAGGTAAAAGTTCCCCACACACCTACGTGCTCATCATTCCTGGCTCTAGGGTACTCATCTCCATCACAAAGCCGAAGAGCCAGCACTGTCCAAAGACGTTTCCATGGTCATGTGGCCGACATAACTAAACGCCTTCAAAGGCGCATGGAATGCGGTTCCCTTCCCCCCAAAGGGATCCCTATTTTTCTACTTGTATTTTGGACATGCTTTCGAACTGCTAGGTTGGCAGAAGCTGGGACAAGGAACGGGAGGTCACTCCATGACGTGGCGCTAGGGATTTAAACCACTGAGCTGCCGACCTATCGGATCAACAAGCTCAACGTCTTAGCCACTGAGTCACCACGTCCCTCTGGGTTGAGATTACAAAACCCCATAATTCACAGCCAGCAGCATACTGGGCACAAGCGATAATGGAAAGAAAATGGACTTACTGGGGGTCCTGGATCTCCTTTCCACCCAGGAAGGCCAATAACAAACGGAAATAAGGTGGGGCCCACAGGGTTGAAGTCCTGAAAGCCATCTACAGCAGCCAGAGTGATGTAATCTGAATTTTGTCCATGTGTTTTATAAACAGGATAAGGCCCTCCAAGTGCTGGCTTAGTGTAGAAGAGAGTAGCCACAGTAGGACTGGATTTCTTCATTGCTGATTGGATCATGACCTCCTTTGGTGCAGGACCATCGGTGACCTTTTCCAACTTCTGCTTTGTGGGGACTGGAGAATGGCTACCGGAGGAGTTCCTCCTGCTCTTCATCATCGGCTTTGTGGTGCTTGGCATGCGAGAGGACCTGATGGTTGGTCCTTGGCTACTTGGCTTTTTGGACATTTTCCTAATCTCTTTCTTATCTGGAACCACGCCAAAGTTCACAGTTGAGTTTGGGAAGGCCAGAACATCTGGGCGGGTTGACCAAAGAGGTTTCTCCACAGTGGAAAACCCACCTAAAACTCTGGTGGTTGTCCGGTGAGCTGTTCTGGAAGTCGGATGTGCCACGGTGGCATTCTGTTGGAGATTACGGATGGGTTGCGATGCTTCTGTGATTGTCCAAGAGGGAGACAAAGCTACGGTGGACCTCACCTTCATGGCTGGTACTGCTTTAGGAGCTCGAACAGTGGTAGATGCTCCCTGCAACCTCCTACCCCTTCGAGAAGTGGAGGTTTTGAAGACCGTCAAGGGTGGGTTCATAGTGGTCAGGTTCATCAAGCCCATCATTGCGAGGTCCACCTGTTTTGGGGTCATTTCAGAAGTTCTAGGCTCTTTGGACAGCAACGGGGAAAATGGTAGGAGGTCCAGTCGAAAGGTATCCAATTGTCTGCATTGTTTCTTCAGATACTTACAGTAGTCGTGAGCTGCCTTGGCGGAAAGATAAATATCAAACTGGCAGAGAGCACCTTCAAACTGGGCCGAGCGTTGATTGAGTCTTCCCAAGAGGAAAGATCCTTCCGGGTCCAAGGTCTTCTCTTTTTTATTATACAAATCTGCATGCACCTTTTCTTTCCCGCAAGCAGTCACCAAGGTGACTGTCCTGCTTCGGATATCGATCGCCAAGTTGTGCCACCGCCCGTCGTGGACATTGTAATCGAAATAGACGGAGCGCTTGTGACCTACGTAGACAACCACCTTGCCGGGCAGAAACTGAACCCCCAGTTGCAATTTCTTCCTTTTGCTCTTGACGGTGAATAAAAAAGCACTGTTGACACGGAGGGAGCACACGCTCAACACAAGAGTCAGGTCTGGGCCAACAGAGACAGGAATAACCAAGTTGGAGGGCACTTCGATGCGTGCCTGCTGGGTGAGGATGACTCCCAACCTGAAGGGGACGACTCCCTGAGGAACAGAGTGCGACAAGTTGGAGGTCCTTGGTCCAACCAGGCCCAACCTCTGAAGGACATCCACATCTAGAAGAAGGAAAAAAGAATGAGTTATAAAGACAACCGTCCACTTATTCGAAAGAAGGCTTAGAGCAAGTCAAGTTTCTCTCCCTCTTCTCATCCCCTGCAACCAAATATTGTTTCTCCAAAAGGTGCTTTTAAAAAAAGGCAACTGGACTGGGTTTTTCCTTGAAGACCAGTGATGGGATGCTGCCGGTTTGGACTGGTTCTCCCAAACTAGTAGCTCTAATGATCACCTGCCCCCGTCCACTCACCCCTGCCCTATCCTGTCCTATATTTCCGTATTTTTTTCAGCTCAGCTGATTCACACGGCATGGTGTATTCCCATGCCTCAGCTGTTTTACTTACCGGAGATGCCCTAGACCCGTGATAGTGAACCTATGGCATGTGTGCCACAGGTGACACACAGAGCCATTTGTGCAGGCACGCGAGCCCCAGGCAAACTTACTTCACGTGCATGCCTCCCAGCTGATTTGGGGGCCTTTTTCAGCCTCCCAGAGGCTCAAAGGAAGCCTCTGCAGCCTTTGGAAGCCAAAAACAGGCCCGTTTCATCACTTCCTGTATTTTTGGAAATACCAGAAGTGACAAAACGGGCCCATTTTTTTGGCCTCCAAAAGCTGCAGAGGCTTCCCTCGAGCCTCTAGGAGGCTGAAAAAGGCCCCCAAATCAGCTGGGAGGTGCACATATGCGCAGTGCTGGGAAGGGGGCAGTGGGAGGGGATTGCGTTGACATGCACAAGGGGCATGGGGGAGTGCACGCATTGTGTTCTTGGTGCTGGCACGTGAGCACACAAATGCGTAATTTTTGGCACAGAAGCCCAAAAAGGTTAGCCACCACTGCCCTAGAAGGTAAGCTGTAGTGCTTGATATTGTCTTTTGAATGCTGCATGCGTGCAAAGTACACTCTTGTAGAACCAGTGGTAAAAATGTTTGAATCTCACCACTGTTGAAGACGTTTCACTTTTCATCCAGGAAGCTTCTTCAGGTTCTGACTACCCTTGAAGATGTTTCGCTTCTCATCACAGAAGCTTCTTCAGGTTCTGACTACTCTAGAAGATGTTTTGCTTCTCATCCCAGAAGCTTCTTCGGGTTCTGACTACCCTTGAAGATGTTTCGCTTCTCATCACAGAAGCTTCTTCAGGTTCTGACTACTCTAGAAGATATTTTGCTTCTCATCCCAGAAGCTTCTTCAGGTTCTGACTACCCTTGAAGATGTTTTGCTTCTCATCACAGAAGCTTCTTCAGGTTCCGACTACTCTAGAAGATGTTTTGCTTCTCATCCCAGAAGCTTGTTCAGGTTCTGACAACCCTTGAAGATGTTTCGGTTCTCATCAAAGAGGCTTCCTCAGGTTCTGACTACTCTTGAAGACGTTTCACTTCTCATCCCAGAAGCTTGTTCAGTTCTGACACACCTTTTCAATCCACTCAAGGAAAAACAAAAGTCCAATTGCCTTTTGAAAAAAGCACCATTGGGACAACCATGACCTGGACGATTGAGAATCTCCATAGACAAATGTTGTTTCCTTCATCCACGGTTCTGACGTGGCAACCCAACACCATAACCAAGAATCATCCTTGCTGGCTAGCTATTAATAGAGCTGGCCTTAGGCAGCAGCCGTGTGGTGATGAAGTGAAACTAAAAATTCACACGAGGGAAATTTTAAAGAGTCTAGCAAAATATTTCAGGATATGGAACCTTTTTCCCCCTTCCCTCTGATACTATCTCCCAAATTTCTCCCCTTCCTTGGGGAAAAAAAAAGAAACAAGAATGAATGAGAAGGATGGCCAACTACAGGGACGGCCAACTACAAGAGAACTGATGGTTTTCGTCTCCTTCAGCCAACGGGAGTCAAAATCTCAAATTTTTGGCATGCCTGTTGTGATATTACAAATCGCAGAAAGACAAGAAGATTTTCCCACCCATCATTTAGAAGCAATAATTGTGTGTGTTACTAGCTTTCTTCTCCTTCCAAATATCTCAGCCGAGAAGAGGGAGAAAAAACAACAGATGTATTCCAAAAGTCAAAGCAAAGGAGCGTGAAAATATTCAGTCTATTATTTTCTAGGCTGGACAGAATCACCATAATAATAATTTATTAAATTTTATGCTGCCTGACTCCCAGCGACTGAGGTAGAACAAGCAATGATTTAACCTTGGAAGTCCCTTCTGCGCAGGTGGGTCTGTTTTTTTGGAGGAAAAATCTTCCCACCAAGGTCTGGGAGGGTCTTTACAGAAATCAGCCTTGGATTATTATTTTTTACAAGGTTCTGTTAATTTAGCTTTTGCCCGGCCGAGAACATCTTGGCCAGCTTCTCAAGGATTCTCAAACCCTCATTGATTCCAATGTGAAATATTTAGGATTCCGACATCAGAAGCAACCTGGAATTGAGGAGAAACTTCACTGGTGGTTTTTAAGGAAAGACTGGACAGCCACTTGTTTGAGATGGTATGTGGTCTGCTTCAGCAGGGGGTTGGAGTAGATAACCTCTGAGTTCTCTTGGAGTTCTGGAACAAGGAAGGAAGGAAAGAAGGAGAGAAGGGAGGGAGGGAGGGAGGGAGGGAAGGAAGGAAGGAAGGAAGGAAGGAAGGAAGGAAGGAAGGAAGGAAGGAAGGAAGGAAGGAAGGAAGAAAGAAAGAAAGAAAGAAAGAAAGAAAGAAAGAAAGAAAGAAAGAAAGAAAGAAAGAAAGAAAGAAAGAAAGAGAAATGGATGGAAACTCATCAAGGAGAGAAGCAGCCTGGAATAAAGGAGAAACTTCCTAACTGGGAGGACAATTAACCAGTGGAACTGCTTGCCACCAGAAATGGTGGGTGCTTCATCACTGGAGGTTTTTAAAAAGAGACTGGATGGCCACTTGTCTGAAATGGTATAGACTCTCCTGCTTGGGCAGGGGGCTAGAAGTCCTTCAAGGTCCCTTCCAGTTCTATTCTGTTCTATTCTGTCCTATCCTGTCCTATCCTATCCTATCCTATCTTATTCTTATTCTTATTCTTATTCTTATTCTTATTCTTATTCTTATTCTTATTCTATTCTATTCTATTCTATTCTATCCTATCCTATCCTATCCTATCCTATCCTATCCTATCCTATTCTATCCTATTCCTATTCCTATTCCTATTCCTATTCCTATTCCTATTCCTATTCCTATTCCTATTCCTATTCCTATTCCTAATCCTATTCCTATTCTATTTCTATTCCATTTCCATTTCCATTTCCATTTCCATTTGGAGAATAGCTTGACTCCACTCTTCTTCATGGCATCCTCTTCACTCGCCATCCTGGAACACAGGTTTGGCATGTGGGATTGGAGAATCCATGTGACTTCTGGAGGACTCTTTGCCCACCTTGACTTGACTCAGCTGCACCAACAAGGAAGTGAGTTCCACAACTCTGAATAATCAGCCAACCACCATGAGATGGAAACTCAGAACCCAAGTTCAAGATTCAAGGAAGGGCCTCTCCTAAAGCATCCACCCCTTCCAACCTACCCAAAGCAACAACCTCCATCTCCAGCAGGTTGGGAATTCTCCAACTCCCTCTGCATCCTGTTGAAGTCAATGGGAATCACTTCGAGGGAAGGGGATTTGGCTATTTTAGGAGAAAGGAGGTGGTTGCCAATAAACAGATGTTGAAGTGACATGGCTTTCTAACCCAGCAGCTGCGGTTGTAGCTTAATGGTCCCTTGTGAGCATCCTTAAAAGGTGGAAGGTCTCAAGAGGTTCGTGTTGTTGCCAAGGTCCTGTCTCAAGAGTTCGTTCACCATTAAGCCTAAACAACCAATTATTGCAAAATTCCAGCGATGCAGAATTTCCCGCTCTTACATGTTGAGTTTCTCAAGAGTCCTTCCAGCATCTTTGGCCTGTGGTCTATTTAGCGCACAGTCCTGGACAGCTCGTCATCATGCCATTACCTTGCAGCTTTACTCCCAAGTCGCCTGTGCTGTTGTAAACTGCTCTCTCCTACGAGCAATCCTGCATGCACACGCACTTGGCACAGGCTCCTCAGGAACCTCCTCATCGCTGCTGCCAGCCCCCACAATCTCCGAAGGCAGCAGTGAGGAATACCCAATGGTCCTGGCCTCACCTGAGACCTCACTCTCCTCAGCCGTCTGCACCTGCTGCCAGCTAACCACAACAGATGCTAAGGAGTTCTACTCCCCTTCCCCATCTGAAAAGGAATCTCCTCCCAATGCAAAACAAAAGCAGAGGAGAGGAGGTTCAGTTTCAATTTTAGTTTCACAGCACTAAGCAGCTTTAGTACAGAACAGTGGAGCTAAGCCACGCCCAGGCTCCTTGCTGTCTCCTTCTTGCTCACACAGCAAATACTCTTTCAGCTTCCAGACAGCCTTCAACTCTCTCACACACTGACAGGACACTAGTCAGATGAATACCCATGGATGCTGGTAGGCAGAGGCAGGATTTTTCCCCCTTATTTTCCTCCCCAAAAACTAAGCCCGACCACACAGTTTCGTAGCAAAGCATGGGTATCGAGCTAGTAACTTAATATATGAAGGATTGAGAAATTCAGAACTTAGCATAAAAAGCGAAGGCGTCTGAATGGGTCATACAGAATAAGGAAGGGGGGGAAAAAAGGAATTAAATTGATGCAAACTCCAGCCACGTTCACACTGGATTCTAGTGTTTGTCCTCCAGTTGACTGTTTCCAGAGGTTGGAAACCTTTGAAAGACACAAGCTCGCCCTTCTCATCCTTCTCAAGAGTTGTTCCAGAGGGGGGGAAAAAAAACCAGCCAATGAAAGCTCGTCTCATCATGCGTGTGGGGATTTTTATTCTCTGTTTCCATCAGGGCCCACGGAATGACCTTTGAAAGACAGCCGAGCCAAATTGTTTCCTTGTTACGCTACCCGTCCTCCACGGAAATGTCACCGATGGATCAAACACATTGGGTGTTGCGGTTGGCCGAGTGGAAAATCTTGGCAGGGCTTAACCTCTAAGGAGATTCTCCATCGTCCAGAGAACAGATAATCAGAGTCAGAAAGGACCTTGTAGGTCCATTTAGTCCAACCCCCTACCCCAGCAGGAGACCCTACACCATTTCTGACATCAGTCCTGTCTCTTCTTGAAAGCTTCCAGGGAGGAAGCTCCCACAACTTCTGAAGGCAACGTCTGTTCCATCGGTTGATTGTTCTCACTGTCAGAAAATTTCTCCTTAATTCCAGGTTGAATCTCTCCTTGATCTGTTTCCATCCATTATTTCTTGTCTGGCCTTCAGGTGCTTTGGAAAACAGGTTGACCCCTTCCTCCTCTCTGTGGTAGCCCCTCAAATATTGGAAGACTGCTCTCCTGTCTCCCCTGGTCCTTCTCTTCCCTAGACTAGCCATGCCCAGTTCTGTAACCATTCTTCATATGCCTTAGTCTCCAGATGTCTCATCTTCAATGAGAAGGGAAACATTTTCAAAGAAAACGTGCATCTCCAAATTCGGGTTATTACCCCCAAACTCCAAGTATAGCTCGTCATCCAGTCCAATTATGGCTAAAAGCTGCGACATCATTAGGACATCATTTTCATGTGAGCTTAAACATAAAGCAAGCAGGGCAAGATAGAAAGAAACAGAGGTTTGTTGCAACCACAGAATTTCTGAGGTGCCTCTGTTGGGATCTTTGTAAAGTTGGTCAACAAAGGTTGTATGTTGGCTTCTCAGATAGGACAATATCAATCAATCAATCAGAACAGTGCTGGAAAGGACCTTAGAGGTCTTCCAGTCCAACCCGTCCAAGCAAGAGAGCCTACACCATTCCAAACAGGTGGCTGTCCAATGTTTTCTTAAAAACCTCCAGTGATGGAGCTCCTGCAACTTCTAGTGGCAAGCTGTTCCACTGGTTCATTGTTCTCACTGTTAGAAATTTTCTCCTTAATTCCAGGTTGCTTCTTTCCTTGATTAGTTTCCATCCATTGTTTCTTGTCTGGCCTTCTGTTGCTTTGGAAAATAATTTGACCCTCAAGAGACAAATGGCAGCCCTTCAAATGTTGGAATACTTCTATCATGTCCCCCCTGGTCCTTCTTTTCTCTTGAGTAGCCAAACCCAATTCCTGCAATGTTCTTCCTATGTTCTTCAATGTTCTCCAGGCCTTTGATTATCTTAGTTGCTCTCCTCTGCATTTTTCCCCATATTATTCCCATTTTCTTGGAAACATTAACAGATTAAGGTCTATGATCCCAAAAGAGGATTTTGGAGGTTCCTCTTTATGCACAGAAATATTAATAATGATCTCAGTCTACCATGTTCCTTTATCTTCATAGGTCTTGGCTTCTCTGAGTGTTTGGTCTATCCTTCCCTTCTCCATTGATAGGATTTTTCTATCGAACTGTAGAAGGAACAGATCAGATCTCCAGCCCTTGCTTATCAATGGAGACCGAATGGAGCAAGTGGCCAGTTTTAAGTTTCTGGGTGTTACCCTTAAAAGAGGACCTGACCTGGGGTGCCCACATTGCAGCCCTGGTCAAAAGAGCCCAGCAGAGGCTTCTCAGGAAATAACTGAGTGAAAAACTGCTGGTGACCTTCTACCGCTGCACCATAGAGAGTATCTTAACCTACTGCACCTCTGTCTGGTTTGCCAATTGCATAGGGGCAGATAGGACAGCGCTCCAGAGGGTGAACGTCATTACCCAGAGGATCATGGGTTGCCCTCTCCCCTCTTTGGAAGAGCTTTATAGCTCCTGCTGCCTTAAGAAAGTTCAAAACATCCTCAAAGACCCATATCATCCTGGGCACCCTTTTTTTTTTTTAAACTATTACCATCTAGCAGACAGGATAATAAAAACAAGGACAAATAGGCTGAAAAACCTCTTCTATCCCAGGGCAGTAACTCTATTGAATTCTACGGTATAGTACACTGAAGATGGTTATTTAATTTTGTTGTACAATGTGTAATGACAATAAACTAAATTAAACTAAACTTTCCCATCTGTTTAGCAAAATGGACTTCCATGGAGAGCCTTCTCCATTATATTCGCCATAAGAGAAAGACAACAAGGATGAACCTCAAGTTGGGTCTCTCCAGAGTCCAAGGGTCTTCAAACTTGGCACATTTAAGACTTGTGGACTTCAACTCCCAGAATTCCTGCGCTAACATGACTGGAGGAGGAATTCTGGGAGTTGAAGTCCACAAGTCTTAAAGCTGTCAAGTTTGAAGACCCTTGTTTCAGCCCAACACCTGAACCAATATTGTCTCTGCTTTTTACTCAGAATGAGTGGTTGACTTCAATCCTTCCTCCAGATTCCTCCCCCCCCCCCCCCCCCCCAGCAAGTTTCCAATTCTGGATTTGGCAGCACAGAGGCTAACCAGACACCCTTCCCCAGAAGATGTGAAGATGGATACCCCCCAAAAAAAGTGCAAAATTACCTTCAGGATGTCCACGCGTCAATCCAAGCAAGCAAGTCAAACAGAAAATCGTCCAGAGAAAAGGGAACCCCCTAAAGGGGAAGAAAAAAAAAAGATTAACAAAGGAGAAACATATCCATCAATTCCTTATTTCTTTTCCAACAGAATCAGGGGGACATAAAACCGAGAATGAAGATCATCCGCAACGTTGTGTTACAGCAGGAAATGTGTCAACTCGTAAATCATTCCTATGCCTGTTTCCGAGTTGCCATAAGAAAGATGGGTGGGAGGGGAGGCCTGAGGAGTGCCACAGATTCCACACCGTGAATATGTTTCGATTGGAGAATCTGATTTATGACACATCCAGGGGAGGGGATGGAGGAAACAGGGCCATAGGAGATAGTAAAGTATGTGTCTCAGAGTTGACTTCATGCAGGTTAATGCCCGACATGTTGCTCCTAATAAATCTTTTGGATTCCTTTGAAGTTTGGCTTGAGGCTCATCATTTATTTGGGCAATCGGGTTGGAACCCTGACAGCAAGCCAAAATGGTGTGGCGATGGTGGATGGTTTCAACCAACCTGAAGGATGTTTTATGGTCCTCTTTCCATATCAGAAGGGGCATTTTCTCTATCAAGCGTTCTGATTGGAAATCAGCTTTAAAAGTGGACTGCAGATACTGGTTTATTTAAGCATATGCCCACTTTCTCTCTCTCTCTCTTTCTCTCTCTCCCCTCTTCTCTCTCCGTCTCTCTTTCTCTTTCTTTTTCTCTCTCTCCCTCTCTTTCTCTCTGTCTCTTACTCTCTCTCCCCTCTTTCACTCTCTCCTCTCTCCGTCCCTCTCTCCTTCTCCCCCCCTCTCTCCAAGTGATTTGAATGTAAATCACAACACAGGGAAATGTGTAAGCTAAGTAGCAATTAGGACAGGAAAGATGTCAAGATCAGACACGCCTCCCTCCCTTTGCAAAGCAAAGACTGATTGCAACACACACACACACACACACACACACACACACATTAATGCAGAGAGTTTAGAGGACAAATCTCAAATGGGCACCTTTCCTATGAAACCGGGTGGAGCTTCTCATTCAGGGAGGGTGAGGTGAAAATTAAGTTGGAGGCCATCTGGTTTTAGAGAGGCTCTGAAGAGGAG
>CM066341.1:6770507-6985507 GCA_033807585.1 Hydrophis major
GCCCAAATAGGTTGCAAATGATCAATAATGCATCAAATGGAGAAGCTGCTAGTTCTTAGAATTTGCAGCCTCATCCCAGGGAATACTCAGACCAGTTTAATGCCACTATAAACACTCAAGTCTCCATCTTTCTACCACACCTGATTTTTTTTCAACCTCTCTCCTGGACTGGAAGTTGCTAAACTACCAAAGAGTGAGCCAGATTTCCTAAAAAGCTGTTTTCTCAAATTGCTGGCAAAAAGAATGGAGAAGGGTCGCATTCTTCCTACTGCACCATTTTTCAGGGGAAAAATGCTGCCCTTTTTTCCAGCCATCTAAAATCAAAAGGAATGGCAGATGGCTTTGCTTTCTCAAATTCAATTTATGAATAAAAACAGGGCAGTAAAATGCTGCCGTGCAGAGGGTTATCCCAGCTAGTGATTTTTAAGCACGGCAGTGCCAATCTCCAGAGTAATTTACTAATTCAAAAAGACCTGGATTCCAACACTCCCACCGCATAAAAATCCGTTTTTCCCCCACATGGCAAAACATTCCTGGCCAAATAGCTACTAAAAATTAGCCTTTGTGTATAGAAGTGATCGCTCCATACCTTTAAAAGAAAAGCTAACCCCCAAAATCAAAATGTTGAAAAGAGCAGAAATGCATTCGTAATGAACATCATTTGCGGTTCAAGTTTAAAACATCACCCCTAGCCAAAATATAAAAAAAAATAGAATGGATTGTAATTCATTGGCCAAAAGGAGCTTTCTTTCATATAGCCCAATTCTTCAAGTCTTTTAAGCATCATTGCGATTTAAATTTAGGTTTTAAATTTAAAGCCACACAGAAGGAGGGATTTCGGAGCATGGATTATACTTACGCTACATCCAGGTACGATGTAGAAGGGATCTCTCGGCAAACAGACTTTAAAATATATATATATATATATATATTGCAATTTTCTTCCCCCCAATTCCTGAGTTTTAAAAAAAAAGCCTTGAGGATTGCAAAAATGCAAAGGAGCGCTGGGTGGGATCAGACAGCCCAGGCCATCTCCGGGTCCCCTGCTTGGGTGGGCGCAGGTAGCTTCACCCCACGATCCAAAGATGCAAGGGAGGAAAAGAAAATTCAGAGGCAGAGAACGGATGAAGGAAGAGGACGGATCTGCAGCCGAGCAACCAAAAAAAAAAAAAAAGAAAAAAATCCCCTTCTCTGCTGCCTCCTGTTGCTTTTAAATAGCTGCAGGGACTTTAAAAAAAAAAATAAAAAAAAATTCAGGAACCAGGTGTCTGGTTTCTGTGTGCTTTCCAAGCGAATGAATATTAAGCTTAACTTCCAGGAACGGCTCCTGTGAGCCAAGCACCTCAGCGTCCTCTCTAAATTGCAGGCCGGCCAAGGAAGTGACAAATCCTTCCTTGGCTCTCGTTCACCTTGCGAAGGTGCAGATGCCCTCGCCGCCATGAAAAGAAGGGAGGTGCGGAAGGAGGGGGGAAGGAGGAGGGGAGGAAGGAGTGGTGTGGGGATCCCTGCCTAAGCAGGGGGTTGGACTAGAAGACCTCCAAGGTCCCTTCTTACAACTCTGTGATTCTATTGTATTCCCCTGCCCAAGTCTGGCATCAGAGGAGGGACTTTGGTAGGGGACTCGACTCAGCTCTTTGCTTGGGGAAGGATGTACGTCTCAACGGGATAGGCCCCCAAGCTTCTACATCTCCCAAGGGAAAGAAGGGGAAGAGTGATTCCCCCCCCCCTCTTTTCTCACAGGGAGATAGAGAGAGGGGAGGGGGTCAAGTGGATGGATGGATGGATGAACAGATAGATGAATGCATAGAATAGATGGGTAGGTGGGTAGGTAAGTAAGGTAGATGAGAGAGTAGATGAGAGAGAGAAAGAGAGACGTACGTACATAAATTAAGTGGATGGATGGATGGACGGATGGACAGACAAGTGGACAAGTTGAGTAGATAGGTGGATAGCTGGATTAGATAGATAGGTAGATAGATAGATAGATAGATAGATAGATAGATAGATAGATAGATAGATAGATAGATAGATAGATAAACTGGATGGATGGATGGGTGGATGGACAGAGATGAGCAGATAGACGAATATATAGAATAGATGGATAGGTAGGTAGGAAGATTTTTCTCTTGCCCGTTCATTTTTTCTAACACAAAACACACAGGCCTGTCCTCGGTCACATCTGAATTCTTCTGGCCAAGCTGGCCTCTTCAGCATTTGCTCGAAAATCTCTCTCAGGAGTTCGTAAACATACCTCAGAAATAGAGCCCACAAATTACAGGTCAACGCTAAAAAAACACAGTCATCTAACTTGACCGCAAAGGTACAGAACAGGTTCTTTGAGAAATGGCTCCTGGGATGACTGAAGTTGAGACATGGTTGACCACACACACAAAAAAAAGATGTATGGATCCTAGAAAGAGCAACAAAGATGATAAAGAGCATACAAAACAAAATGCAAACAACAGAAAATTAATAAAACTTTATATATGTATTTAAAAAAGAAGAGATGCAATGTTGAACTACGGAGAAATTTCCTGACAGTTAGAACAATCAATCAGTGGAACAATTTGCCTCAGAGGTTGTGGATGCTCCAACACTGGTAGTTTTCAAAAAGAGATTGGACAGCCATTTGTCTGGAATATTATAGAGTCTCCTGATTGAGTAGGGGCTGGACTAGAACATCTCCAAGGTCCCTTCCAACTATGCTGTTCTGTTAAACCGTTGCCACAGCAATTCTTGAATACAGCTCATTTGCCTGGAATCTACACTGGACATAAACACGATTGAATGGGTCCAGAAGTATTTCAAGAGAAAAGTTCTCCACTCCTCTATTCACCATAGAATCCCTTATGCCATCAGTCTCGAAATTTTGGGCCTGGACAATCTGGAACTGCGCTGCCTGCGGTCCGATCTAAGCATAGTACACAAAATTGTCGGCTACAACATCTTGCCTGTCAGTGACCTTTTCAGCTTTGGATTAGAGTAACAGAGTTGGAAGGGACCTTATGGGTCATCTAATCCAATCCCCTGCCCAAGAAGGAGACTACACCATTTGTTATGTGGTGTTATGTGGCAGGTGCCTATCTGTCTGGATTCTGAAGTCCCAGAGCAATTTAACTTGTTCATTTTCTATAACTTTTTCTGTTTTATGGTCCCACCGGTTCTTGCTTACGGACAAATGATATTTCTTGCAGATCTTCCATTGCACCATTGTTGCTACTTTGTCACGCTGCTGCTTGTAGTCAGTTTGTGCAAACTTCTTGCAGCAGCTCACCACTGTTTCTTCAGCTTCTTTGCTATATTATTATTATTATTATTATTATTATTATTATTATTATTATTATTATTATTGTTGTTGTTGTTGTTGTTGTTGTTGTTGTTGTTGTTATTATAATTAAATATTTTCCTCCCCACAACAAATTCCAGATTTGGGATGGGCTGTCCAATTGTCCATGGATTCCTTCTTCACAGAGGCAAAGAAATATCTCTGCTTCTCTGCCATGTTCAAATATGGAACCACTCCAAGGGCGCATGTTGTTCCATGAGATGATCCCCAGATTAGTGGCGAGCAAGAAAGCCAAGGGAGATCAAAGTGGAATCGGTTTGTCTCTGTCCATTCCCAGCCCTAGTGCCTCTGAAACATCTCAATGCGCTTTTGAGAAATTACACAGCCCGTTACGGACTGTGCCAGTGGTGACATGTTGAAATCTCAGCCACTGTTTGATGTCAAATGTTTGGCATTCTTTCCCAGCACACTCAGGCCCTTTGTTCCTCAACCACCAAAAAGCTAAGAGCCCCTCACTCCTTAAGACGATGTTGCTTTGGAGTCCTTAAAAGATGCTTCTCTTAGGCCAGGTGGGAGAGCATCCATCCTTTGGTTTCAATGGATTAAAAAAAAAAACTAGGCATGGGTGACTCGCCGGAGCTGTTCCATAGATGAATAGAGTAGAGCCATAAAGATGTGCAAAGCTTCAGGCAGTGGGTGGGGGAAATCCAGAAGTCATGAGTGGAAAATCATCAAAGAGCGATCCAACCTGGAACTAAGGAGAAATTTCCTGATGGTGGGAACAATTAACCAATGGAACGCCTTGCCAGTAGAAGTTGTGGGTACTTCATCACTGGAGATTTTAAAGAAGAGAGTGGACAGCCATTTGTCTGAAATGGGATTGGGTCTCCTGCATGAGCAGGGGGGTTGGACTAGAAGACCTCCAAGGTCCCTTCCAACCCTATTATTTTATATTTTATGATATCACTTCTCTTTCACACATTTGGCTCTCCCGCCCCTCATTCCAAAACTTCAGCGTCCTACAATTGGTGTCTCAAAAACTCTGTAAATTCTGTTGTTCCGTAATTCCTTTTTACTGTACTCTTCTATTGTAAAGCCTGGTCAAAGATATTTGATTTTTGTTTGTACTGAAATAAAAATAACCGAAGTCAAAATCCCATTCAGTCCATCTTATTGGAAGATTACGGCAGCCCTTATCTTATAAAAAACATTTTTATGCACAAGTGTGCGTGTGCGTGTGTGTCTATGTGTGTTACTGCATGCTAAAGAAATATCTGCTTCCTTCCAAGTTTCCCTTTTTGAATTATGAGATGAATCAAGAACCAAACACACAACTGTGTGTCAGCCTCTCTGGGCAGACTAATCCAGTTCCCCATCATCTTCTTAAATTTTGTCTTTTGGTGGCGCCCAGAAATTACTTGCAGGTCTCCAGGGAATTAGAAAACTCAGAGATAGATATCCTAAACACCAAGCATGGAATAATCACCTAAAACAGGACAGTGTGCGATGCCCATATCCTCAACCAGCCAGACAACCCATCCATAGAGGGTTACTAGGGTCTATCATCTGGAGGACCCAAAACTCTCTTGGGCCAATGAGACCATGAGCTATTTTCCATCTTCCCAGGTTGACTTGACGGTTATAGAAGTTGGTATTGGGGACACTTACGATTGTCAGGTATGGAGGTTGAACTTCTGGATACTTCATCACTAGCGCTCAAATGGGTTATTCAGAAACGGTTGTGTTTGGTGGACATCTATTCTTCTCTTGTTGGCTTTCTAGGACCATGTCAAGAATCTCATTTTCCCTCCTCGGAGAATGAAAAGGATTAGTACCACTTTATAAAGCCTTAGTAAGGCCACACCTGGAGTAGTGCATCCAGTTTTGGTCACCACAGTACGAAAAAAAGATGTAGAGACTTTGGAAAAAGGGCAGAGAAGAGCAACTAAGGTAATTAAAGGCCTGGGGATTAAAACACATGAAGAATGGTTGCAGGATTTGAGTATGGCCAGTCTAGATTAAAGAAGGATTAGGGGGGACATGATAGCAGTATCCCAGTATTTGAGAGGATGCCACAAAAGAGGAGGGGGTCAACTTATTTTCCAAAGCACCAGAAGGCCAGACAACAAACATTGGATGGAAACTAACCAAGAAGAGAAGCAATCTGGAATTAAGAAGAAATTTCCTAATCAGTGGAACTGCTTGCTTTCAGAAGTTGTGGATGTTCCATCACCAGAGGTTTTTAAGAAGACACTGGACAGTCACTTGTCTGAAATGGTGTAGGGTCTCCTGCTTGAGCAGGGGCTGGACTAGAAGACCTCTAAGGTTCCTAAGTCTCCTCTATTCTGATTGATTGATCTTGTCAATTCCCTTTCTAATTCTTGCAATCCAGATGGTCAGGATATATCTCAGCAAGGCCTGGATATAAGAGGTGAACTCATTCGATCAGAGGGCTGGGACCAAGGGCATCTGAGGACCCTTCCCAGGTAAAAAAAGCAACAATTCTCGAACTCAAGAAACAAAGCTAGCTTTGGATGGGAGTAAGTGGGTGTAGGCTCTCCAGGTTTTTTTTAAAAATCCAATAAAAATAACCTTTAAAATTTAAAGTTAAGCAGAGCTGGAAAGGAATAGCCACTTCTCTGTCCCCTACCATGTGCTGTGGTAAGCTTTCTCAGAGCATCTTGTAGTGGAGTTTAATAAGTAGCATCTTGTTCTGCCTGATTTAATGCTGGGCTTTTTAAACTCCCTTTTTACTTGGCTTCATTATTTCTGGCAAAGCAAAGACTAAACTTTCCATGGGTGTTTGGTGTGTGTCCAGAACTATAATTATGTCTTTCTGTGGCTCTTTGCAAGCTCCCCCAGCTGTAATTGCTAGCCAGCTGTCCCCAAACACCAACTCAACTTTACTGAATGATAAAATTTAAAAAAAAAATCACTTTGTAAGAAGAAACTGCCTTGAAAAAAACCCATCCATAAATTGTTGATCCATTGACATGGCAACCTTCTTCATGCATTTCTGTTTGAATGATCTTGATCGTCAAAGATCTGGGCAACCACATTTATTTATTTTTTTGTTCTCTCTCTCTCACTACATCAATTTTTCATGGCTAGTGGCCAGTCCCTTAAACACGAGCCAGCCGTGTGTGGCAGCAGCCAAAAAAACTAATACAATCCTTGGTTCTATAAACAGAGGCAAAAAATCAAAATCACATGAAGTGATTTAATAACTGCTTTATTAAAGCCTTAGTAAGGCCACACCTGGAATACTGTATCTAGTTTTGGTCATCACCTTATGAAAAAGAGGTAGAGACTTTTGAAAAAGTGTAGAGAAGAGCAGCTAAGATGATCAAAAAGTCTGGAGATTAAAATATAGCAAGAACAGTTGCAGGATTTGGGTATGGCCAGGCTAGAGAAAAGAAATACTAAGGGAGACATGATAGCAGAATTTCAATATCTGAGGTGCTGCCATAAAGAAGATCAACTTATTTTCTAAGGACCCAGAGGGCAGGACAAGAAACAATGGATGGAAACTAACCAAGGAGAGAAGCAACCTGGAGCTAAGAAACTTCCTAGCAATGAGGAAAAACTTGCCACCATAAGTTGTGGGTGGTCCATCATTGGAGGTTTTTAAGAAGAGACTGGACAGCCACTTGTTTGAAATGGTGTAGGATCTCCTGCTTGAGCAGGGGGCTGGACTAGAAGACCTCCAAGGTCCCTTCCAGCTCCATTCTGATTCTGATTCAATATGCAAGGAGGAAGCAGCAAAAGGAGAAGGAAGGGAGTTGTGGATCTATCAAGCTGCATTGTTTCTTCTTCTTCTTCTTCTTCTTCTTCTTCTTCTTCTTCTTCTTCTTCTTCTTCTTCTTGTCTTTTGTCTCTCCTCCTCCTCCTCCACTCCTCCTCCTCCTCCTCCTCCTCCTCCTCCTCCTCCTCCTCTTCTTCTTCTTCTTCTTCTTCTTCTTCTTCTTCTTCTTCTTCTTCTTCTTTTTGTCTTTTGTCTCTTCTTCTTCTTCTTCTTCTTCTTCTTCTTCTTCTTCTTCTTCTTCTTCTTCTTCTTCTTCTTCTTCTTCTCTTTTGTCTCTCCTCCTCCTCCTCCTCCTCCTCCTCCTCCTCCTCCTCCTCCTCCTCCTCCTCCTCCTCCTCCTTCTTCTTCTTCTTCTTCTTCTTCTTCTTCTTCTCCTTCTCCTCCTCCTCCTTCTTCTTCTTCTTCTTCTCCTTCTCCTCCTCCTCCTCCTTCTTCTTCTGTTAAACAAAGACAAACTACATCACACGCCTTGGCTTCCGCATTTTCAGAACCAGCAGGAGACGTGAGGTTGGCTCACCAAGATGGCTTTCATTTGCATCTCCTGAGGAGCCGAGAGGCTGCTATCAGCTCCATCTTTTCCACAACCGGAGCTCTGTTGTGGGTTTGTTTGGCTTTCTTTTGTTTTGTTGGCTGCAGGGACTTCTTCCTAAAGCAGGAAAACCAACTGCGTGGTAGACAAACACCCCTTGTCAGAGGGAACACAAAGCCAGGAATAGATTAATCGCAGCAAGCTCTTTCAAGGACCAAAGTCAGTGCAAAGGAGACATTGTGCTATGGAAACAGTGGTTCTTGCTACCCAAAAACTCCAAATTAAGTGTCTTCTCTAAGTTAGCGGGATTAGGCCAAGGGAACAATTCAGCTAGAAGCAAAATAAGACAGAATGAGTTAGACATCTGCCTTTCTACAGGCAATGCAATAACCATGAATCGCAACAGCAATAGCACTTAGACGTATATACTGCTTCATAGTGTTTTACAGCCCTCTCTAAGCAATTTACAGAATCAGCCTATTTGCCCCAACAATCTGGGTCCTCATTTCACCCACCTCAGAAGGATGGAAGGCTGAGTCAACCTTGAGCCTGGTGAGTTTCAAACTGTCAAATTGCAGTCAGCTGGGAGTCAGCAGTGCTGCATTCGAACCAGTGTGCCACCGTGGCTCAGGGAATGAGCTGTGGAATGCTTTTCCTACAGATGGTGTGATGACCAAACTAAATTAATCAAACTCTAGCCAGAAATGAATGTAGCATATCACAAATATTGTTAGGGAGAAACATCCATCTTGAGGTCCCAGAATTCTAGGTAACAGCAATTGATCAGTTATATTAGGTACTGTGGGGTCCCTGGTGTTTTCTGAGCTTGGTTGTTTTCTTGAAGATGTTTCATGACCCAACTAGGTAACATCATCAGTGCTAGAAGGGAATGGGATTAGTGGGGAGGAAGAGGATTAGGACTGTGGGGTCCTTGGTGCTTTCTGAGTTGATTTGTTTGCTTGTATATGTTTCATTACTCAACTAGGTAACTTCATCAGAGCTAGTGGCTAGCATCAGTGACTAGCACTGATGATGTTACCTAGTTGGGTCATGAAAATGTCTTCAGGAAAACAACCAAGCTTAGAGAGCACCAAAGACCCCATTGTACTACTACTACTCCTTTCTGCACACTCCTTATTAGCACTGATGATGTTGCATAGTTGGGTCATGAAACGTCTGCAAGTTAATAACCAAGCTCAGAGAGCACCAAAGACCCCATTGTGCTACTACTACTCCTTTCTGCACACTCCTTATTAGCACTGATGATGTTGCATAGTTGGGTCATGAAACGTCTGCAAGATAATAACCAAGCTCAGAGAGCACCAAAGACCCCATTGTGCTACTACTACTGCTTTCTGCACGCTCCTTACTAGCACTGATGATGTTACATAGTTGGGTCATGAAACTTCTTCAAGAAAGCAACAAAACTCAGAACACACAGTTCTCCTCCTCCTCCTCCTCTCCTCCTTTCTGCAAACCCCACTCCTAACTAGCACTGATGTTATTATCGAGTTTGGGCCATGACACGTCTGCAGCAAAAGAACCAAGCTCAGCGAGAACCAAGGACCTTTCATTTCAACCCTGAGCTAAAAATATTCTCCTTTAGTTGATATTAGGCATTGTTATTTCCCCCCCCCCAAATCATTTATTTTGGATTCATGCCTGGAACTGCTTCCCAAGATGACCGCCGCAAACTGGTTTCATTTTGTCCCGTCTTGACCTAAGAGAATCCATGGGTTTCAAAATACCTTTCGATGTTACATGGTCTTTAACCACCAGCTATGATTAGCCTCCCTCCTGACATCTGTAATCTCTCGGAAGCTTCTGCCTTGAAGACCACTTTCTAAAATAAGCCTTCGGTTGGGGCGAGTCGAGCCTTCTGAATTTAATTTCTTCATTCAAGGGAGGGCTTGGATTGGATCATTGGAGACGTGCTTGACAACGGTCCCAAGCAAACCTCCATTTCTCCAAACCACAGGATCTAAGGCAGCCTATAAATGGACCTTATCTAGTCCGGGAATCTGGGCAGGATATTCTAGACTATTTCTTGTTGCTGTTTTCCGACAACTGCTTTATGGGCAGAAAAACAGTGCTATATATGGCTTACATAAGTCCTGGGTATGATAAAAATGAAGTTTCGTAGCAACTAAACTTAAATGAGCATTCCATCGCTGGAGGATTTTGAGAAGAGACTGGACAGTCACTTGTCTGAGATTGTCTAGGTTCTCCTCCATTCTAATTGCAATTCTATTCTATTCCATTTCATACCATCCCACCCGGTCCTATTCTTATTTTCCATGGATCAATTTAATCCTGATTCAACCATCTCATAAACAAAGACGAATAGGACCTTGGAGGTCTTCTAGTCCAACCCTCGGCCCATGGGGATCCTATGCCTTTCTGGACAAAGAGCTGTCCAATCTCTTCTTAAAAACCTCCAGTGATGGATCACCCACAACTTCTGGAGGCAAAGCCACTGATTAATGGTTCTCAGTGTTAGGAAATTTCTCCTTAATTCTAGGTTGCGTCTCTCTTTGATAATATTCCTTTTGCCACTTCTTGTCCTGCCCAGTCTGGTGCTTTGGAGAATAAGTCCATCCCCTCTTTTTTTGGTGACAATCCAACTAGAAGACTCCAGTCATCTTTGTTGCTCTTCTCTGCACTCTTTCTAGGGTCTCAACATCTTTTTTAGTATCTCGGCGAGGAGAATTTGACACCCTATTCCAAGTGTGATCTTGCCAGCCGCAGTCATGGATTCTACAATATCTGTTGCTAAGTCTTCTGCCAATGTCTCTTTTCTTTTGTGTCCACTGAGAGCATTTGCACCAAGACAAATTCCTTGTGTGTCCAATCACACTTGGCCAATAAAGAATTCTATCTATCTATCTATCTATCTATCTATCTATCTATCTATCTATCTATCTATCTATCAGCTGTCCTGGAAAATTTTAAGCATTGTCTCTTATGTTAACAGAATGACACACGTTTCCTTTTACAGGCAGAAGTGAAGCTAGCTAGGAGGATTCTGTCTGATGAAGGCATTCGTTCTTGGGAGAAAAAAAAAGGGAAGGAAGAGAAAAAAGATCTGATCTACACTTACATCTTCTCTTTCTCATTTCATTTTCATTCCCCAAATAAAATTGCAAAACGTTTGGATTACTTGGCGATATTTTGGGTGGGCGAGGATGAAGGCGTTGGCCAACTGTAGATGTTGGACCTGGCAACAGATGTTGGACCTGGCAAGGCCAATTCTATACGTTCCCTGTTGAGCTGAGATGGGGCCTGACCTCAGATCAGGTTTGGCTTCCAAACCGTCGGTGCCAACCAGTTGCCACATCAGACGCCCTGAAGAAAGATGCTTTCACAGCGCACAAATCCAAACTTCTCCCCTGCCAGCCGCCAGCCTTTGCCAACTCACCACAAAGCTGCCTGTGCTCACTCAGGTTCTGTATCGGGAAAGGAATCCACCCTTTGCCGTGTAGATCGATCGGGGGGCGGGGGGGTGGAGAATCCAGGAATCCACCATGCTGCCTGTCTTCTCATCAACTAGATCCTGCAGCATGAAAAATAAAAAAAAGAGTCTTACAAGACCAGAATAACAGAATGACAGAGTTGGAAGGGAAGGATGCTGGAGGTCTTCTAGTCCAAGCCCTTGCTTAGGCAGGAAAACCTATACCATTTCAGACAAGGGGTTGTCCAATCTCTTCTTAAAAACTTGTAGTGTTGGAGCATTCACAACTTCTGGAACCGAAATGAGGACCCAGATTGTTGGGGGCAAGAGGCTGACTCTGTAACCCATTTAGAGGGAGCTGTACAGCACTATAAGGCAGAATATAAGTGCTATTGCTATTCCCCTTTTGCAACCTTCTGACAGGCCAATTTTCCTTCACAACCATGTTATTCGCTTAAGAAAGGTGGCACGAAGAGTTGTAAAATGGGGGCAACACCTGCTTAATAAGTGCCTTACTTAACAACAGAAACGTCGAGCTCAATTGCAGTCATAAGTCCAGGACTACACCTACGCATTTGCTTATGTTATATTTTATTTTTACAGTGTTGGAATTCGCCTTCCCCTGCAAAGTCCAGCCTCCTTTCTCCTGTCTCACAAAGAGTTATTACTTAGGATAGCAAAAGGTCGGATTAAAGATTAAAAGTTTCCCAAATTGCACCAAGACGCCCAAATTACACGTATCGCCGAGCAGTCCCAAACCTTTGATCAAATTTAACTTCCTTTTCTGTCGGCAGGACTCTGAAGTCTCTGGCTAAATTATATTGTTGGCCCGAGAGCATTTCCCAGCCACCCACCCCATTAATATTAGAAAAATCGCTGCTTTTTGCTGGGTTCACAAGTGATTTCTCTTTTTCTTAATCAACTTTCAAGCCAAAAGTTTTTTTTTTTTAACTTGAAAGGGCTCGAGGTGAATAACATGGATTTTATTCCTTCAAATTAAGTTTGTCCTTCCGGAGAAATTTCAAGATTGTTGGGCCATAAGCTGGCAGGGCCAAGATGCTATTTTATTTATTTATTTTTATTTTTTTACACTTTGCAAGTTGGTCAGAAAGGAAAACCGAGCTCCAGCTGAAATAAAATGGCTATTATTGCCTAGTATTTCTCGTTGGGTGTTGCAATATTTTTCCTAGCGTGCAAAACAATTGTTGCCTCGTTTTTTTCCCCCTTCTGAGCCGGCTATAATAGTTCCATGGAGCACTTCCCTGTTGGAAAGATTTTTTTTTTTTTTAATGTCGCTAAATGTCAATAAAAATCACGGGGTTTAAGGATTTCTGGACGCAGCTACAAAATCGGAGCCAGATTTGAGACTGCAAGTTTCTAAACAAGCAAGCCCTCCCTTTTTTAAAAACATTTTTTTTTAAAAAAAAGAAAATATACCAGACACAAAACTGCTAAGCTCAACTTTCATCAAGTTATCTTTCCATAGTGTATCTTTTTTTCTCTTCCCTCCATTCCAGTACACTTTCAAAAGTCCATTTAGTGACCAAAGTTAGAATGGTGCTCAGAAAAGTGACTTATGACTGGTTTCCCCCCCCCCCCCACATTTAGGACTGTTGCAGCATTCCCTCAATCACGTGGTGAAAATTCAGATGGTTTGGCAACTGGCATGAACTTATGTCGGCTGCAGTATTCCAGGGTCACAAGATCTCCTTTAGCAACCTTCTGGCAAGGAAAAGTCAAAGGGGAAACCAGATTCATTTAACGACTCTGTTACTAATGCAACAATTTTAATGCTTCATTCAATGATTTAATAATTACACTCAACTATAAGGATTCACTCAACAATCAACCCATGGAACAGAAGTTGCCTTCGGAAGTTGTGGGAGTTTCATCACTTGAGACTTTCAAGAAGAGACTGGAAGCCACTTGTCAGAAATTGGTGTAGGGTCTCCTGCTTGGTCGGGGGGGTTGGACTAGATGACCTACAAGGTCCCTTCCAACTCTGTTCATCTGACTATGGCAAGAAAGATCATAAAATGGGGCAAAATTCACTTTACAGCTGTCTTGCTTCGCAACATAAATTTTGGACACAAGAATAGAATAGAATAGAATAGAATAGAATAGAATAGAATAGAATAGAATAGAATAGAATAGAATAGAATAGAATAGAATTCTTTATTGGCCAAGTGTGATTGGACACACAAGGAATTTGTCCTGGTGCTCTGTGTACATAAAAGAAAAGATACATTCGTCAAGAATCATAGTCATAGGGTTAGACGGTAAATAGAATATCATCATAGGGTACAATAAGCAATCAAATCATACTAGGAAACAGTCAATAAAAATCATAAGGATACAGGCGACAGAGTTACAGTCATAGAGTCACAAGTGGGAGGAGATGGGCAAAAGGAAGGATGGGAAGATTAATAATAATAGTAGCAATGCAGACTTAGCAAATACTTGGACAATGTTGAGGGAATTATTTGTTTAGCAGAGTGATGGCGTTCAGGAAAACTCTCCTTGTATCTAGTTGTTCTGGTGTGCAGTGCTCTATAACGTCGTTTTGAGGATAGGAGTTGAAAAAGTTTGCGTCCAGGATGTGAGGGGTCTGTAAATATTTTCACAGCCCTCTATTTGACTCGTGCAGGATACAGGTCCTCTTATAGCAAGTCAAAAACCACGGTGGGCACAGTAAATCTACAGTCCACCTGGGTTGGCATTTCGACCTGGGATACCGAGGTGTGGCTTCTTATGTGCCAAATTCACATATTAAACCGGGAGACCAGCCCATGGGAGAATAAAGACCCTTTAAACACCCTGTAAGAAGAATTACCCATGTAGGTTTCCCTAGTTGACCGTGGCGTCTTGCCAATGAGTTAGTGGGATTCTGAAAACTCCCCAAACAGAGAAGGATTTAGAAGGAGCTTTCCACCCTTAGGCACCCTTGATGTGGAACTGCCACGTTCCCAAACGTGGTCTCCTCCTGCCAACTTTGGTGTTCCTCGAGATTCTGCTCCCCCCCCCCACACACACACATAAAAGTATAATGAAAAGTAGACAAAAAATCGCATAGAAGGTACTATTTTTGTTTTATATCTATATTCATAAAAGCAAAATGCCACTCACGCATCATCACAAAATCTCCAGAACCGTAAAGCCTATAAACTTGAAATTTGGCTTCTAGGGGCTCACTAAGAAAGGATTTCTCGAATGGCCATCAGAGTATTTAGAGTATTTCCTATATTATTATTATTATTATTATTATTATTATTATTATTATTATTATTATTAATCATCATCATCATCATCATCATTATCATTAACACGCTCTGATGCCAAGGAGTTCTACTCCCCCTCCCCACCTGAAACGAAATCTGTTCCAAATGCAAAACACAGAGGAGAGGAGTTTCCATTTTAGTTTCAGAGCACCAAGCAGCTTCAATACAGAACAGTTGAGCTAAGCCATGCCCAGGCTCCCTGCTGTCTCCTTCTTGCTTACACCACAAATACTGCTTCAGTTTCCAAACAGCCCTCCACTGTCTGACACACTGACAGAACGTTAGCCAGATGAATACCAATGGATGCTGGTAGGCAGAGGCAGAATTTTTCTCCCTTATTTTCCTCCCCAAAAACTAAGCCCGACCACATAGTTTCTCAGCAAAGCATGGGGATTGATGCCTTGATAAGGCCACACTTGGAATCCTGCGTCCAGTTTTAGTTGCCACAATGTAAAAAAAGATGTTGAGACTCTCGAAAGAGTGCAGAGAAGAGCAACAAAGAGGATTAGCGGGACTGAAGGCTCAAACCTATAAAGAACAGTTGCATGAACTGGGTCTGTCTAGTCTGATGAAAAGAAGGACTAGGGGTGGCATGATAGCAGTATTTGAGGGGCTGCCCCAAAGAAGAACGGGGTCAAGCTATTCTCCAAAACACCTGAAGGCAGGACAAGGAGCAATTAATCTATGGAGAGAAGCAAGCTGGAACTAAGAATTTTCTTGACAGTGAGAACAATTCATCAGTAGAAGTTTGCCTCCAGAAGTTGTGGATGCTCCAACACTGGAAGATTTTTAAGAAAAATTAGAATTTAGAATAGAATAGAGCTGGAAGGGACCTTGGAGGTCTTCTAGTCCAGTCCCCTGCCCAAGCAGGAGAATCTATACAATCTCAGACAAGTGTCTTCTTAAAGCGCCCACAACTTCTGGTAGCAATTGGACAATCATTTGTCTGAAATGCTATAGGGTTGGGTTAGAAGACCTCCAAGGTCCCTTCCAACTCGGTTGTCCATTTCAAAATGTTTCTTCATTCCAGTCCCCTTTGGCCACCTCAGCCCCTGTGTGATGACCCGGGGTGTGGCACAAAAGCAACCAAGTCACAAAAATGGGTAAAGTTCCTTTAATGCCTCCAACTTGGCCGCCAATGCCCAGTTATCCTCGGCTGGAGATCAAACTCTTCCAAAAACAGTCTACAAAGGGGAGAAATGCAATCCGAACCCAAAGTACAGATACATTAGAAATAAAAAAAACCAACACAAACTATGCTGAAGTAATTAACACGGCAGGGCAGGATGATAAATTGCAGACTTCCAAAAGATAACGAAGCAGCCACAGTTGGGAGGACGCCAAAACCCAGATAAGCCTTGACAAAGATAGTACACGCTTTGCTTCCAGCAAGGTGCTGTGTGCAAACACCCTTCTTAGAACCTGTTCTCCCAGCTGCAGCCCATGAAGGGGATCAGGGCCCTTTCCACCCCCGTAGACCATGCCATTCACATTTCTCCTTTATCCGTTCCTCCCTGCGTGCCCTAGGATGAAGAGAGGGTGGCCCTGGGTCTTCCTCTGAATGCCAGGCCAGACTGTGCCCTTCCCCTGTTTCTTCCACAGCCACCAGAGCCACACTCCCACTCCCTATCAACTGCTCCATCTCCCCCTCAGAATCAGACTCCAACAAGGGCATGACACCCTGCCTCTCAGACCAGACGGGACGGTGTTTAAAAATTCATACCATTTCTTTTGGATTTGGCCGATAAAACGCACGGTTCCCCCAAGGCTCATATTCTCCCTCCCTTTCAAACCCTTTTCAATGGAGCCCTTTATAACACAGGGTTGGAACGAGGTAGGTGGGGAAAGGCCTCATTAATATTTCTACCTATACGCTTTTCTTTCTCTTTCCGTGGCTTCCTGTTCAGATTGGAACAGATCTCCGTACAGGGAGTGGAGGGGGGGAGGAAATGGGTGGAAAATACACTTATTTAGTCTTGGCACTGCTATCCTGAATAGCTGAGGCGGGGCCGGTGTAGGGCGAGGGAGTCAGAAAGGACTTTCTCCTGTGGGTGTTTCTGGGGTGAAGGGCCGCGTTGTCCTCTCTCTTTTAGAGGGATGAAGAACCTCCATTCATGCCTGGGGAGAGTTGGAGGAGGACAGAGAACTGGAATGCAGAGGGGAAAGTGCCCAGTAGAAGTTCCTCCTGGTTGAAGGAGGTCGGTTGTTGGAAATTTGGGGGCAGTTACCAGTTCTTGTAGCTATAGAAGGTGCTGTTGTTTGCCTAGCACTGCAGGGTGCCTCCAAGGTCACCTTGAAGGAAAGATCACTCGAACACAGCTCATCTGCATGGAATCCACACTGTATAACGGACATTAATACGATTGAGCAAGTCCAGAGATATTTCACAAGAAGAATCCTCCACTCCTCTGCTCACAGTAGAATCCCTTATGCCACCAGGCTTAAAATTTTGGACCTGGACAACTTAGAACTACGCCACCTACGGTCTGACCTAAACTTAGTACACAAAATTGTCCACTGCAATGTCCTACCTGTCAATGACAACTTCAGCTTCAACCACAATAACACACGGGCAAACAATAGATGCAAACTCCAAGTAAACCGCTCCAAACTCAATTGCAGAAAATATGACTTCAGCAACAGAGAGGTCAACGCCTGGAACTCACTTCCTGACTCTGTTGTTATATCCTCAAACCCCCAAAATTTCAAACTGTCTACCGTGGATCTCGCTCCATTCCTAAGAGGTCTGTAAGGAGGTGTGCATAAGCGCACTAGCGTACCTACCGTCCCTGTCCTACTGTTCCCATTTCTTCGTACTCATTTATTGTGTATATACTTATACCCGTTTATACTTACGTGTTTATACGTTATGTTCATACTTATACTTTTCTCATACATGCTTGATAAACTAAATCAAACCAAACCAAAATAAAATAAATTTAAGCTTGGCCCTGACCTGAGTTGGAACTGCACTGCTGATCTTATGTAAGTGGGACCTCTTCTAAGACCTTCTCAAAAGAAACTTCTAAGGCCTCTTCTTCTAAGAGGTTTCGCAGGCAAACGCTAACTCATCGCCTAGGGGAGTACAGAAAGATCTTTCTCCATAAAACATGTACTTGTCAAAGCAAGTTTATTTGAACTAGAGGGAGAAATAAAAGATTCTGTATTTTCAAGACACCAAAGAGAAACGCTTTGCCGGAGAAAAAAAGGAGCCCCATTCTAGCTGACAAAACCATCACAGGAGATGAAAAAGTGCTTTCTTGACTCCTGAACTGAAATTTCCCACTCCCTTGTCATTCTCCCTGATTGATTGCTACACCCCAGGCATTTGTTAGCAATGGAAGGCCACCTTATAGCCAGATCTGACTCCCAAGAGTATTTTGCTCAAAATGTGCACTTTTTGAACATGTGCATGCCAGTTTTTAAGCAGAGGGTGATGGACTGTGAAAGATTAAGCCATCCTTGAAATATATCTACAAGCACATTTGTGCCGTTTTCTTAGCCCCCATGCAACGGTTTTAGATTGTGTGGAACGTCTTGTGTCTGACTTTTTTTGACTCACTCCTTAACTTCAGTCAAGGTAGATGACCTCCTTTCTTGTTGTTCAACCTTCTTGTATGATGTTTTTGGGTGAATTATACAGTTCCACCCCAATTGAACTCCACAGTGGATTTTGTCTTAGATTGCAGCAGATGCCTTCAAGAAACTTCAAGCAGTTTTGGAGACTGATACAGACATGGGTGGAACAAATGGTGGGAGAGTGTATTCCATTTAAACCAGAATTTTTTTTCTCCTAGGAATAATACCAGAAGGATAAAAGAAAGATTAAATTTATGTGTTGATGGCGGCTAGAATAGTATATGAGCAATACTGGAAGGAGGAAAGAACACTGCCAGAAATAGAGATAATAAGGAAAATTATGGCCTGTGCAGAATCAAGACAGGTTAACTCTAGAATTAAAAAATAAGGAAGAATCTGAGTACGATGAAACACGGAATAAACTTTATCAGTGGTTGCATAGAAGAAGGCAAGGTTGGAACCTAAGTAGCTAACAGATAATCAGAGTTATCTATTAGCACAGTTGAGCACGTATGTTATTATGTTATTAGTATGTTATTAGCACGTATCTGATATTAGCACAGTTGAGAAAGTCCAGAAATATTTGACAAGAAGAGTTCTCCATTCCTCTACTCATTGTAGAATACCTTATGCCACCAGACTTAAAATTCTAGACCTAGAAAACCTTGAATTATACCATCTTCGGTCTGATCTAAGTATAGTATATAAAATCATACATTGCAATGTCCTACCTGTCAATGAATACTTTAGCTTCAACCATAACAACGCAAGAGCACACAATAGATACAAACTCAAGGTTAACCACACCAAACTTGACTGCAGAAAATACGACTTCAGCAACAGAGTGGTCAATGTCTGGATAAATATTGATCAGATGGATGCTGCAAATATCATGTGAAAAAGACTTGTAAGTCACTTTTTTCAGTGCCATTGTAACTTTGAACAGTCACTAAATAAACTGTTGTAAGGTCGAGGCCCTCCTGTATTCATCAATTGCAAGAAGCCTCTTTTTTCATAGAAGATACAACAACCTAAAGGGTTCGCAACTGATGGCCACCACAACAATCCTTAGAACCAGCACCATCTCCAAACGGAGCATCTTCTAAAACAGGCATCTTCAAAGTTGACAGCTTAAAGATTTGTGGGCTTCAACTCCCAGAATTCCTCCTCCAGTCATGTTAGCTTAAGTATTCTGGGAGTTGAAGTCCACAAGTCTTAAACTTGCCAAGTTTGAAGACCCTTGTGAAAGAGTCTCAAGTGTTTCTCCACCTTGCCAAGTTTAAAATGGACCTCGACTCCCAGAATCCCCTGAGAAACTTCTTGAGAAGGTTTGAGGTGGAGAAAGACTGCCATAAGGCCTTAAAGCAAGGGTCTTCAAACTTGATAGCTTTATGACTTGTGGACTTCAGCTCCCAGAATTCCTCCTCCAATCATGTTAGCTTAAGTATTCTGGGAGTTGAAGTCCACAAGTCTTAAACTTGCCAAGTTTGAAGACCCTTGTGATAGAGTCTCAAGTGTTTCTCCACCTTGCCAAGTTTAAAATGGACCTCGACTCCCAGAATTCCCCTGAGATAGTTCTTGAGAAGTTTTGGGGTTGAGAAAGACTGCCATAAGACCCGTAACCCTTAAAACAAGGGTCTTCAAACTTGACAAGTTTAAGACTTGTGGATTTCGACTCCCAGAATCCCTGAGCTAACATGACTGGAGGAGGAATTCTGGGAGTTGAAGCCCACAAGTCTTAAAGCTGTCAAGTTTGAAGACCCTTGTTCTAAAATGTTTCCTTGAAGGATCGACTGATTTCTTACTACCCTTCAGAGACGCTGGGAGCCCTTGTGGAGCCACCCTCCTAAAATCATGTTAGGTGGAAACTTTCCTCCTTCAGTCAAAGGTGCCTACTTTTCAACACAGTGGACCTCTTTCACAAGAAGTTCACCTAACGAAAATGGACACATTTTAGAGCCAAATATTTGCACACCGACTCTGCTCTCTCTCGCCACACTAGAAGCTACCAATGAAATAGGTCACCTCCTGCCCTCCTTTTAATCCACACAGAATTGCACCACTTGAACCACGTTTAGCATCGGAACCAATGAAATAAGTCACCTCCTGCCCTCCTTTCAATCCATACAGAATTGCACCACTTGAACCATGTTTAGCATTGGACTCAAGGGAATTCGGCCTGCAAAGAACAAAAGGTCCTTGTCTTTGCAGTTATGGAGTTGCCAATTTGACCAGCCTCAACTTGCTGCCAGAGGTGACCTGAAATAAAGAACGGTTCCAGGAGTAATCCGTCCCAAAGACCTGGAACTATGGAGAAAGTGATGGGTCTCCTGAATTATTTGCACAACTGACAAGAACTTGGCGATGAAAACTTGGAAGACCCCACTAAAGAGTTGGGGAAGTCTACTTTGCTAAATCTTATAGCAGTAATTCTAAGTTTCTAAGCCTAAAATTTTATGCCACCAGATTTGAAATGTTAGGCTTAGACAACTTAGAACTATGCCGCCTTTGGTCTGACCTAAGCGTAGCACACAAAATTATTTATTGCAATGTCCTACCCAACAATGACTACTTCAACCACAGCAATACATGAGCACACAATAGATACAAACTTAAGGCAAACTGATTGCAGGAAATACGACTTCAGCAATAGAGTGGTCAATGCCTCGAATGCACTACCTGATTCTGTGGTTTCTTCCCCAACCCCCCAAAATTTGCTGACCTCACCCCATTCCTAAGAGGTCTGTAAAGGGACTTGCATTAGCACACCAGCGTGCCAACCTTCCCTGTCCTAATGCTCCCTTTTATTCATATCCATTTCATGTCTTCATAATCATGTTTATACTTATATCTGTTTATCTAACACATGCTTGACAAAATAAAGAAATAAATCTTGAACCTAACCAAAACTATGCGCTACTCTTCAAAACATGGGTGGCAGCATTTGGGTGGACTACTCTTCATGGATGTGTGAGAAGAACCACAGCAACACCAAACAAGAAAAGTTGGCTCACATTCATTGGGAGTTTATAGGTCTTTCTTTCTTTCTTGGGATAAGAGATGGTTTTGTAGGTAGTCATACATTGCTTTTCATTTTGTCAGGAACTCTGGGAGTAGCAAAACTGGGGACAAGTGTGTGCAGTGGGTTCTCTCAAATCATCCCCAAGGCCTAAAACGGATGAGCTGAATCATCTATAAGCTTGGAAAGATTTCAGTCTACAACTTTTTGAGTTATGCTGCTTGAGAAAGGTCTACCTTTGCTTTGAATGTCTGAACTCATCATGCAAACTCCGCTACTACCGGTGTTTTGAGCCAAGAGGGACTTCACCAACCCTGGAAAGATCGGCACACAACGTGCCAAACTATTTGCAAAGGTCTCCCCCTTCTGGAGAAGCCATGTGGACGCCTTTTGAGCCAGCTTGGGCTATATCGTTATTATCCTTTATTCCTGGGACTGCAACAATGAACTTGACTTGCATTCTTGGCATTGGGCACCAACAGCTGCTCTAGCCTTGTCCATGCCAAAGGAGGAGGTCCTTTTTGAGGTCCTTCCTGCTTTTAGAAAGTGATTAGGTGGAAAGCAGCAGACTAGAACCGTCATCCACCATGGAGAACCAGCCTTGCAAATCTGGAAATTGCTAAAATGATCGTTTCTTCTAAAGTATGTTGAGCAGGGATGAATTTTTGGAGACCGTCCATCTGCCAAACCATCTTCTGATTTTCCAGAAAATATTTGCCCTTTCCTTAAGAGAGGGGCTGGTTTTTTGTTTTTTGTTTGGTTTTCCAGTCTAGCCTTGGAACTCTTGGTGTCACCCAGACAAGTCCTAACTAAGGTTGGCTCTGCTTAAGTTTCCACGGTCAAAATGGTCTAGATGCTACCACCCGAAATTCCATTTTCTGAACCAATGCTTGTTTGCATGTCCTGTGTTGATCAAACCTGTGCTAGCAGCTGTCCATGCAACTAATGAAGGACACTGGTTAGATGTAAGCATCTCTTCCAGAAAGAAGACACCCAAGTCCAAGCAGCAGGTGCTCCAAACAAGACTTGAAGTGAAGGTTTTTGGCTTAATTGCTGACCTGCATCATTTCTAGTTCGAATAAATTTGCTTTGACATGTGCATGTTTTATGGAAAATGATCTTTCTGTGATCCTTTAGGTGATGAGTTAGTGTTTGCCTTTGAGATCTCTTAGAAGTTTCTTCTAAGGTCTTAGAAGAGATCTCACATATATAAGATCAGCAATGCAGTTCCATGTATTTTGAACATGCTTCCCTCCAAAAATATTTAATCCCCAATGGACAAATTGGTCTAATGGTGCTTGAGCTTAGAAATAGCCGCGGAGAAGTCAGAAGCAAGAGCAAGTTGGGTTGAGTTGACTGCTAGGACAGGTTGGGCAATTCTCCAATGGTTTGGGAAGCAAATATTTAATGCAAGGTTGGCATTAAATGAAGAACCAGAAGATTTAGGGAAGCTAAGCAGGAAATGGAATAGTGGTGGAGCAAAACGGAGTTGATCCAAGTCAGCAGGAGACAGTTGGACGGAATGCACTACTGCTATCTTCAAATGCTTCCCCATAAATGAAAAAAAGGGGAAAGATCAAAGGTGGGATGTCTACCTCCAGCCCAATTTATATAACTCTACGCCATGCATGTAATCTCTGCCTTGTGTCGGGCTTAAAACTGCCTGCCTCGCAATTTACGACCTCTCTAGACTTCCACCATCCAAGGCAGGAGGTCTTCAAGAAGAATGTGTGTCCTGGATCACCTAAGGGGAATCATCTCAAGTGGGTTAAGAAAATCCAAGAGGGTGCAGAGTGGGAATCGTTGCGTGGTCCTATAGGCCAATTGAACACCTGTTCTAGGAACTCAGCCAGGATTAAAACGGAAACAGGATGAGGTCTGAATTTGCATCACCCCAAAGATTTAAAAATAAACCTGTGGCTTCCATACTTGGATAATCAGCGTAGGTGTTGGACCACCAGAAGAAGAAAAAGGAAAAAAAAAAAAAACCAAACAGAAACCGGGGAAATATTAGCATGATAAACCTTTATTAGCAAACTGTTCCCTACCATCAAAGACTTCTGGATTTTTTTTCTCAACATCTGGTCTTCGGCAAACCCGAAGGGTTACAGCTCCCGAGGCAGTTAAATTTTGCATTGATTTACATGTTCTGAATACTATCTCCAGGCCACCAATGGTAAGGAAAGAAAGGGCTGCCTAGACAAACATGACAAATCATCTGAAGAACAAGAGGGTGGAGGGAAAACGCCGTCGTTATCACCGATCCGGAGACAAATGCGAGACGAGTGTGCAGGATGGTCCCAACAAAGAACAGAGGGATACTCGACAACATCACAACCACTCATCCGATCAGTCTTTCGAAACACAGAGCAGCTGAGAGCCGATGGGTGGATGACAACTGGGGGCACTGTTTCTTCGGGAGGTTTGTAGCTTCTCCTTGTGAAAGTTTGGTGAATTTGGGAAGAGGCGCCTTCGGTTGGGGCACCCAACGGCATTCCTAGCCGCAGCTTCCCACCTTCTTCAGTGCGTTAACGAAACTGGCACCTCGTGGTGATGTGTTTGCTCGTTTTGGGGTGGTCCGTGAGATTTCCCTCTAGAGTCCAACCAGCCCTTTGCATTATCGAAGAAGAAAACATCAACACAACCCAAATGCGCGCGGGAAGGTCATCCACCAGCACCAATCCCCGAGGAAGGTTAAGGAGGCCAATCCGAAACTCTTGTGCATGTGAAAAACAGGATTCTCTCCACCGTCACCATCCCTTTTTCTCCTCATTTGCTCAACTTCTTCCCTCCTGACTCAGTGGTTCAAATGTAAAACGGGGCAGTGCTTGCTTACCGAAAGGAGGAGCTTTGTCGGCCACCTTCGGTGAGGCTGCTGCCTCCTCTTCTTCCTTAGGGGAAGGGGGGAGGGGGATTCCAAGTTTCAATGTGCAAAATAAACATTGTTTGTTTTTAATTCAGAACATAAATACAGAGAACCTCTACAAAAATAACAGGAGACGAAGGACACGAACAAACCAACTCTGTGGTGACGAATCTATAAAAATAGTTGGGCAGGCGCGACCCGCCTTCCAAATAAATACAAAATAAATATGTTTCTAAGCAGTTAAAAACAAGAAATGAAATGAGAGAGGCTGGCCTCCGAAGAAAAATCAGAGAAATATTTTTTTCTGCCCCCGGCTTCCCCAGGAGAGCTGAGCAGCCCCCTTGGGAAAGTCATAAATACGGCGGCTACAATTCCCCCCCACCCCCACTTTTTTTTTCTTGGGATAAGAACCTTGCAGGAAAAGGGGGATTAAAACAAGGTAGCTCAACCTTTTCCAATTCCCCATGAAGACAACTTGTTTTTCTATTATCAGGCTAACCCCTCCCCCCCCTTTTTTTACAAAAAGCTACTTGTTACAACAACAACAAAAAATCAGAAAGGCTGTAACCCCAACCCTCCTACTCTAAACCAAAGCGTTGGCATCCGTCTCTGAAGGAACTAAAGCAGACAGAATAGCCACGTGGTTCCAGAGTTTCCAAAAACGATGCTCCTCGTGAGATAAAGGAGTGGGGGAGAAGGTTACAACCGGAAGCAGATATTTTATACTCCCCACCTTCCCCAATAATCAGTCGCGAAGACACACCTTGAAAAGGGGCCTTCCAAAATTAAGTGCATCTCATTTTTGCAGTCTGGCAAAAGGAAAACTACTGACCTCTCAGCTCTGCCTGACCAGCTTTTGAGGAGGAGGAGGAGGAGGAGGAGAAGGAGAAGGAGGAGGAGGAGAAGGAGAAGAAGAAGGAGAAGGAGGAGGAGGAGGAGGAGGAGGAGGAGGAGGAGGAGGAGGAGGAGGAGGAGGAGAAGAAGAAGAAGAAGAAGAAGAGGAGGAGGAGGAGGAGGAGGAGGAGGAGGAGGAGGAGGAGGAGGAGGAGGAGGAGGAGGAGGAGGAGGAGGAGGAGGAGGAGGAGGAGGAGATAAAAGAAACATTCCTCCTCCCTTGAACCTGGTTTTGTTTTTTTCTTTTCTTTCTTAAATAAAACATTGCAGTGTCAGGATTGTAATGTAAATCGCTCTTGCCCAGCAGAATGTTGTGTAAACAGATATTTGGGGGGAATGGGAGGGGTTTGGGGGGGTTTGGGTTTTTTTTTTTGGCTCTTAGCCATTTCTACCTAAGGCAGGTCTTATTTTGGGGAATTGAAGCCTTGGAAGGGAGATATGTGGACAGCCCCAACAAGAGAAACCAAGAGGGGAATGATGGATCTATCGCCCCCGCTCTGAAGTGGCTTGAGAAAAGTAAGATGTCCCCCCAAGTCTTCTGCTCCCTCAGAAGCCACCGAGCAGCTTGAGATCATCTCCTGGCCAAAGGGTAGAGGGGGAGGGTTACCTGATTCGGTCCTTCGCCCCCCCCCCTTCCTCCCCTCCCCCGGTGCTTCTGACAGCAACACAAAGATAAAAGCCTCACCCACCACCCACCCATCGGTCCCCACCCCTCTCCCCCAGTTTCCCCCCCCCTCTTCTGGGTCTGGGGGCATCACAGCTTGGTTCGCACGACTTATTAGTGTCTTCAACCCATTCACAGAATGAAACGGCCGTCCACCCGAGAGCTGTTCGCTCCCAGGTTTGGTTTAAAAAGGAGTCCCAGAGGCCACTTGGTGGTCATCGCGACTGCACCCCTAGAGTCATCTTCAGGTTCTCGTAGACCACGTAGCTGATGCTGACGGCGGGGATCACCTTCATGAAATTGGGGGCCAGGCCCCTGTAGAGCCCAAAGGCGCCTTCGGTCTTCAGGATGTGCGCGAAGAGGCCCCTCATGGTCACTTCCGGGGCTCCTTCGATTGAAGCTGAAAGAGAAGACACGAGACAGGCGTTGAAGGGTTTGGTTGAGGGTCAACGGGTCCCAGAAAGAACCCCCTCCTTGGTGGTGGTAGCCAAGAGTGGGTTTCAAAAAAATCTTTTTAGCAAGGGACTCTCTGCCCTAATGACTGGTTGGGTGGTCATGTGGCTGGTTGGGGGTGGCCAGGTGATCATGTGATTGAGTAGTCATGTGATTGGGTGGGTGTGGCCAACTCAACATCACTTCTTTGCCCTAATTCCCTAAAAGAAAGATCATACCAAAAAGTTGTCTATTATTTCGTGCATTTAAGGAAAAGACTGGGTGAAACCAGGCTTAATAGCAGTGACTGTGAGAGGGATCTTGGGAGTCTTAGTGGAGTTTCTGGTGAATGACATGATTCTTATTATTTGGGAATTAATCCCCTCAGAGGCTAGTGGCTAGGTCATCTGATTTTCTCCATGGCTCTCCCTTGCAAGCGCTGAGTGGATTGCTTATCTAGCTTGCCACACCTTTACAAGGTGTGAAATGCTCTTGGCTGAATGCCCAGAAGTTCAGTTAAGCCTATTAAGAGCTTTCGCTTGCTGTTTTTCTGAAGTTATTGGGGGCTCTCCAAGCCCCGCAGAGTCTTAGGTAGGGGCTCTCCTGAGCCCCTGCAAGCCCCCAGCAGCCCATGCCTGGTTGTAGCTTTCTCCAAGAGTTCCTGGAGTTCTTTTCTCCAAGAGTTCTTACCTTGAGCCTGCATTCGGGTCCGTACTAAAGCAAGAGGGTAGCTGGCCAACTGCCCACAAGTGCTTGACATGGTGCCACAGGCCAACAGGACGAAGACGCCAGGATCTGCACTGTTCACGGCGTAATGCTGCAACCAGCTGTTTTTCAATGTCTGGAAGGAAACCATCAACAGTCAACGGAGAGCCAACTTGGTTCAAGAGCCTTGAGCAAATCCATTTGGCATGGGACCTGCTAAGCTTCAGAGGAGCCGGAGCCGGAGCCGAAGACCACTAGACCTTCTGCTTGTGGGTTTTGAGAGCCACCAACCACCATCTTTAAGAACCTCCCTCCCTCCCTCTCTTTCTTTCTTTCTTTCTTGCCAGGGAGAGGAACCACATCTCTTACCTCGTAAACAGCCAGGTCAATCCCAGCATACGGGATGATCCCCAGCATGTTGGGAATGTAGCCCTTGTAGAAAGCACCTAGTCCTTCTTTGGCAAGGATGTTCTTTGCACAGTCCAGCATCCCTGTGTACTGCCCGGTTTTACGCAGGGCCATCCGGGTTTTCAGAACCTATGCCAACAAAAGCAAGAAGAATGTCAGAAACCTAAGCAGGAGGGAGACAAGGAACAACAGCATTTGGGTCAGATGCACAGATTTCACCACCAAGGAAAAGCAATGGAGCGGTAGAGGTGCAGCCGATGAAGGCAGCCCTTGAGAATGTCAATGGGGAAGGTTGAATGTTCTCAAACTATCTTCCCCAATCTGGACCCCCCTTCCAGCCTTCTAGTCCTCATTATTCTTCATAACATGATCAACCATGCTCTTGAAGGCTAGTCCATCTAAGATCAGGGACCTCCAAACATGAGAACTTCAAGGCTTATGGACTTCAACTCCCAGAATTCCTCAGCTGGCGTTGAAGTCCACAAGTCTTACAAATGGCCAAGTGAGGAGACTTCCAATCAAGTTGGTAGCAGATTGGGATCAGCTTCCTGAACAAAGAATAGAAGACAACTCACCTCCATGGGGTAAATGCTGCTCTGTGCAATGGCTCCAGCCAACGAGCCGGCCACCAGCCTCTCGTGAATCCTCAACACCTCTTGGTCTGTGCCGATGAAGCGTTTGATCTGCCAAGAAAGGTGTCCCATGCTTAGCCTGGAGAAGTCTACACGAGCCGCAGTGGTTAAGAGTGCAGTACTGCAGGCTAATTCTACCGACTGCCATCTGCCTGCAATTTGGCAGTTCGAGTCTCACCAGGTTCAAAGTTGACTCCCATCCTTCTGAGATGGGCAAAATGAGGACCCAGATTGTTGGGTGACTCTGTCAACCACTTAGAGAAGGCTGTGAAGTACTGTGAAGCGGTACATAAGTCTAAGTGCTCTATCTATCTATCTATCTATCTATCTATCTATCTATCTATCTATCTATCATCTATCTGATGTGGTGGCACAGTTGTTAGAACGCAGTATTGTAGGCTAACTCTGCCAACTGCCAGCAGTTCGATCCTGATCGGCTCAAGGTTGACTCAGCCTTCCATCCTTCTGAGGTGGGGAAAATGAGGACCCAGACTGTTGGGGGCAAGAGGCTGACTCTGTAAAACTGCTTAGACAGGGCTGCAAAAGCACTGTGAAGCGGTATATAAGTCTAAGGGCTATTGCTGTCAATCGCTTCCTTCTCCCTCCCTCAAAGGCCTCAAAAAAATGGAAACGTACAAATCACCCCGGACTCTTTGGGCTCCTTGACGCCTTACCTGCTCGTACGCCATGAATTTGATAGCTGATTCCGGGGCGATCTTCAAGACGTTGATGCCGTTGCCACGCCAAAGAGACCTCGTGCCACCTTCACGGATCATTTGAGAAAATCCTCCGACAATGCACATATTGTTGCTGCGAGAAGCGTGGACCTGAGAAAAAGAGACCATTTTGGGTTTGGATGGAGACCCGCTGATGCGTTTCTGTCTTGTTTCTCACTGAGCTATGGGTTCAATTTGTCTCAATACTGGCCCAAGGAGCCGATTTCCACACAGTTCAAACTGTAAAAAGGTAGATCTCAACTCAAAAAAATATTTCTCTGGTCTTTTAGAGTTGACAGCAGAAAGGGAGAAGGGGAGTAGTGCATTCCTTAAATGCTTTTATAGATAATGGCTAGGCAGCCGAAGCTTCTGGCATGCAAGATTATTACTGGAGAGCATAATTGATGACTCTTGGCTGTGGATGTGTCCCATTGGAGAATATACATCCAGGGGGTAGGAGAAGACCAGGATCAAGGGTGAAATGAATGATGTATCTCTGAGTCGGCTGCACCCGGTAGCGCCTGCATGTTCACTCCTAATAAATCTTGCTTTAAAAAAAAAACAAAAACACTGAGAGAGGCAGCTAGAGCAGGGGTAAGGAACGTTGGCTCTTTTATCACTTATGGACTTCAACTCCCAGAATTCCTGAGGGAGCCATAAAAGGTTCCCCATCCCTGGCCTACTGGTTTTTTCAGTTGTGAGGGAAATCAATTTTTGACTTGAATGGGACTGTTTAATATACAAATGTAGGACATACAAAGAATATATATAAAAATATGTCCTACATTTGTATATTAAACAGTCCCATTCAAGTCAAAAATTGATTTCCCTCACAACTGAAAAAACCAGTAGGCCAGGGATGGAGAACCTTTTATGGCTCACTCAGGAATTCTGGGAGTTGAAGTCCGTAAGTGATAAAAGAGCCAACGTTCCTTACCCCTGAGCTAGAGACTCATGATTTGAATGGGGGTGGATGCCAGAGCCCAGACAGTAGAAGTTTTGGGATAAAACAAGAAGTTCAAAGAAAACATGGACTTTGGCACGCCAGCTGAATCCACACCAAATTTGATAAAAAGCGTGGACGGACAGCTTTGGGCCGCTTCCATGCAAAGTCCAAATTCCTCAGTTGACATGTAAGCATGACATGCTGTCTTTTGGTCGCCAACAGGGAAGATAGTGCCACCAAGTCACGAGTCACCTCCCGTCCCACCAAGAACTGTCCTGCCAAGGCTGGATCCATAAAAACCAACGTAAGTGATACGGATATAAGCTCGCCAACTCTGCGGGGACGCCTAGTATTTTGAGAAGCCAAGCACAACCAGAATGATATAAGGGCGAGGCAGGAGGCAAATGTCCAAGAACTTGGAACTTTCATGTTTGGTTTCCTCCACTTCTGAAGCCAGCGGTGGCTGCCAATTTTGGGGCATTGATAGGGTGGCTTTTGGACCTTCTACTCCCCAAGAGGAAGGATTGTGTGAAAAAAGTAGACCGAAGCACCTTCTCCTTGGTGGAATTTCCTTACCTGCATGAGCACCTTCAAACGGTCCAAGGGGGCTGTGCAGGTCCTGGATACAGCGCCGGCACCTCCTCCTGCCACCAGGTGGCGCCACCACATCCCCGTCTGCCTCTCTTCTATGGTGAATTCATCCGGGACGGTGAGATTCTCCCCGACATCGAAAATCTGAAAGGCAACCCAGCCAAGACCCATCAGTCTCCGCCATCATCATGGACTCTATTTCATTTATTTTATTGATTTGTTTGTTTGTCAAACATGTACAAGATAATGTATATGATGGTTGAGGCGTCCCTTTTGCAACCACCTTGCAAGCAACGTCAACGGGAGAAGCCAGATTCACTTAATGACTATGTGACTAATTTAACAACTGCAGTGATTCACTTAATGAAGGTGGCAAGAAAGACTGTAAGAGGGGGTAAAATTCACCTAACGGATGTCTCCCCCTATCAATGGCCAAAAATTGGCAGCCATTGTCGGCTCAGCAACAAAAATTGTCATAAGTCAAGGAATACCTGCACAGTTAGGTCCTCTGAATGTGACCAAATTTTGCTATGCTATATGTAAAATTAGGCAAACTTTAACCACCAACTCTTTTTTATTATTATTACAACAACCAACTCTTAATCCACCACCAATCACAATAAATCACTCTGCCTTTATTTTTATTTAGTTTTACCAACATGATTATTATTTCTAATGCTTTTATTTGCTGGACTCTGACCAATAATAAAAAACATTGTTCTGATTCGACACATCCATCAGATTTTTCTTGTCTTACCGTTGAGTGTTTCCAGTACAGGATAATTTCTGGAATATTCTCCACCGGGTGCAGGAGGTGATAATCGCGCCACTCGTTCCAATCGATGGTCATCGTCCCGTTTTTATCCATGCTGCAAGAGGAGAAAAAGGAAAAGGAAATTAAACCTTGTGTTAATTAAAAAAAAAAAAAAACTGAAACAGTTTCTTTAATTAAGACACAGGAAGGTCCTGGCAACGAGGGAGAATAACCGATTTGGTAGATTCCAGGGTTTTGGTTTTTTTTTTACTGAAGGGTTAGGGTTTATGACTTCATAATTTTATGACTTTGTGATTCATTGCATAAAATCGTTTTTTTTTTTTTTTGCTCAAAGCTCTTTTCCGCTGAAAAATTCAGAGCTTTTTGCAATATGAGATCTGATGCTGTTTAGGAAAGCAATCACTAAACATTGTCCCTGCTCCTTCGTTGCCAGACCAGCAAGAAACATGCAACCCGCTTCACACTTCACCAAGGGGAGGTGGGAGGAGGGGGTGTTGGGAGATACACAAGGACAAGGGCAGAAGTAGACCCCCGTGGTACTTACTAAGTGACAGGACCCCAGACATGCCCTGTCCTTATTCTGACAAGACAGACAGGCAGTCAGGTAAGCAAAGGGGAGAATGCAAAGAGAGAGAGAGACGAGTAAGTGATTGTTAAAAATCGGCTGCCGCCAGCTCACAAAAAGTATTTTGAGATACTTGTGCACATACGGATGAAGGGAGTGGTGTGGTGGGCTACAGGTGGAGCTCTCGCCTCACAGTCCGGAGGCTGGGACTTCGATCCTAGGTGGAGGCAGATATTTCTCTGAGAATATGAGAATGAGAATATATCTGTGGAATAAAAACCCCGTACTGGCAACAGGAAAGGCACCCGGCCAGAAAACACAAAGCTCCACTCAGTTGCCCAGACTCCACACCCAGCAAGGGATTATGGGGTCGTTAAAAGATGATGATGCACATACAGATGAAAAACATACGGGAAAACAGAGTGCTGAAACAACACCCCCTCCCTCCCATATATACAGGCAGTCCTTGAGTTGTGACCACAATGGAGCTCAAAATTTCCATTGGGAAGTGAGACATCAATTCAGGGAGTTTCACCCCATTTTACAACCCTTTCTTGCCGCAGTCGCTAAGGGAATCACCGCAGCTGAGAAGTCGGAAACCTGGCTGTTAAGCAAATCGGGCTTCCCCGTCGACCTCTGCTTGTCAGAAGGCCGCAAAAGAGGACCACTTAACCCGTGGACGCCACAACGGTCATAAATATTTTGATCCTGGGGATGCTGCAAAGGTTGTGTGAAGAAAAAAAAAAAAAAAGATCCCAAGTCGCTTTTTCCCCCAGTGCCGTCATAACTGTGAACTGTCACTAGACGAAGCTGTTGTAAGTCAAGGACTCCCTGTGCGTATTTGAGAACCGAAGTGGGTTTCAGCGATCAGAGGCTGCTCGAGTGATCGCTTCCGTCCGTTGTTGGCCTAGGTGTGCTACTCGGCCATCCTTCAGCTAAGCATCACCCAGGCAGAGGTGGGTACTCAGCGGTTGTGGAGAACCGGTAGCGGAAATTTGGAGGAGCTCGGAGAACCAGACAATCCCACCTCTGACTGGCCTTGCACCCCATCTCTTCTCTGCCTCCCACTGAGTCCCAGCTGATCGGCTGGGTCTCCTTTGGGTACCCTGCCCAGGAGAAGGGAGCTGTTGAAAGCAGGTGAGTGGGTTGGGGAGGGAAGGGGGATTTGGCAGTCTCTTCCCCCTGCCACGCCCAAAAAACCGGGAGTAAAAAAAAACTTTGCATCCCACCACTGCACCCGGGTAAACAGCCCTTCCCAGCCTGTTCCGTGAGGTGGAAAGTTACCAGAAATAAACAGAGGCTGCTCTAAAGAGAGACGACAACGCCGCCGCCGTTGTCACAAGCTCGATGAAGCCACCGCTGGCATCCAATTCTCCCAACTGAAAGGCTGGCAGTGGAAGGGGGGGGGGTGATTTGACGGTTTTAATGTTTATTATCCTGTAAGGCAGCCAGAATCGGTTGAAACAAGACCCAAAAAAAAAAAAATTAATGAGGGATCCTCGGTGCTTTCTGAGTTTGTGGGATTTTCTTTCTCTTTTTTTTCCTTCTTCTTCTTCTTCTTCTTCCTCTTCTTCTTCTTCTTCTTCTTCTTCTTGCAGACGTTTCCTTACCCAAATTAGGTAACGTTGTCAGTGTGGACGATGTGATAAAAATTTGGGTAATGAAATGCCTGCAAGAAAGAAAGGGGACAAAAAGGCCAAGCTCAGAGAGCACCAAGGATCTCTCATTCCAACCTGGAGCTATAAATATTATATTTTAAATATGATAAGATAGACAGAGAGACCGATAGATGAAGGGAGGGAGGGAGGGAGGGAGGGAAGAAAGTAAGGCAGACAGAAGTAGTTAGGTAGTTAGTTAGAGAGAGAGATGATAAATAGATTAGATTAGATTAGATTAGATTAGATTAGATTAGATTAGATTAGATTAGATTGGATGGACGGACGGAGGAAGGAAGGTAGGTAGGTAGGTAGGTAGGAAGGAAGGTAGGTAGGTAGGTAGGAAGGAAGGAAGGTAGGTAGGTAGGTAGGTAGGTAGGAAGGAAGGAAGGAAGGAAGGAAGGAAGGAAGGAAGGAAGGAAGGTATGAAGATAGGTAGGAAGGAAGGTAGGTAGGTAGGTAGGTAGGAAGGAAGGAAGGAAGGAAGGAAGGAAGGAAGGAAGGAAGGTAGGAAGGAAGGAAGGAAGGAAGGAAGGAAGGAAGGAAGGAAGGAAGGAAGGTAAGTAGGTAGGTAGGTAGGAAGGAAGGAAGGAAGGAAGGAAGGAAGGAAGGTAGGTAGGTAGGTAAGTAGGTAGGAAGGAAGGAAGGAAGGAAGGAAGGAAGGAAGGAAGGAAGGAAGGAAGGAATGAGATTAAGGAAGGAAGGAAGGAAGGAAAGGAAGGAAGGAAGGAAGGAAAGGAAGGAAGGTAGGTAGGTAGGTAGGAAGGAAGGTAGGTAGGTAGGTAGGTAAGTAGGTAGGTAGGAAGGTAGGTAGGAAGGAAGGAAGGAAGGAAGGAAGGTAGGTAGGAAGGAAGGTAGGTAGGAAGGAAGGAAGGAAGGAAGGTAGGTAGGTAGGTAGGTAGGTAGGTAGAAAGGTAGGTAGGTAGGTAGGTAGGTAGGAAGGAAGGAAGGAAGGAAGGAAGGAAGGAAGGAAGGAAGAGGTGGTTAGCTAGTTAGGGAGAGAGAGATGATAGATGATAAACAGACGAAAGAAAGAAAGAAAGAAAGAAAGAAAGAAAGAAAGAAAGAAAGAAAGAAAGAAAGAAAGAAAGAAAGAAAGAAAGTAGTTAATTAGCTAGTTAGTTAGCAAGAGATAAGAGATAGACAGGCAGGCAGGCACAGAGAGAGAGAGAGAGAGAGACAGACAGACACAGAGAGAGAGAGAGAGACAGAGAGACAGACAGACAGCCATGTGGGCAGCTTGTTCCTTGATTCACTATTACAGCGGAAGGATTAAGGGAAAAAATCAAAGGCAAAGCGGAGTATTTGTGCAGGAGCCTCTTTGAGATGGGAGCCATTTACCTCTTGAGGATCTTCTCCGCCTGCTGTTCCGAGATCTTGACGCCCAGATCGCGGAGGGACTGCATGATCTCCTGAGCATCAATGCGACCTGCAACATCCAGGAAGGAGAGAGAAAGAGAGAGAGAAATGAATCTCAAAAGCTCCCGAGGCAGAAGGGGCCAGCCAAAAACCAACCAACCAGCTGGTGGGCTCACCGTCATTCTTTTTGTCCAAGCTCTTGAAGACCAGCCTCAGTTTCTTCTCGTGGTCCTGGAGATAGTGAACGAATTCTTCGAAGTCCAGCTGGCCATCCAGATCCTTATCTCCAGCTTTTACGATTTTCTACAGGGAGGGGAAAACAATTGCAAAAAATAAATCTTGGTTGTCTTCATGGCTGCTATTGTTGCATGGTCAGGGAAGCATAAAATCCCTCTTCCAACAGCTCTGGTTCCTATTTATAAGAAATGGCAACAAAATGTTCCAATGGACAAACGCAACTCGGCGCCAAAAAAACAAACCAACATTATTCTCTTCTGAGGAATGGGAAAAGAGGTGAAGGATCAGGTGCCCGAATTGGGCATCTTAAACTTCTCCAAGTGTTTTAAAATATGGATTTCGGAAAGTAGAGATTGATTCCTTAATCCTAGAGAAGTTTTTTTTAATTATTATTCTCCTAAAAGACTGAGAATTTTCTCCCAAATCCGCTTTTTAAAGAGGTTTTTAATAGGAAAAACTCAAGCATCTTTCACAATATGGCCAGGATGGTTAATGGATTCCAGGCTGAGTTTGGGAAATTCACTCCAGAAGCGTCTTTTTAATTTATTTACTATCTCGATCCCCGTGTTTCGCTATGAAACTAGGTGGTCGAGCTTCGTTTTTGGGGAAGAAAATAAGAGGGGGAAAAAATCTGCCTCTGCCTACCAACATCCATCGGTATTCATTGTCTGGCTAGTGTCCTGTCAGTGTGTGAGAGAGTGGAGGGCTGTTTGGAAACTGAAGCAGTATTTGCTCTGTGAGCAAGGAGACAACAAGGAGCCTGGGCGTGGCTTAGCTCAACTGTTCTGTACTAAAGCTGCTGTGAAACTAAAACTGAAATGGAAACTCCTCTCCTCTGCTTGTGTTTTGCATTTAGAACAGATTTCTTTTCAGGTGGGGAGGGGGAGTAGAACTCCTTAGCATTAGAGTGTGTTTATAATAATAATATAGGAAATATTCTAAATGCTCTGATGGTCATTTCGAGAAATCCTTTCTTCGTGAGCCCCTAGAAGCCAAGAGGAACATATATGCCAAATTTCAAGTTTGTAGGCTTTATGGTTCTGGAGATTTTGTGATGATTCATGAGTGGTGTTTCGCTTTTATATATATGGATTTATTTATTTTGTAAAAATAGGATTTGGGATGCCGGATGCCACATATTGCCTCAAGAGGAAAAGTAAAAAAACCAGTTGTCCCCAACTACAGGTAATCCTCGACTTACAACAAATTCATTGAGTGACTGTTCAAAGTTACAATGGCACTGGAAAAAGGGATTTGTGACCATTTTTCACACTTATGACTGTGGCAGCATCCCCATGGATGCAGATCGCGTGATTTACATTTGGGTGTGTGGCAATTGGTTCCTATTTATGACGGTCGCAGCGTGATCCCCTTTTGCGAGCCTCCAGCAAGGGAGAAAAGCCGGGTTCGCTTAACAACAGTGTTCCTAACTTAACACCTGCGGCGACTCGCTTAATGAACAGGGCAAGGAAAGTCATCAAATGAGGCAAAACTCACTTAACAAGTCTCTCGCTTAGCAACCTAAATACTGGGCTCAATCGCAAATGGGTCGTAAGATGAGGACGAGCTGTACAAAAAAAAAAAACACCACGTTCAGCCACATTTGCACACCCAGACATCCAAAGTGACTTGAACTGAGAAGTTCTAGAAAGCACCAAGGTCAACCCAACTCTCTTACACTAGCTTTTTAGCCTTCCCCGGGAAGAAAAAAAAAATATTTATTTTAATAAGGAGAACCGACAGGAAAACTAGCTATTTCTGGGGGAATCTAACTGCTGCTAGAAAACTTGCAAGGTAGGCTAAGAAACAACATTAATCAGCCATCGTTAAAGGCTCTAAAACAAGGCTGAACTGGTTTGGACACCCTGCAGATATGTTCTTGTGCAAGAACCTGGGGGAAACTAGAATTCAGGAGCAAAGTGTATCTTTGCAAAAAAAAAAAAAAGAGAGAGAGAGAGAGATTAAGGTCAGGTTGATCATAAATACACTTCACCCTGAACATTCCTACCACCAGGAACAAATCCTTCCAGCCTTCACCAAGACAGGGCAGGAGGGCCAGAGGATGAGATCGCAGAATAACAGAGTTGGAAGGGACCTTGGAGGTCTTCTCGTCCAACCCGTTTGGGTAGGAAGCCCTATGTTATTTCAGACAAATGGCTGTCTTTAAAAACCTCAAATGGTTAGACCACCCACAATTTCTGGAGGCAAGTGGATTGTTCTCACTGTCAGAAAATTTCTTCTTCGTTCGAGGTTGTTTCTCTCCTTGGTTAATTTCCACCCATTGCTTCTTGTCCTGCCTTCAGGTGCTTTGGAGAATAACTTGACTCCTTCTTCCTTTGGGGCAGCCCCCTGAGATATTGAAACGCTGCTCTTCTGTCTCCCCTGGTCCTTCTCTTCACTAGACCAGCCAAGCCCAATTCCTACAACTGTTCTTCATAGGTTTCAGCCTCCAGTTCTCTTTGTTGCTCTTCTCTGTACTCTTTCCAGAGTCTCAACATCTTTTTGACATCAGGGCAACCAAAACTGGATGCAGTATTGCAAGTGTGGCCTTAATTCAAGACATTATAAAAGTGGTATTAGGACTTGATTCTCTCCCTCTGTCAACGCAGCCCATCTTGGCTTGTTCAACCCAGTTACGCCACTTGCTTTGCATAGCCATCGGAAACTGGGATTAGAAAGTTGGTTTTGAATAGCATCCAGGAAAGAAATGCTTCTTCCTGAGCTGAAAAATCATGACTGAAAAGGTGGTAGGAATCACCCATCCTACTCAAACTTTGTGCAACCATTGTTGACTGAATAAACTGCAACCAGGCTGGTATGCAAAGCCGAAAACCAAACAACTGATGTGATTGTTACTTTCACGGGTAGCCATAGTGTAATTTTTTTTTTCTGCATTGAAATAACACAGCTCCACCTCTGGAAGGGAGACTCCTACGGTGTCTCATCTAGGCTAGTTACTCATCCTCACATGGCACGATGACCTCAGTCATCAACCTCTGCCATAAGCAGCTAGGATGTCATAATATAAACCCTAAAGCAAGCTGCCTATAAAATTAAGGATTTTGCTTTGGTGATGTTTTGCGTATTGTGTAAACTTCGGGATTTGGGGGAATCCGGTTATGAAACAGCATGAAGATGGAACAGTCTTTCCTTCCTCATCCTCTTAAGAAGCCAAGTGGTTTCCAATGTTGGCTTGCTTGGGAGAAGCCAAGAATTTGGGTTTGAACTGGACTCTGAATTGGCTTGTATGGACTATCCCCTCTAGAGGTTGTAGCTCGATAATCTGTCCCCATTTCTTGGCCAGATGGGTCATGAGCTAGAGTTCAACCACCCATTTCTTAGCAAAACAAACCACAAAAAGCAGCCCAGCAGCTGGTTCACCATAAGCCAACATCCTGCAGAAATCAAAACCCAGGTGCAGCCGTTGAGAGAGAGAAAGAGAGAGGAGCTGACAAAATAACTCTGCAATTATGATTTTTCAGAGAGAGAATTATTATATATTTTTTTTTAACTGAGCTAAAGTTGGACTGTTACATAATTTAATCCCTTGTTTCTGGTCTGTAAGGACATCCAGCCACCCTCTACAATGACCTTTGGTACGTCCAAGCGGCCAAATCTCCAGACAATCATATGATAGTTGTAAAAAGGAGAGAGAGAGAGAGAGAGATGGGATCAGCGTTTGCAGACTAAAGATAGAAAGAGGCATGTCAGCAGATCACAGCCAAGCCAAACTTATTCGGCGTTTGCCCCTGGCAAAAGGACCCCTTTGAGAGGGAAAGAAAGCAAGTTAAGAAATGTTGGAGGGGCCTTAATAAATCAACCCCGGAGCGCCCTAAAATACTAAATTCTCCTCCTTAGAAAGATTGCCATGGACCGCCAAAGGGGGAAGAAAGAACTGGAGAGCAGCTGAGCAATTGTTATCCAAGTTCTGTTGGCTCAGGAGGGTGGTTTCTAAAATTGCAACACGCAACTCCTGTCGCAGCCGGTGCCAAAGTATTTCAAATCTTTGCATTAATCTTCCCGCAGCGAAGAAGCCACATGGGGCGAATCCTGCTCCTTTGCATATGAAGGCTCCAAACTGGAGAACCTTTCCCTGAAATCCAAGGAAGACTTCCCTTGTCGTAAGGACATCACAAATGCCTTTGGTGGTCAAGCTTTGAGCCTTTTTTTGAGTTTGGAACAGCCTCCTAACCAAAGAGCTTTAGCCTAGGGGTGTTGTATGTAGAGATTTGGGGGATGGATCATGGGGAAAGAGAAGCTGAAGCCAGATTGGGCAAGATGTCAACGCAAGAGAACAGCGTGGGTGATAAGTCCATGGCCAATTCTGAAATTACTACATTGTCACATGCTCCTGCTGAACCCAGAGTTGCCCCTCTAGGTCAATTTATGATTAATCCATGCCATAATACAAAGGAGAGCACCTGTTATCTGGTACTGAGCATGAGAAACTGAACATCAAACCCTATAGAGATACCTACACAGTGTCAAAGTGTTGGAGATGCCCTGAACATCAAACCCTATAGAGATACCTACACAGTGTCAAAGTGTTGGAGGTGCCCTGAACATCAAACCCTATAGAGATACCTACACAGTGTCAAAGTGTTGGAGATGCCCTGAACATCAAACCCTATAGAGATACCTACACAGTGTCAAAGTGTTGGAGGTGCCCTGAACATCAAACCCTATAGAGATGCCTACACAGTGTCAAAGTGTTGGAGATGCCCTGAACATCAAACCCTATAGAGATACCTACACAGTGTCAAAGTGTTGGAGGTGCCCTGAACATCAAACCCTATAGAGATACCTACACAGTGTCAAAGTGTTGGAGGTGCCCTGAACATCAAACCCTATAGAGATACCTACACAGTGTCAAAGTGTTGGAGGTGCCCTGAACATCAAACCCTTCAGAGATGCCGACACCCAAAAATGTTGGTGGTGTCCTGATGAAACACAAAATGCTGACAACCCATCCTTTTTCAAGGGTGTGCCACAGCTCTGTGTTGGTGGGGCAATTATTAAGGACGGCTGCCATTAGTTCTACAAGTATGAAAGGAAGCCTGAGTTGGTGAATACCTGCTTCCCACCTCCAGTGTCCCAAGTCTGGAATTAGCCCTGCCAGAGACCCTCAACTGAAGTCTTGACCCGTTCAACTCACAAGTGTTGGTGAGCTCCGTGGATCAGGACCTCAGCTGGAGCCTCCTACATTTTTTTTTGTTTTTTGAACAAAAACACAAACTCCATTCTTTCAGCCTTAAAATAACGTGCCATTTGGAAAAAAGTGCTGGTACATCAATGAGGTCCATCAAGCCTCACTGGCCGTGGATGTGATTTTTAGGAAAGAAACTCAAGCTAGAGAATTCCCAAGGTCCTTGCTCAACTGATACAGGTGAATGCAGGCTTCTTCTTAACACACATTTGCATAAACCAAGTTTGGAAATTTCCCCAGGGCAATTTCTAGACTAGCCCATCATGGTTGAAAGCTGAAGAGTTAGGAAGCACCTTCCTTCATTTCAAAGATGCACCACCTCCCATCAACCATCTCAAAGTTATTTTCTCCTCCTCCTCTTTTTCTTCTCCTCCTCTTCCCTTTCTCCTTCTCTTCCCCTTCTCTTCTTCCTCTTTTCCTCTTCCTCCTCCTCTTCCCTCTCTCCTCCTCCACCTCTTCTTTTCCTCCTCGTTCCCTTCTCCTCCTTCTCTTCCCCTTCTCCACCTCCTTCTCTTCACTTTATCCTTCTCCTCTTCTTTCTCCTCCATCTCCTCTTCACTTCTTTCTTCCCATTTTTTCTCCTCTTCTCTTCTTCCCCTTGCTTCTCCTCCTCTTCCCCTTCTTCTTTTCCTCCTCCTCCTCCTCTCCCCTCCTCCTTTTCCTCTTCCTCTTTCCCTTCTCCTCTTCCTCTTCTCCTCCTCTTCACTTCTTTCTTCTCATTTTTTCTCCTCTTCTCCTTCTCCTCTTCCCCTTCTTCTTTTCCTCCTCTCCCTCTCCCCCTCCTCCTCTTCCCCTTCCTTCTCCCCCTCCTCCTTTTCCTCTTCCTCTTTCCCTTCTCCTCCTTCTCCATTTCTGACACTCCTCCTCCTCCTGATCCTTCTCTAAGGTGACTCTCCCCATCCTTTCTCTGCACCTTGTGCAGGGTCAGAAACTACAGTAAAAGCAAGTTCCTCAGCCGGAAGACACATCTCCAACCTATCTGAAGGTGATGGGAGCTATAGTTCCCCCATTTCTGGAAGGTGCCTGCTCAGACCAGGAGAAAAAGGCCAGGCTTCAAGAAAAGCCCAAGAGCGTTTTTTCAAAGGAAGTCAGAGAAATTCCATCTGCGTTACTCATTCCGCTGTCTTGGAGACACCAAGGCAGGAAGGAAATCTCTCCGGCACACCAAAGTTACACACTCAAATAAACTGAAGAGCAGCGCGGTCACAAAAGCGTCGCTTTCGGGAAAGTAGGTTGGTTGGAAGAGAGGAAGGAACCAGGACTGAATGGGGATAAGTTCTTAAGCTGAAGAAGAAAACCTGGAGTAAACCAAGAAAGTAAACTGTTATCTGGTTTTTGCTTTCCACTTCTCTACATCAAAGAACCAGAGAAGCGGAAAGGAAAACCAGGCAAGTCACAGCACACAAAGAGGAAAGGGGCCACTTGAGAAGAGAGCCCCAATCAGAAGACAAATGCAGCGGGGGAAGCGGCTAGACTCAGAGGTCTCAACCAGCGCAGCCAACTTCTCCTTGAGATGCTAAGATTCCGTGTGTGTGTGTGTGTGTGTGTGTGTGTGTGTGAATTTGTCCTTTTCTCCATCCAAAAGGCTTTGGGGAGAAAGGGGAGAGAAGCCGCACGGCCTCTTTGCAAAACCAAAAGCAAAGAATGTCGCCTCTCTCTTGCTTCCCAGCCGCCTCCTTACCTGCTTCCACTGCCGGTAGGTGGAGAATTCCTGGGAAGGGATCAGAAGGCTCAGCCTGAAGATGGATTTGAGGCCGGCGGGGAGGCGTCTGGACTCGAAGTACTCAAACTCAGCCTGGGAAGCGCCAAAGTTTGGCACATAGAGGCACAGGCAAAGCATCTCCCCCTCGCCTGAGCTATGCAGCCGAGATAGATCCCACCACAGCTGAGATAAGATTCCCACCGCGCCGATTCCCCCTGTCGGCTCTTTTTCACTCTGGCCTTGCCGGGAAGAGAGGAAATGCCAAAATTCCGGCTTGTGGGCATGACGCCCAGCTATGAGCGGGGCTGTCTCAGCTGCCATTGGCTGGGGCGGCCCTGCCCTCCCTGCTCAAAAAGGGAAGGCTCCGGCTAGGGGGAATCTGGAGCTTGGCCTGCCTGTTCTCTGCCAAGGCATGTGATGTGAGGGCGTTGTTGCTGCTTAACTGGGGCTTTCGTAAACGCTTCACACACCCCACGTCACTCACTTTTCCCTGGAAGGGAAAATTAACCCTCTGCAAGCCTGCAGAGCAGAGAGAGAGAGAGAAACAGAGACAGAGACACAGAGAAAGAGAGACAAGAGAGAGAGAGAGAAAGAAAAAGACACAGAGAGACAGAGAAAGAAAGAGAGAGAGAAAGAAAGAGAAAAAGAGACAGAGACACACAAAAACACAGAGAGAGAGAGAGAGAAAGAGGGAGAGGGAGTGGGAGGGAGGGAGAAAGAAGCAGAAGCTTTGTGAGCACCAATTTTACAGAGAAAGAAGGACCAGGTGGAGATCAAAGAATGGAGCAGAATCCAACGCTCAGTGGGGCTTAGGATGAGTGGATGTGAATTTAGGGCGCAGAAGGACCAGAGGAGACACATTTGCACTAAATGCACCAACAGTCATCCTAAACCTTATTGGGTTCTGCTCCATCCTTCAATCTCCAGCTGGTTCTTCTTCCTTGGTAAAATCAAAATATTTGAGGGGCTGCCACAGAGAGGAGGAAGGGGTCAAGCTATTTTCCAAAGCATCTGAAGGCCAGACAAGGAATGATGGATGGAAACTCATCAAGGAGAGATTCAACCTAGAAATAAGGAGAAATTTTCTGACAGGGAGAACAATCAACCCATGGAATAGAAGTTTCCTTTGGAAGTTGTGGGAGCTTCATCCCTGGAGGCTTTCAAGAAGACACTGGACTGTCACCCGTCAGGAACGGTGTACGGTCCCCTGCTTAGGCGTGGGGTGGGACTAGAAGACCTCCAAGGTCCCTTCCAGCTCTATTCTGATTGATTCAACCTAGAAATAAGGAGGACATTCCTGACAGTGAGAACAATTGACTGTTAGAACATCAACTATCTCCAAGTTAGTTTGGGGGTTGGACTAGATGGCCTACAAGGTCCCTCCCAACTTTGTTAAATCTGTTTAATGAATTTCCTGCAAGTCCTTTCCAGGTTCTGGGAAGTGGTGTGGAAAGTGGAAGGAGGAAGAAAGAAGGGGCAACTCAGGCCTCCTAGTGAAGCAAGCCTGATTTTGATTGAAGGCTGAGCACACAAAACCACTTGGAGTTGAGTTGGTCAATGCCTTTGGAGACGAGCCCGTTTTAAAAGAACACAAACCCAGCGTGTTTTTCTCAGCAGGAAAAAAGTTCCAGGAGAAGTCGGTGGAAGCCAGCTACTCCAACAGGAAGAGGCCTGGACCAGAAGGCATGTCCAAAAAAGGATGTCCTACCAACAGTGCTAACCCTGGAGCAGATCTGCAGTGTCTCTGGTCAGTTTTTTTTCTCTAGAATAGAATATAGAATGGAATAGAATAGAATAGAAATCAGAATGGGATGGGATGGGATGGGATGGGATGGGATGGGATGGGATGGGATGGTATAGAATAGAATAGAATAGAATAGAATAGAATAGAATAGAATAGAATAGAATAGAATAGAATAGAATAGAAGAATGGGAATAGAATATAGAATAGAATAGAAGTTGGAAGGGTCCTTGGAGGTCTTCTAGTCCAACCCCATGCTCAAGCAGGAGACCCCATTGTCCAAGCTCTTCTTAAAAACCTCCAGTGTTGAAGCACCCATAACTTCTAGAGGCAAGTCATTCCACTGATTAATTGTTCTAAATGTCTGGAAATTTCTCCTTAATTCTAGGTTGCTTCTCTCCTTCATTAGTTTCCACCCATTGCTTCTTGTCCTACCCTCAGGTACTTTGGAGAATAACTTGACTGCCTCTTCTTTGGGGCAGCCCCTGAGATATTGCAATGCTGCTATCATGTCTCCCCTAGTCCTTCTTTTCATCAGACTAGACAGGCCCAGTTCCTGCAACCATTCTTTATGTGTTTTAGCCTCCAGTCCCCTAATCTTCTTTGTTGCTCTTCTCTGCACCCTTTCTAGAATCTCAACCGACAGAGGCAGGGAGGGAGGGAGTTTGGGCAATGCCTGCTGTCAGGAACCTTTCAAAGGAGTTAAGCAAGTTAAGGGTTTGAATATTGAGATGGTGAACACCCAGATTGCGGAAACCTGGCAAGTCCCTAATGGGGGGGGCTGTGGGGAAGAGAGAAATTCTGAAGAGTTTGCAAGAAGACGCTAGTAAGAAGGTGAAAAGAGGTGGACTTGCTTGACTCCCAGCCTTCAAGCTGCCTGGCGAGCTTTGGGGAGGAAGAACAGCAGGGGACTGAAGCTGCAAATATTTAGGAGACAGATGGTGCCAATGTTAAGCCGGGCGGCTCCAATTCCAAGTCGTCTCTTGTAACAGTTGGGGGATTAAATTCTGCAACCTTTCAGAGCTGCTGTCGGATAGAGGATGCTTAACTACAGGGAGAGCTGGCCTGAGCCTCGATGTGGCAGGGTCACAAGATTTATGCTCCAGGGCAGTGCTTCTCAACTGTGCAAAATTAAGGAGGTGTGGACATCGACTCCCAGAATTCCCCAATTGTCATGCTGGGAATGGAAACTGACATTAAAAGCTATAGAAGGTTTGAAGGGAAGGGAAGGAAGGAGAAAGAAAGGAGGGAGGGAGGGAGGGAGGGAGGGAGGGAGGGAGGGAGGAAGGAAGGAAGGAAGGAAGGAAGGAAGGAAGGAAGGAAGGAAGGAAGGAAGGAAGGAAGGAAGGAAGGAAGGAACAGAGGAGGGAGGGAAGGAACAGAGGAGGGAGGGAAGGAAGGGATTCTGAGAATGAATGAGAGGGAAAGAAGGAAGAGAGGAGGAAGGGAAGGAGGGGAGGAAAGGAGGGAGCAAAGGAAGGGATGAATGAGAAAGGTAGGTAGGTAGGTAGGAGGGAGGGAGGGAGGGAGGGAGGGGAAAGAAGGAATTCTGAGAGTGAATGAGAGGGAGGGAGGGAAGGAGGAAGGGAAGGAAGGAAGGGGTGCAGGGAGGGAGGGAATCAAGGAAGGAAGGAAGGAAGGAAGGAAGGAAGGAAGGAAGGAAGGAATGAATCAAGGAAGGAGGCAATTATCGTAAAGCACTCTCTGCAGATAGGCCAAACAATGCTGCAAGCTGTCTAACCTAGTTGCTTCCAATATCTCACTAACTTCAATCCTCTCCTTTCTGCAAACGGCTTTTCAATTCAACCTCACTTGGGGGAAGACAAAGAAAAGAAAAAAAAACAGAAATGAGAGCTGGTGCTTTATTTAAAAAAATAAATAAATAATCATGGCACCCGTTCTCTCGAGATATTGAAAAGGGACCAATTCTGATCCCCTTTTCCTTTCCCGTCTCAATCTCTTTGGATCGCAATTCTGCGGAAGTACTGGCCCCTTTTATGACGCATGGTTGTAGTCTTGCGCTTCGCATGTTAAGATACTCCCTGAATTATGGGGGGGGGGAGGGGGGGGGTAAAAGGAAACTTGCCCTTCCAGACCAGTCTGAATTACACATATTTGGCCAGTTCTCACCGGCTCCGTCATGCCCAGAGTGTGCCCTTTCGGAAAGCAGGACTGGCTCACAGCCAGGAACCCTCCTCCATTCAAACAAACGAAACAAAAAAAAAAAAAAAAGACATATATTGATATATTGCAGCGATGCATTACGCTGATCAAATCAGGATGCCGGGGCAGGCTTAGGACAAGAGGGAAGCAGATTACTTTTTAGTCCACAATGGAGCCCAACGCTTAAGTTGCCAGGCGAAACATTAGCTTTGCCTTCTTTTACCTCTGTCATGTTAGAGGCATGCCCTTGTTAGACTCTGAGGAAGAGGAGAGCAGCTGACAGGGAGTGGAAGTGTGGCTCTTGAGGTTGTGGGGAATGGCAGAGGCCGATTCTAGTCCTCAAGACCCAAAGCCCTGGCCAGCACCCAGAATCGTCATCGTAATAGGTTTCTTTTGACCAAAAAAACCCCCCCAAACAAACCAAAAAGTCTAAACAGGAAACGCCATGCTGAATTCTGATGAGAATTTCTTTAGGGGAATTTTTTTTTTTTAAAGAAAAAACTCAGAACAAAGCCCCAGAAGCTCATTCATTCGGCAAAATTACCTGGCAAGCAAATTGTGCCGGGAAAGGTGGAGCAGATGGATGCACAGTGGAGGGGGGAAAAAAATAATAATAATGAAAGGACGGCGGTAATAAATCTTGACAAATTAAAGTTTAATCAGGCCTCTGTCGCTGGTATACATACTCGACCTGGTAACAGGTCTTAATTACAGACCAAACATAGAGGAGGAAGCTGCCTGCAGCCACCTTCTCTTCAAATAATACCCATCGAGGGATAAATATTTGGGGGAGGGGGTGTGGATTAATAGGTTTCTAGCACTGAACCCAATCCCAATCAGGAGCTGGCCAGAATGGTTGGAGACCCCAACAATCCTTGAGTTTGGAAATAGGGATAGGATAGGATAGAAAATAGGAGAATATAGAAACTAGAATTAGAATAGAATACTTTATTGGCCAAGGGTGATTGGACACACAAGGAATTTCTCTTGGAGTGGGCAGCGAGTTAGCCTGCAGTTCTGCCTTTTAACCACTGTGCCACCACGGCTCTTAGGATGCTTAGTTAGTTGGGAGGAAAAATACAGGAAACGCCCTCCACCTGGGCAACGCTTCCTTCTGGCTGAGGGCCTCAAAGACTTAGTCCTGGAGACAGGCATTTTGAAAAAAAAAAAAAAATCAAACAACATGTGAAATGTGCCCAGGGATCTGAAGATTTCACTTTTCAGCCCAAGTTGTTGCCCCCGAATCCCCCAAGTCCCTAACCCGAGTTCTCGACCTCTGCTTGGCTTCGAACCAAGAGGAAGGGAAGGCTTCAAAAGCCCCGGAGAAGCTGCTTCTGTGTAGCCCAAAGCCAGAATATAACGCAATGCAGCACATTCGGTTTCAGGTAGCGGCTTGGCTGCAGCAGGAGGATAGCAGCCTGATCTCGAGGAAAATGCAATCTGATGCAGGAAGAGAGAGGAGGAAGGAGAGGGGGCAGGTTAGAAGAGGGTCCCCAAATTCAGGCTTGGCTGAAAGTTGGCTCTCTCTCTCTCTGAAAAAGCTAAAAAGTCAGATGACTCGATAACCCTGATACTGAGTAAAGAACAGAACAGAAGAGCAGAGGGATCTTTGGAGGTCTTCAAGTCCAACCTGCTCAAACAGGAGACCCTATTATCATTCTGGACAAATGGTTGTCCAATCTCTTCTTAAAAGCCTCCAGTGATAGAGCACCCACAACTTCTGGTGGCAAGTTGTTCCACTGGTCAATTGTCCTCACTGTTATGAAATTTCTCCTCAGTTCTAGATTGGATCGCTCCTAGATTAGTTTCCATCCATTGCTTCTCGTCCTGCCTTCGGGTGCTTTGGAGAAGAGGTTCACCAATCGTCTTCCAGGCAAACGCAGGAGAATAACAAAATAAAAAGAGTTGGAAAGGGACCTTGGAGGCCTTCTAGTCTAACCCCCTTGCTCAAGCAGGCAACCTGATACCATTTGAATCAAAAGATTGCCCAACCTTTTCTTAAAAACCTCTGGAGGCCAAGTCATTCCACTGGTTAGGGAGGGAGGGAGGGAGGAAGTAAGGATATGAGATTGAGAAAGGAAGGAAGGAAGGAAGGAAGGAAGGAAGGAAGGAAGGAAGGAAGGAAGGAAGGAAGGAAGGAAGGATATTGAGGAAGGGAAGGGAAGGGAAGGGAAGGGAAGGGAAGGGAGGAAGGAAGGAAGGAAGGAAGGAAGGAAGGAAGGAAGGAAGGAAGGAAGGAAGGAAGGAAGGAAGGATATTGAGGAAGGGAAGGGAAGGGAAGGGAAGGGAAGGGAAGGGAAGGGAGGAAGGAAGGAAGGAAGGAAGGAAGGAAGGAAGGAAGGAAGGAAGGAAGGAAGGAAGGAAGGAAGGAAGGAAGGAAGGATATGAGATAGAGGAAGGAAGGAAGGAAGGAAGGAAGGAAGGAAGGAAGGAAGGAAGGAAGGAAGGAAGGAAGGAAGGAAGGAAGGAAGGCAACCAATATTTTGCTGGCTGAAAAGGCATGGGCTTGTTTGGCTATTGGCCCATAAGATCCATGCTGTGGAAATTCAAACTTTGCAAAAATGGAAAGATGGAAGAGCCATTGAAGCAAGAAGCACCCAAGCTCCAGCCTGTCAAACGATTCCAGCTAGGTAACAAAAGGTTATGAAGTGGTGACGAAATGGGACTAACCGTCAGCTAGAAAACAGAAGTCTGCAAAGGCAATGGCACTTAGCCAAGGAGAAAAGCATTCTGCAGTCAAGGAACGAAAATGACTCAGGGAACAAAAACCCTCTCTCGAAAAGTTGCTTTTGTGAAGTGTTAAATTGCAATTCTACAGACTCTCCATTCTCCAACAATCAGCAGTTATCAACAGGCACACACAGTGCTACTTGTCCTCGGTTTGCATCCCTGCGAGAAGAAACGACGTCATTGTTTTGTCCAAGGCCGCCTTGACATTGGCTGAATTCAACTTCCACGTCCAACACACCAAAGTTCGGGCAGCTTGTCTAACCAGGGTGTCATCTACGAAGCTTGAGCTAAAGAATATGGGGATGCAGTGAGCTTTACTTTATGACTTGTCCATTCTAGACAACAAGAAGTTGGTCTGCTAGACCCAAACTGCCATCATTTCCATTGAAGTGTGCCAACATTGAACTAGTCCAGCACTTTTGGCCTTACTCACCTACACCAATACCTCCTTTGTCAAAGCAGAACTTAGTAGAAACCACAACTGGTTGCTAATTCAGATTTAAACCTCGACTTTCTCCAGAATTCCAGTTCTGAAGCAATCTAAGATTTGAACAAATGTGACCCCCATTTGGACCTAATCAAGCTGAAAATTGACTGAGGAATCACATGAACTCACATCTCGGGAGATTCCCAAGTCATCCAAAATGTCTGCAAGGAAAAAGAGTCCAGTTGCCTTCTGAAGAACTGAAGGAGCTTCTTGGATCAGAAGGGAAAGGTCTTCAAGGGAAAAAACAAGTTCAGTTGTCTTCTGAAGAACTGAAGAAGCTTCTTGGATGAGAAGCGAAATGTTTTCAAGGAAGAACAAGCTTCTTGGATGAGAAGTGAAACGTTTTCAAGGAATAACAAACTGTAGTTGCCTTCTGAAGAACCGAAGAAGCTTCTTGGATGAGAAGCGAAACATCTTCAGGAAAAACAAAGTCCAGTTGCCTTTTAAAGAACTGAAGAAGCTTCTTGGATGAGAAGTGAAACATCTTCAAGGAAAGAGTCCAGTTGCCTTCTGAAGAACCGAAGAAGCTCCTTGGATGAGAAGCAAAAAATCTTCAAGGAAAAACAGAGTCCAGCTGCCTTTTGAAAAAAAAAAAAAAGCACTTTTAGGACACTGAACCTCATTTTTGATGTGAATTCTGAACTGGCTCACCACTTTAAAATGATTTCACCAACATTTGGGAATATGAATGTACCCATTAATACAGGAAAATGTCTCCCGTGGAAGGTGGGGGAGGGGAACCTCACGAGATGACCTATTTTTCTCTAACAGAAGTTGCCTTTCCTATCTCCTGAAAAGTGTTTCGTGATTCATTTCCCAGGGAACCGATGAATTTTCCCAGGGAGATAAGGAGCTGTTACAGAGAACTGATGCCCCTGGGGTAAAGGGATGGAGGGACAGATGTTCAAGGATTCTGTTATCTCCCCCCCAGTTAAACAAACAGCATCTTCAAATCAAGGCTCAGAATCAGAATCGAGCTGAAAGGGACCTTGGAGGTCTTCTAGTCCAGCCCCCTGCCCAGGCAGGAGACCCTACACCATTTCAGACAGGTGGCTGTCCAGTCTCTTCTTAAAAACCTCCAGGGATGGAGCCACCCACAACTTCTTATGGCAAGCAGTTCCACTGGTTAATTGGTCTGTCAGAAAATTCCTCCTTATTTCCAGGTTGAATCTCTCCTTGGTCAGTTTCCATCCATTATTTCATGCCTGGCCTTCGGGTGCTTTGGAAAATAAGTTGACCTCCTTCTTCTTTGTGGCAGCCTCTCAAATCCTGGGATACTGCTATTATGTCCTGTCCCCCAAGTCCTTCTTTTCTCTTCTTTTCTCCATATCCTGCAACCGTTCTTCATATCTTTTAGTCTCCAGGCTTTGAATCACCTGAGTTGCTCTTCTTTGCACTTGTTCCAAAGTCTCAACAACTTTTTTTTTGTAATGTGGTGACCAAAGCTGGATGCTTTGGCTCCAGGTGTGGCCTTACTAAGGCTTTATCAAGCGGTACTAACACTTCACGTGATTTTGATTCTGTGCCTCTTGTTTCCACAACCAAGGATTGCGTTTGCCTTTTTGGCTGTTGCTTGCACACACCTGGCTCATGTTCAAGGTCCCTCTCCCAGTTACTGTGTTTGAAACCAGGTTTCGCCTAATCTGTGCTTGTATCTAGGGCTCTTCCTGCCAACCTGGCAGGATGGAACAGCAAGGAGAGAAAAAAAAATTAATCTCTTTAAAACTGGGATGATCTGCAGCGATTCAACACATGCCCATTAATATTTCACCAAACTGGGAGGAGGAGAAGGAGGGGAACCAAGTCTTGTTATATAGAAATGAGTCGCCCTAGTTGGCTCAAGGGAGAGAATCAACAAAATCACCTCCAACTGGACTATGGAACTGTTCTGAATGCACAAGATTAATTGTGTTTGTTCCCGGGTGGCTGAAGCATCTCCGCAAACAGATCTACTAATCCGGGCAGGGTCCAGGTTGTGTGTGGGGTGCTTGGTGGTTTTTTTTTTTTTTTTTGCAGAATAAGAGAGCAAACAAAAGGCTCTTGAAATCAACAGATGCTGCAGTTCAGGCAGGCAAGCCCAAAAAAAAAAAGGGTGAGTTGGACGTTTCCTTCTTGCTCAGCAAACCTCACCTCTGTTCCAAAAAGGTGGAACAATTTTATGACACGTGAATTGAACTGGGATTATCCATTCCTGATGAACGCAGCATAAAAAGAGAAAGAGATGGGGCCGAAGAAAGGTGCTGCCTTCTTTTCATGAGATGACTAAAGCAGGGACAAAATTTAAAGAATTTAAATTAAATTTTCAAATGCAGTGTAAAAAGCAGCGAGTGAAGTGGTATTCCCCCCCCCCACAAAAAAAAAAACTTAGACTCAAATTGTGATGCAATCATGAGGTTTTTAAGACTTGGGAAAGTAAAAAAGAAAAAGATTTTTACCGGGTGCCAGGAATGTGTTCGAGAACTGCTGAACAAGCTTTTTCTCCTTGCAGAGTTTGGGACATCCCAGGATTTTAGATCAAGAGGAAACACTTAAAAAGCAGGGGTGTCCAACCTTGGCAACTTTTAAGACTTGTGGACTTCAACTCCCAGAATTCTTTGCTGGCTGAGGAATTCTGGGAGTTGAAGTCCACAAGTCTTAAAGTTGCCACGGTTGGACACCCCTGACTTAAAGGAAGGAATCCTGTTAGCGTCTCCTTCCAGACCAGGGGTGTCAAAATCTTATCCACTTTTAAGACCCATGGATTTTCAACTCCCAGAATTCCCCAGCCAGCCTGAGGAATTCTGGGAGTCGAAGTCCATGGGTCTTAAAAATTGCCAAGGTTGAGCACCCTTGGTCTAGACCAACCTTCTTGTCCACAAACCAAAGCTGGGGACAAAAGTTGATGGGAAAGTTGTCCAGCAACATATGAAGCAACAACGTCCCCCGGTTTGTGCCATTTTAGGGTGTTCGAATTCAGAGCCAGTGCACCCTTGTTCCAAAGAACAAGAAGCAACAGGGTAGAAATGTTTCAGTCTGAAAAAGCGGCATTCAGCAGGCCTTTGAATCAAAGGAGTGACAGAAGAACACGGGAATTGTATGCAATCTTGCACAAAAGATCCTTCCCAATGTGACACACCCCTGGATTTCAGATACTCCTGCACCAGTCAGGCCACATAGAGAATTAGGGGGTGCTAAAACTGAAAGAGGTCTGGAGGACTAGATTAGAAGCAAGGCCGTTTGTAGACGGTTGTTTTTCTAACACCCGCCAAAGTTTCAAGAACTCGTCTTCATCGTAACAGCAACCCAAACGCTCTCGGGTTTTTTTGTTTTGTTTTGACAGTTCCTGACTTCACACTCCTACCTACCTGAGACCCCATTTAAAAACTGCCTCTCAGTTTTTAGACTTTGCATATTTGCACTGCACAAAGATAAAGAACAACCCTGAATGTTGACAAGGTTGTTAGATCCCTGATAAAGAAGGAAAGATGCTAAGGAAAGCTTGCAGATTAACTGCACAGAGGTGGAAAAATTTTAACCTCGGTTCACAAGGGAGCATCGCAGCCTTAGGAACCATTAAACCGTGCCAGGTTCTGTCTTTGCTAGTCCCAAGCCGCAGCTTAAGATACTCCATCTTTTCAGCATGTTCTGTGTAACCGATCTAAGAGATTGTCTGATAATTAATTTCTTTCTTCCTGGCCCAACCTTTGCCTTAAAGAGATTTCAAAATAAATATTCAAGCTTTCAAGAACCTTGATAAATGCTTGGCAACTTGACACCATTCTTTGACATTTTCCCTCTGCTATTATCCTCCTCATCGCCTTCATTTGTAATTCTGAAGGCTCTTATCGAGCCAAATGAACATCTAAAAAACCAGTTATACTGTTATACAAGGCTGGAAATTTTGGGAGGGAAATGCTAAGCTTTTCCGGACTGCATTCTACACCTGCATTTATTTCGATGGGTGCCTAAAATATGATGGCTGTTATTTGTCCTAGATGCTGCACAAATGAAACCTACATCCAGATGTGTCCCCAGGATTAAAAGAAGCGATCCAGAGGCACAGCACCAATTAGCTATTTTCTTTCTTGTACATTTGTAGGGGAGAAATAACTGAAGAGGTACATAAATCCTCCCTTTTTAATTCAGCACACATTGTCTCTTCCCCCGTTCTTATCTATCTCTTCATCCTCTCCTCCATCCTTCCTATAAATTGTGAGAAGTTTCAGCACATTCTCTTTTCTCATTTTTTCTTTTTTAAACCTCTCCCACCCACCTCCTTCCTAAAAGTTCTACGTATCCTACGAGTTCATTCTCCCCATGATCAACCTCCTTTCTGGCGCATTAAAATTTTAATCCAGCAAATCTTATTTTATTTTTTTTGCATGTAACATGCAAAAAAATGTAATGTGTTCACGGTTCGCTTGTACCAAATGGCCAGATCTGGCTTCCAAATGGGAAAAACCAAGACAAACTTTAAAGTTTGCTAGTAGACAGAGAAGCTCCCTTCGCTTTTTACGTATCTAATGCGAGAAGTATGAAACTCAAATACTTTGGCCACCTAATGAGAGGGAAGGACTCCCTAGGGAAGAGCCTAATGCTGGGAACGATTGAGGGTCAAAGAAGAAGGGGACGGCAGAGAAGGAGCGGGCTGGATGGAGTCAACAACAACAAATGGGAGAATTTTGTTTTTTGTTTTTAAATTCTATGTGGTTCTCTTGCATAAAGGAACCAAGGCAGCTTTTCCGAAGCTCACCGCCCTCCTGCAAGCACCAACTGCATATTGACCACAGCACAAAAGCCGAGCTCTGAGGCCACAATTATTTCCCGAAATGAAAATCCTTTTCGCTCCCTGGAACACAGGATCCTCAGCTTTCCTTGCGACAAACGCGACTGGAGACCACGGAGAGATCTACGCGCTCTGAGGGGACCTCACCCACAATGCCACAAGATCCTTAAGTGAAGGCAAACCACCCCCACCCACCCACCCCCCAGCCAAGAGCGATCATTGAAAACCTCCACTTATGTTGTCAGCCTGGAAGTCTATCAGTGGATAAGTGGAGCAATTCAAGAATTACAGATGGAGTGAGAATCATTCGGATGCCGACTGAAACTTCTTCGTGTGTGTGTGTGTGTGTGTGTGTGTGTGTGTGTTTCTCAAGTGTCACCAAGGCTCCCATTCTCCAAGCAGCTTCTCTGAAGGGCCCCCTCCTCCCCTTGCCCCACCCTCTTGTAACTAAGTCACGTCGGGGGGGGGGGGGGTCGAACCATTTACCTCTGTGAAATGCTCGGCAGGCCCAACCACCAGGAGGATGGTCGACCTCCTTTCAGAGGGGTCGGCCTCTTTGTTGTTGTTGCTGTTGGCGTGCAACTTTCTGGGCATCTTTGGCGCTTGGTCCCCAGGGCTGGGAAGTGAGGCTTCTTCCTTGGCCACATCCTCCGGAGCGCCAGCAGGGCCCTGACACCCAGCCCTTAGAAAGAGGGAAGAGAAGAGACGCCAGAGCGACGGCAGCATCCCTTAATCCCAGGCGATGGGAGAGGCTCACTCAGACAGCTGGAAAGGATGCTCGCTGCTGGCGGGATAAGCTCGAAGAAAGAGGAGGAGGAGGAGGAGGAGGAGGAGGAGGAGGAATCGGTCCTGCAAACCTGGGAAGCTTCACACCCAGCCTTGCCAGAGACTCATGTGGCAGTCGCAGTGCCCGCCTGCCTGCCCGCCTTTGAAAACGCTGACCGCGCTATCGTGCCTGGACTCACAAGCAGCTCCTTCAAGGAGAGAGAGGGAGGCAAGATGCTGGGCTGCCGCAGGAAGCCTGCGCAGAAGCCTCAACTCGTGGCCAGAAGGATGGAGCTCCGCACTCTTTGCCAGCTGCAGGATTATTAGCCGGGGAAGCGTCTCCCTACTCAACCCCCCACCCCTCAACCCATACAATGCACGTCGAAAGGAGCAGGAGGGCACAAGCAGCAGCAACACACACACACACACACACCGATGATCCAGCCTGCATTCTCACTGCAGCAGGGCCTGGCCAATCGACGCTCCCAACACTAACAGGTTCATTATTCAAACCAGATGCCTCGGGCCAATCAGGGGAGCCTGTGACTGGACATTTTTCGGGCTTGCCAGACGGAAGAGGGGGGGGGCAAGAGGGCAACCTCGGTCTTGGAGGCTACACGGGGACCCGGGGGATGGGGGGGTGAGTTGAGAGAGGAGCATTCAATCCAAAAATGCATGGAGGAAAAAAGAAAACTCCCATTATTTTTGCATCCTTGCAACATTTTCAGTTTTTTTTTTTTTTTCCCTTTCCTGCCAAATAAATTTCCAAAAAAAAAAAAAAAAAAAAGCTCTGGATGATCTTACGGAGAAACATCTGCAAGAAAACCACTCAAGGAACCTTCAGGTTCAAACCTACAAATATTCTCCTTAATTGGCAAACAAACAAACAGATAAATATGCCACTTTCTCCAGCCTTATCCTACCCAGACAGGAATCCGGGAAGCAGAAGATATTTCTCCCCTCCCCCCCCCCTTTTTACTGCCTCTGTTTTCAGCAGATTATAAAGAAACATTTCAATTATAGCTTGTTTCCTCCTCCCCTTTCCAAATGAATAAAAGGCCAAACCAGACCCGGATCCTGGGGGGAGGGAATTGTAGGTCGGGCGGAGGAGACGGCTCAAGAGACAGAATTCGAAAGGCAGTCTGGGCGTGCGAAGGGACAGATTAGATAGTCTCTCCTCTCTGCTGTGTTTCTGCTTTTGACATGATAAGGCCCAAGGAGCTGCCCCTGGGGCGTCTGCTGTGGTGCCAGGCCAGCAAAACCAAGGATTCCACCTTCTGTTGCCCTTTATGAGAAGCTTAACCTGGCCAGGCCTGTTTTAAGTCGAAACAGACTCCTCTGTTCGTAATCAATCAACTTTCTGACGGGAAGAACCATCAACCCATGGAAGAGAAAGTGCCCTCTGAAGTTGTGGGACCGTCATCCCTTGAGACGTTCGGGAAGAGATTGGACTGCCATCTGTCAGAAATAGTGGAGGGTCTCCTGCGCGGGCGGGTTGGACGAGATGACCTACAAGGTCCCTTCCAACTCTGATTATCTGTTATCATCAAAGGAAGGAGCTGACTTCTCTCACCAGTTTTGTCCTTCCATTCCCAGAATAAGTAACAGAGCAAAAGATTCTTTGGCACAACACTCCCAGAGAGTAAGAGAATAACCAAATTGAAAGGGATCTTGGAGGTCTTCTAGTCCAGTCCCCAGCTCAAAAAGGAGACCCTATACCATTTCAGATAACTGGCTGTCCAATCTCTTCTTACAAATTCCCAGCATTGGAGCACCTATCATTTCTGGTGGCAAGTTGTTCCACTGGTTAATTGTTCTAACTGTCAAGAAATTTATCCTTAGTTCTAAGTTGCTTCTCTCCTGAATTAGTTTCCATCCGTTGCTTCTTCTCCTGCCTTCTGGTGCTTTGGAGAATAGCTTGACTCCCTCTTCTTTGGGGCAGCCCCCTGAGATATTGGAAGGCTGCTATCATGTCTCCCCTAGTCCTTCTTTTCATCAGACTAGACAGACCCAGTTCCTGCAACTGTTCTTCATGTGTTTTAGCCTCCAGTCCCCTAATCCTCTTGGTTGCTCTTCTCTGCACTCTTTCCAGAGTCTCAACAGCCTTTTTATAGGGTGGCGAGAGAAGTAGACCAAGTAGGGGGGAAAAAAAGAGAATTAGAATTAAATGAGAATAGAATTAGAAAAGATTAGAATCGAAGTAATAGTAGAGTAGAAAGAATAGAATAGAAATTACAACCCACCTGCCTTCAATTGAGGACCTATATACTGCAGAAGTCAAAAAGAGGGCTGTGAAAACATTTACAGACCCCTCACATCCCGGACATAAACTATTCCAACTCCTTCCCTCAAAACGATGCTATAGAGCCCTGCACACCAGATCAACGAGACACAAGGAGTTTTTATCCAAACGCCATCACCCTGCTAAACAAATAATTCCCTCAACACTGTCCAACTATTTACAAAGTGTACACTACTGTTACTGCTAATCTTCTCACCACTCCTTATCACCCATCCCCTCCCACTTGACTGGTTCCTAGTATGATTTGATTGTTGATTGTACCCTATGACTATCATTAAGTGTTGTACGTTATGATTCTTAATTCTTAATGAGTGTACCTTTATGTATACTGAGAGTATTTGCACCAAGATAAATTCCTTGTGTGTCCAATCACACTGGGCCAATAAAGTATTCTATTCTATTCTGCTCTATTCTATTCTATTCTATTAACAGAGTTGGAAGGGACCTTGTAGGTCATCTAGTTCAACACCCCCCCACCCAGGCAAGAGACCCTGTACCACTTTTGACAAATTCCAGTGATGAAGCTCCCACAACTTCTGTTCCACAGGTTGATGGCTCTCACAGTCAGAAAATGTCTCCTTATTTCCAGGTTGAATCTCTCCTTGGTCAGTTTCCATCCATTGTTCCTTCTCTGGCCTTCGGGTGCTTTGGAAATAGTTCGAGCCCTTCTAAGTATTGGAAGACTGTTATCCTGTCTCCCCTGGTCCTTCTCTACCCTAGACTAGCCAGGCCCAGTTCCTGCAACCGTTCATTGTATGTTTTATCCTCCAGTCCCCTAATCCTCCTGGTTGCTCTTCTCTGCTCTTTTTCTAGAGCCTCAACATTTTTTTTTTTATAGTGTGGCGACCAAAAAACGAATGCAGTATTTCAGGTGTGATGTTGGGCAGGAGGGAATATAAGAAATCTAACTGGCTAGACTTCCTTTGAAGGTGGATGTGTCATGAAAGAAAAATGTTCTAAATTAGGGCAGAAAGAAAGAGCTCTTGTGAAACAAGTTTGCTTTGATCATAGCGCCCAGCTCGTCATGTCAACCTTAGTAAAAATTAGGATGCAATCCTTAAAAGGACTTGCAATTCTCTTTCTATTCTACTCTATTCACCCCTATTCCCTGCACGCCAGGATAGGAAGATCAAAGGACAATCTTTAAAAAATGGGTTTTCCCAGTAGAACACAGGTTGTGTGAATGTGGAGAACAATAATCCATCTCATCATTTATGCTACAATGCATACGATGTCCTTCATCATGTAGGGAGGAAGGCCTCATGCCGGGGCAAGAAAATGCTGTCGACATGGCTCAATGCTAGCTGAATGTCACTTAGTTTTAATCCTATTTTATTGCACATCCTTTTTACCTGAGTACAGTACAATGACCTAGTTTACACCTGTTTTAATTGCTGTGGGTTGAAGGTTTGTAATTTGTGGCTTCTTCTGACACAGATGAAGGCAAAGAGGAGCTCCTGAAGAATCAACCTTAGGCCAAGCAAAGGCGACACAAAATGGATGTGGACTCTCTTTAATATATTTTTTTCGGTGGAGCTTTCTAAAATGGTACACACACACACACGTCACAATCCTTCCATTGTGTTAACTTGTCCCCAAAGCAACACAACCTTCTCTTGGATCTGTATCCTTTACTATGTAGCTTTAGTCACAAAACAAAAACCCAAGGAAAGTATCACTTTTCATGCAAACAAAACACCAAAAAGGATTCAAAAGTATCGCCCGACCATATGGAAACATAAGAGAACAGGAAATAATCAGGAAATAATCCTGATGGACTAAAATCAGAATGGAAAAAAGCAGCTTTCCTTTCATAATGGAACCAGCCCCAATGCTCATGAAGATCACTGCACAACGTGGCCAATGGATCCCAAAAAAATCTATTATTACTCTGCTGGGCACCAACAGGAACCTAGAGTAGTCCTTCATACAGGTAGTCCTCAACTTACGATCACAGTGGAGCTCCAAATTTGTATTGTTAAGTGAAATATTTGTGAATTTTGATCCCATTGGCAAGGGGATCTTGTAACTTTGAATGGTCACTAAATGAACTGTTGGCAGTCAAGGGCTACCTGTATATGGGTGGAGCCTGCAACTGAAGCAGAACGAAGCAGCCTTGATAGGAGATTTTTTTTTTTTTCCAAGCAGTTCACTGGGGTACAAGAGGGTACACACCAGTCCCTCTCTGGTGTGTCCAGACTATTCTGGAAACAACGCAACTGCCAACACAAGCTGCCAAGACAAATGAATGCCTCTGCTCTTGTTTTAAGGTCCAAAGGTTGGAGCCGCAGACCAGAAATATAAAACTTGGCTCTTGTGACCGGTGCAGGTTTGCAACAACCATTGACATAATTGTGAAATATTTAGACACTAGATCGATGCCCGTGCTTTGCGGTTTAAACTATGTGGTTGTGCTTAGTTTTGCCTACCAGCATCCATCGGTATTTGTCTGGCTAGCGTCCCGTCAGTGTGTGAGAGAGTTGAGGGCTGTTTGGAAACTGAAAGAGTATTTGCTGTGTGAGCAAGAAGGAGACAGCAAGGAGCCTGGGCGTGGCTTAGCTCAACTGTTCTGTGCTAAAACTGCTTGGTGCTGTGAAAGTAAAACTGAAACTCCTTTGCTTTTGTTTTGCATATGGAAGAGATTTCTTTTCAGGTGGGCATCAGAGTGTGTTAATAATAATAATATAGGAAATACTAATGCTCCAATTTTGAAGAATCCTTTCTTAGTGAGCCCCTAGAAACCAAGAGGGACATATGTGCCAAATTTCAAGTTTGTAGGCTTTACAGTTCTGGAGATTTTGTGATGATCTCTCAGTGATCTTTCACTTTTATATAGATAGAAGATTTCTCTCGAGGGCCCGTACTATTCCAAAGTGCCCCATGTGTAACTAAAAGATGAAATAACAGATTCAACATTTTTATCATGGGTGTTTCTCTGTCTGTCTTATTGTAAGTAGTCCTTGACTTACATTGGTTCATTTAGTGACCGTTCAAAGTTTACACTGGCACTGAAAAACAGAACCTGGGACCGTCTTTCACACTTACAAACTTGGCGTTCTTCCCATGATCACATGATCAAAATTGACAACGGGTTCATACTTACGACGGTCCCCAAGGTCATGTGATTTCCCCCCCCCTTTGGCAACCTTTACTAGCAAGCAGAAGTCTGGGGGAGGGGGCAGGTTCATTTAACGACTTGGCTTACCGACTTACGAACCGCAGTGATTCGCTGAACAACCGTGGCAGGAAAAGTCGTAAAATGGGACAAAACGTTCTGCTTGCACGCAAAATGAAAATAATTCTGCCAAATTCTGAGCTGTCCCAAGACTCCCAGTGGGACTTCCTGTGTGTTGCTCTAACTTAGTTCTGCTTCCACGCAACATGAAAATAATTCTGCCAAATTGGCAGAAGTGGGATTTCTGGAAACACACCGGTTTGTGGCAGCCTGGTTGAGACTGAACGGGCCTTCGCTCTGTTGAACAGATGAGAAGCAGTAGAAGAATTCAGAGGCTGGATTCTACACATGAGTAAGGGGGGGGAGAGAGAGGTTTCGTCAGCCCTATGGGAGAAAAGATGAAAAAAGACAGAGGAAGTTGTCAGACAAGGAGAGATGAAAGCATGACAGGCTAAGGAAGAAGAAGAAAAAAAACCCGCCCCTTGATATGACAGACACTCTTGTAAAGATAAATTTAGCAACACCAAGAGGTTCACCACAATAAATACGGAAGCAGAAAGCGGTTTTTATGTACTGGGCTAACTTTGATCTCTTTAAAGCAGAGTGGAAAAAAAATTTGTCATGCCAAGGAAGCATCGCCAAATAAGGTTCACATGACAAGCAAGCTGGAGCATGGTGTTTGTGTGCTTACAGAAAGAAATTAGAGCTGCCCATAGATGTAGCTAACACAAACATTCACTGCCAGCATGTAATCACAAGCATGTTGGGCTGTCGAAGCAACACTGTTTTAACAGCAGCACTGCAAATGAACGGCACCATTTTCTATTCGTCTCCCCACACAGCTCACAAGTAGGGAAAACAAGGCCTTCAAATCTTGCTGAAGTAATCCCAAAGGTGCTTCCCCCCCCCCCAAGTGGCAATGGGACTTTCTGATTTTTCTTTGAAGACAGATTAACAGAGTTGGAAGGGACCTTGTATGGCTGAGAATCTCCATAGGCATTTTGCTAGAGCAGAACTAGAGCTAAATCTGTCTGGCCAACAGAAAGGAACAGCAGGGTCTTCAAATCAGAAACTCCTTAGGCCAGTTATAAATTGAGATATTTCCCTGAGAGTATTTGCCCTCCAAAATTATATAAAATCAACCCATGGATGCTTTCGGGAAAGAAATCACTGCTTGCGTTTGGACAAAGCCAGGCAAATCAGATTTCAAATATCCGAACTGTATTTGAAGCCAAGAAAGACATGCCACTGTGGGCTCACAAAAGATTAAATATTCTTGACAGCAAGAAATTACATCATTTTCACAGTAACCTGATGGTATTTAAGCTGCTCTTTACAGCCGCTCCAGCGTTAACAGAAGAGGAAGCAAGAGCTGTCAGTCAGAAATGAAAATTAAATACTCGTGACTAAAGAAGTGGTTTGGCACAGGATCAGAAGGCACTCAAGCCTAAATATAAATTTCCCAAAGACTTGCTTTTGTTTAGCTTATTTTTTATTTCTGGGTTATTTTAATTGCTTTCTTCTTTTTATAAACCAGCCAAAGACTGCAACAAAAGCAATACGTAGAGATTGTGTTCATGGGAGAAAAATCGGAAAATATGATTCACCACATACCAGAATCTATTTATATAAAAGCGAAATACCACTCACACATCACCACAAAATCTCCAGAACCGTAAAGCCTACAAACTTGACATTGGGCACTTATGTTCCTCTTGGCTCCTAGGGGCTCACTAAGAAAGGACTTTTCGAAATAACCATCAGAGCATTAGTATTTCCTATATTATTATTATTATTATTATTATTAACACGCTCTGATGCTAAGGGGTTCTGCTCCCCCTCCCCACCTGAAAAGAAATATCTTCCAAATGCAAAACACAAGCAGAGGAGAGTATTTCAATTTTAGTTTCACAGCACCAAGCAGCTTTAGTACAGAACAGTTGAGCTAAGCCATGCCCAGGCTCCTTGCTGTCTCCTTGCTCACACAGCAAAGACTCTTTCAGTTTCCAAACAGCCCTCAACTCTCTGACAGGATGTTAGTCAGATGAATACTGATGGATGTTGGTAGGCAGAGGCATGATTTTACCCCCCCCCCCCCTTATTTTCCTCCCAAAAAACTAAGCCCAACCATATAGTTTCGTAGTGAAGCACGGGTATCGAGGTAGTATATTATCTGTTCGGATGGACAGCTCTCTCTCCCTAAGTATTTTCCCCATTTCAACCTAGTCTGTCACTGGTGCAATTTTGAAGTAAAACAGGTGATTTTATACAGGGTAGCCGAAGAAAAATCTTAAGGTCACAAATGAAGATTCCTGGCTTCAATGTAACTGGCAGTCCAGCTTTAGCTCCTCAGTGGAGAGCCACTACAGGTAGACCTTGATTTACAACAGTTCATTTAGTGACCGAAGTTACAACGGCACTGAAAAAAGGGGCTTAGGACCGTTTTTTCACACTTATGACCGTTACAACGTCCCCATGGTCATGTGATCCAAATTCAGACGCCTGACAACTGATTCATATCTATGACGGTCGGCGTATCCCGGGGGGGCACGCGATCCCCTCTTGCAACCTTCTGACAAGCAGCGGGGAAGCTGGATTCACTGAGCAACGGTGCCACTGACTTAACAACCACAGCAATCCACTTAACCACTGTGGTGAGAAAGGTCAAAATGCAAGCGTCTCGCTTAGCAACAGAAATTTCAGGCTCAATTTTGGTTGTGAGTCAGGGAATACCTGTAACTGGGCAGTAGGGCTTTCTCTTGATGTCCTCAAAGGTAAGTTAGGATTCGATGGAATTTTCTCCCTTGATTGCATTGGTCAAGAAATATGGACAGTGTCAATAATTCCAGGGTGCAAAGCTACTACAGAACCTAGTTGTTCTTCTCCCGTTACCCCAAAGACAACTCTTCATGGGGAAGACAATCCTCTGCACCCCGGCCAAGCATCCCAGACTCCACCTGATACTGACATACCTGGCAAGTCACTGCGAAGGTGAACCGCAGGGCCAACTGCCCCAAAACCAACAAGAGTGGATAAATTTCAGCCTGTTTGACAAGGGCTGAGATTGGTGGCAAAGACTATCCAATGCCAAAGCAATCATATCAAAACCGCGGCAAACAAAAGGAACGATTAGAAAGGGCCTTTATTGACACATGCAGGGATAGATACGTGCTCACCTACCAGTACGGACCGTCCTCGGTTTACGACCGCTCGCTTAATGGCCAGATTTACAACGGCACCCAAAAGGTGACTCGTGACCATGTCCCACAATTACAACCGTTGCCGTCCCCGTGACATAAGGTCAAAGTTTGGCTACTTGGCAACCGACTCACGTTTACGATGGCCACAGTGTCTCGGGGTCAAGCGGCCACCTTTCGTGACCTCCTGGCAAAGTCGATTCACTTAACGACCCTGTTACTTAACAACTGTAGCCCAGAAAGGTGGCAAAACAGGGCCAAAAACTCACTTTCACATCTGTCTCACTCAGCAACAGAAATTTCAGGGCTCACATTGTAGTCGTAAGTCAAGGACCCCCACCCCAAATAAAAGCCCTTTGGAAGTTGTCTTTTTTTTCAGTCTCTCCCATCTCTTCTTTCCTGACTGGTTTTGTACCTTCATCTCTTCCCATCAATTTGGCGATACTATTCTGTTGTTTCTCCCAGCTTTGTTACTTTACCTCCAGCTACAATCCAGACCATCTAACTCGTCACAACTTCTAGGGTCCATAGATTCCCCCCCCCCCCCAAAAGCAACTTCTGTGATAGGATACTAGCTCTATACCCGTGCTTCGCTATGAAACTATGTGGTTGGGCTTAGTTTTGGGGGAGGAAAATAAGGGGGGGGGAGGGAAAATTCTGCCTCTGCCTACCAGATGAATACCAGTATTCATCTGGCTAGCGTCCTGTCAGCGTGTGAGAGAGTGGAGGGCTGTTTGGAAGCTGAAACAGTATTTGCTGTGTGAGCAAGGAGACAGCAAGGAACCTGGGCGTGGCTTAGCTTAACTGTTCTGTAGTAAAGCTGCTTGGTACTGTGAAACTGAACCTTCTCTCCTCGTGTGTTGCCTTTGGAAGAGATTTCTTTTCAGGTGGGGAGGGGGAGTAGAACTGCTCAGCATCAGAGCATGTTAATAACAACAACATAGGAAATACTAATGCTTTGAGGGTCATTTTGAAAAATTCCTTCTTCGCACCTAGAAGCCAAGAGAAACCTAAGTGCCAAATTTCACGTTTGTAGGCTTCATGGTTCTGGAGATTTTGTGTGTGGGGGGGGGTAGATGAAGGAGGAGGAGGAGAAGAAAGATTCCCTTGGAAATCATAATCCTCATGAGAATATTCTGTTATTCAGATTATGTTGAACAATTCACGAGGCCCTTGAAGGCTTTAAATTGTGATGGGGGGGGGGGGGGAAGAGGAGCAGGAAAAGGCTTTGGTGAATGCATGGCGAGTGGTCCAATGTGACATATTTATGCAAAAAAAAAAAAACCTCGACAGCTGGGGGTTTGTTAATCTCAGAAATGGGCAATCTTTTATCTGGCTGCTTTGGCAAAAAGTCAGCGCACAGCACGAAGCACAAACCGAGTTCCCAACAACAGTTTAACTTGGTGGGAGAAATAGTTGCCAAGTCTATTATTCAGACAAGATTTTGGTTTTTCTAATTTCAGACTTACGCAACGGGAAGCAGGCGACGCCAATGCTCAAGACATAAAGTCTTCCCTATCACCTTTTCTTTGCTTTAGTCTAAACATAACTGATTATGAATCACATCATGAGGAAGGAGGCTGGGCACATCATTGCTTACTTAACCTGAGTGATGTACGTGCGTTTTATAAAGTCATCAATGGATCAAGATACACGCCCTTTGTGAACTCTACAATCGACGTGTTATCAATATTGGATTTTGTGTTTTAGTATATAAAATACAAAGGAAAAAAAATAGGAAATTAAGTGATGGCGAACCTATGGCACACAGACCATAGGTGGCACGCAAGCCATTTGTGCCAGCACGCGAGCTGCAGGCAAACTTACCTCACTGCGCATGTGCGTGCCTCAAACCAGCCAAAAATCACCTGTGAAACGCAGTGCAGGTAAGAGTGGGGGGCAGGATTGCACACGCATCTTTGGCACAGGAGCCCAAGAAGGTTAGCCACCACTGACCTATCATCTTGTAAGCAATTTGACAAATAAATAAGCAAATACATCATCTGTGTAGCCCCTCAGCTGAGCTTCAAAACTGCAGAAATAAAGGACAGACTGAAGCAAAGGCAGGTTGGCAGGCCCAACCAACCGCCAGAGCAAAGGGTTTGCCCGAACTCGTGCATACCCTGAGCAGCCCACTCCTAGGTGTGAGATACCCGGGGAAAACAAAAAACAGAAGAGCTAAGAAGAGTTAGAAGTCAATGCCCTTTTCTATTTTTTCCCCCTTTTGTCCTTGTATCTTACAATCGACTTTTGAGTATGGAACAATAAATAAAAGGAAAAAGAGCATAAGGTATGGATGAAAGCAAATGTACTGACACAACCCTGCGAGATAGTCCAGGCAAGAAACGAAAACCACAAGTGCAAACACTACCTACATTGGCCTATGTGTCATAATCAGATGTATCTGGCAGAAACTTTTTCAGTAACTGTCAGGTACTGTGTGCTTAGTTATTTTTCCCTCTTAAGCTATAAACTGTTCCATGCATTTGGGGGGAGGGGAGAGAAATTGTGCAATACTAGAATAGAATAAGCTGAAAGGGATCTTGGAGGTCTTCTAGTCCAGTTCCCCCCCCCCCAAACAGGAGAACCTACACCAATTGAGATAAGTGACTAGACTCTTCTTAAAAACACTCAGTGATGGAGCGCCCACGATTTCTCCAAAGCACCAGAAAGCAGGATAAAAAGTCAGGATCGAAACTAATCAAGGAGAGAAGAACCTAGAACTAAGAATTTTCCTGACAGCGAGGATCAATACCATTTGCCTGAAATGGTATAGGGCTGGACTAGAAGACCTCCAAGGTCCCTTCCAACTCTTGTTATTAACAGAGTCTTGCAGGTGTTCCCCCCCACTTATCTTTAAATAGGGATGGCCTCACAATATGCAAGTGAGTTGTGCCTGAATTTGCAACCTTTAGGCCAGGCTTAAGTGAATCACTGCAGTTATTAAGTGAATCATGCAGTCCTTAAGCAAATAGTCCCCATCCCCCCCTTTGCTTATCTGAAGATGGCTGGTAAATTGATCGTGTAATTTTGGGACACTGCAATCAGACATGCATGTTATCAACTGTCCAAATGTGGACCATAGGAATGCTGCAAGGACTGGTTGTAATTTTTTTCCAGTGTTGTTCTATCTTCCGTTGCTAAATGAACAGTTGCTAAGTCAAGGACTTTTTAATAGTTCTGATCCTTAAGTACATTTCCATCCAGTTCATTTTGCAGGAGGTGCTCACACCAGAGTGAAAAAAACCATCAACTGAAGACTTAGAATGCCATTATTGTCACTTCGAATGTACACTCATTGGCATACATTAAAATGAAATTTCGCGGCATTCAGCTCTCAAATGGTCTCCACCTCCAATATACACTACATAAACTTGACAAAATACAAAATTATGCATATGCCCAGACATAAAAAGCAAAAGACCACTCATGCATCATCACAAAATCTCCAGAATCGTAAAGCCGACAAACTTGAAATTTGGCACGGACTTGGCTTCTAGGTGCTCACTAAGAAAGGATTTTTTTTAAATGACCATCAGAGCAGTAGTATTTCCTATATTATTATTACAGGCTGTGATGCTAAGGTGTTCTACTCCCTCTCCCCACCTGAAAAGAAATCTCTTCTAAATGCAAAACACAGGTAGAGGAGTGGAGTTTCAGTTTCACAGCACCAAGCAGCTTTAGTCCAGAACTGTTGAGCTAAGCCATGCCCAGGCTCCTTGCTGTCTCCTTCTTGCTCACACAGCAAATACTGCTTCAGTTTCCAAGCAGCCCTCAACTCTCAAACACTGACAGGACACCAGTCAGATAAATACCAATGGATGCTTGTAGGCAGAAGCAGAATCCCCCCCCCACCTTATTTTCCTCCCCAAAAACTAAGCCTGACCACATAGTTTCACAGCAAAGTATGGGTATGGAGCTAGTATGATAGAGAAACCATACAGTCTAGCCCAGATGTATACATGTACATGGCGAGAAAAACAATTCTTGCGAGTTTACCAGGTGGATGACCAAAGCTGTAACAGAATCTGGTAGAAATAAACAAAGTCCTGCTAGACATAAACAGAGTACCCAAATAAAATATAGGTAGTCCTTGACTTACAACCACAGCTGAGCCCAAAAATCTCATTCAGTGAGTTTTGTCTCATTTTATGATCTCTCTCACCACACTTGTTAAAGCCAATCTCTGTGGTTGTCAAATCAGTCACACGGTTAAGCGAATCTGGCTCCTCCATCGGCTTTGGCTTGTCGGAAGGTCCCAAAAGTGGTTTTTATTTTATTCTTTTGCAGCACTGTCCTAACTTTGAACAAGTCACTAAAATGAACGGCTGTAAGCCGAGGACTGCCTGCACAGACTGCCTGCAGAGTTTATAGATCAGGAAAATCTATAAACCAGGATAAATCGAAGGAAAACACACACACACACACAGAACAGGCTACGAGAGTCCGTCCAGGAAGGAGTTCAACACTTTGTGGGCTAACCCGGGTCGAGGCGTGTAAAGATTGCTGACACGCGTGTTCGAGCGCACGTGTGGATCCACGCTGGGGAGGGAGGGGAGCCCAAACTCACCCAGAGGTCCCGCTCCGAGCGGTGAAGGCCGAGCCGCTCCAGCCCGACAGCCAGGTCGTGGATGCAGAGGGCGCCGTCCCGGTTAATGTCCAGCTGGGCGAAGAGGCTATACAGGCGACGCTCGTGCTCGGCCAGGAACCGGGAAGCGGCCTCGCCGCCGCCTGAGGAGAAAGAGGAGGAAGCGGACGAGGAGACCCCGCCGCACTGGCACAACACGCCGTTAACGACCGTCGGGGAAGCCAGCGAACGCCGCGCGCCGGCCGGCATAACCGCCACACAAACACAGACACACTACTACCACCACAGGCGCCGCCTCTCAGCGGAACTGGCCTCCTGCCCAGCGGAAGTGGCTTTGCTGACGTCATGCCCCGCCTTCTTGAAGGCGCACCGCCCTCCGATTGCTCAACGGCGCCGCTTTTTATCCACGCTGTCCAATCCGAAGCGAGGGGGCGGGGGGGGAGGAAATCTCGCGAGAAGGAAGGATGGGAGGGCGAGAGGAAAGAAGGAAAAACGTGTCTTGCTTTGCTCCTCCTTCTCCTGCTCCTCATTACGTCACGGGGGAGGGCAGCGCCGATTGGAGGCGGCGCGCAAGGGCCCCCTGTTGGCCGACGGAAAGAACGCCAAATCCGAGTCCGAGGAAGAACGGGCCGGCCCTTGTAAGGAAACGCCGTATAATCAAAACTCGCTCGCTTGACGGACAACGCTGGGAGCCAATCGAATTTCAATCGACAATCGGCTTCCAGCTCTCCCGGATGACGGACCCACCCGCCGCGGCGCTCCGAGCCAATCGCCACCCCTTCGCGCGTGGCTGGGGCGCCGGGGAGGGCGGGCTTTGACCCCTAATGGGCAAAGAGCTTCGCCAATGAGAAGAAGGGGCACGAGGGGGCCGATTCTGGAAGCCATTACGCCACTGCCGCAAAGTAGAGGCTCTCTGCGGGGCGGGTGTCGCCGGGTAGTTGGGGTACGCAATTTGCGTACCTTTCTTCGCCTGCTGGGAAAGGGGACGGCGGGAAGAACGGAGGGACCTCGAAATGGCGGGCTGGGCGATGGGGGGTGCTGGGAGGGGGGCCCGTCCAGTCCAGGCTGAGGGGCTTCTCTTCCACCAGGCCCGAAGCCTGAAGCCCCCCAAAATTCCCCCGACACCTTTTCTTGCTCTTATTTTTTGGGGGGAGGGGAGGGATGAAAAATTAATTTATAAATTAGAATTCACTTTTCAATTCGGATTGCATCGGAGAATGCAAATGATATCAATTCCCTTCTCTTTCCCCCTCACCAAATTCATTCCTGAAATGGAAGCCGCCAGTGCTCCTTGATTTTTGTTCCTCCCCCTCCCCCCCGTCAAAAAAATTAATATTTATAATAATCATTACTGAGGCTTTTTTTTTCCTTCCTGAGATGTTAAACTGAACAGGAAATTATATGAATTCCTTTCGCTTCTCCCTCTCTCCCCAAAAAATATCCTCGCAATTGAAACCCCCATATTTTTCTTCATTCCCCTCCCCTCAAAAATTGAAATTATTGCAATTTGGGGGGGGGGGCTGCCTTCCTCATGAATTAAATTAGAAATGAATGTATATTTGTTACGTGGCTACTCAATCCTTTAAAGGGCCATTTTCCCACCCACCCCAAATTGAATTTACAGGTGTATAACTAGAAAAATCTATTCCTTATTTCATGCTTTAAAAATGACTGGGGTTGGCCTTACCGCTATTTATTTTTTTATTCCCTTTTATCCCCCTTCCCAAAGTCTACCTCAGGGTCATCACAATTTCCATGTAGCCCCCTATTTCAGAGACACCCCCCCCAAAAAAAAATATCCCATTGGGAGAATCCTATATTCCCATCTGCTTTAAAAATGGTCCAATTTCAAAATGCCATCCTAAACTAAACCTCGACCATCCTTCTCTTGACTCCCTTTTGAAACAACCCTTAACTCTGATTTCTGGACTTCCAAGTCCAGCAATGCTAAATGAGATGCTCTCCTAGGTAAGTTTGTACAAAAGGACCACCTGAATAGGCTGAGAGTCAATTATGCACTCCTTGTATTTGCTGTTGCGTCCTCCCTCTTCACTCTCTCATTTGACTTCTTTGCTTTCCTAAAACATCACCCAGTTTCCCCATGATTCTCTGTAATTTTGGAAAACTTTTCTTCAAAACGTACCTTGGGAACTAACTTCTCAGCGTTAACCCATGTATAATCTCTGCATTCCTAAGTCGCCATTTACCTTCAGTACTGCATTATAAATACTTACAAATATGAATATTGTAAAATTTGTAAATCCTTCACTGCAGAGCTGGCTCTGTTTATCTGCCCTTTGGCTGAATATTGCATCCATCTTTTGGGAGATATTATTTTTGCATAACGAAGCCTCTCCTCTTCCTCCCGAAATAGGTGACTTGCTCCAAATTGGCCCCTGGATCTGTTTTTTCAACATGATCCCCTTCTTTTTTTGCAGGCTCAGTCCCCGGGCTTTGTCTCCAGACCCCCTTGACCTGGCTTGTCTTCATCCTTGGGCCTTCCTATGGCCATGTCGTCCCCTCCGGCCCCACCAGCTAAAAAACGGAAGATGAACTTCTCGGAACGGGAGGTGGAGATCATCATAGAAGAACTGGAGCGGAGCAAGCACCTGCTCATCAACCACTTCAACGCGGGCGTGCCGCTGACCGTCAAGGCCGCTGCTTGGCACAACATCCTGCGACGGGTCAACGCAGTGGCGACGTGCCACCGGGAGCTGCCAGAAGTGAAGAAGAAGTGGTCGGACCTCAAGACGGAGGTACGGCGCAAAGTCGCCCAAGTCAGAGCCGCCGTGGAAGATGGTGGCAATGACCAGGAAGGAGGCGGGGAAGGCCAGGAGGCTGAAGAAGACACGACAGGGACCTCTGCTACCCCAGTGATTCTCACCCCCATGCAACAGCGCATCTGTAACCTTCTGGGAGAAGCCACCATCATTAGCTTACCCGCAGGAAGCTGCACTGGCACCCATACATCAGAAATACCCATTACAGCTGCCGCAACCACCGTCGCGCTTACACAGAGTAAGTAGCTGGTTCCTTCCTTCCCATACAATCATTCCCGTATAGTGAACTTCAACTCCCAGAATTCTGGCAGGGGATGTGGGGACTCAACTCCCAGAATTCTGGCTGGGGATGTGTGGACTTCAACTCCCAGAATTCTCGCAGGGGATGTGTGGACTCAACTCCCAGAATTCTGGCTGGGGATGTGTGAACTTCAACTCCCAGAATTCTGCCTAAGGATTTGTGGACTTCAACTCCCAGGATTCTGCCTGGTGATGTGTTGACTTTCAACTCCCAGAATTCTGCCTAAGGATTTGTGGACTTCAACTCCCAGAATTCTGGCTGCCTGGGAAATTCTGGGAGCTGGAATCCGCCCATCTTCAAATTGCTGAGATTGAGAAACACTGATGTGGTGTTTTTGGTTTTGCCACCCTGGTCTGAACCAGGTGCACATCCAGTCCCTGATCTAGAATTTGGTGAAAGAAAGCTTGCCTGGAACCTGCCCAATGTATTTCATAGCAGCAGGTAACCTGCACCTTTAAGGTCACACCTGACTGCTTCTGATGGATTCCGCAACCCTGCTGCTTGCAGCCCGTTCAGAACACCGCAGTCCCATTTTGTCGTTGCCTGTCAGAGGAGCAGAAAAATGTAGGCAAGGCATGCAAAAACAGGGTGCGGTTGAATGTAAAAAAAAACAAAATCCAAGCTCTCCTCCTGGCTCACCTCCACTCACTGCTTCTATTAACCTTGCCAGGTGATTTAGTTGTGTTGTTTTTTTCTGGTAGCCCTGGAGATATTTAATGAAAAACATCCTGTACCTGGTGTGTTCTTGATCCACTCCCTTCCTTGGAATGGATTCTTTGCTATCTTCTACCGAGACCTATTTGGACCTATTTCCATCCTTGGGAAAAATAATTGCTCCGATAAACACAATTGCCCTAATTTCTCAGGAAACATCCTTTCTCTATTAAGGCCACAAATACCATCATGTTGTTATCAGCCGGTAGGCTTTGTGTGATAATCAGTAGATAAGGCTGCTTTTTTCAGCCCCCCTAGGCAATTTATCAGGTGTTGAGACTGTAATACCTTCCAGTATTTATGGAGCACTGATAATGCTAGATCCGTAATGTGACTCTTTTCAAAGTCCCAAGGAGGAAATTGGAGACTCCTATGTCCTTGGATCATGCGATCTATGAATCATATCTTCAACACCGCCACCCAAGCGGTTACTTTGCTCAAGGGTTGGCTTCTAGAGCCAGCTCCTCCTCCTTCTTTCAAAGCTGGTCTTCTCCCTTGTCATCTAACTTCTCCTCCTTCCCAGCCATAGCAAAAAAAAAAATATAAAACTGTATACAGGCAGTCCTCAACTTGTGCCCATGACTGAGCCCCCCAAACACTATTGGTAAATTAGACATTGCTTAAGTGAATTTTGCCCCATTTTACAGCCTTTTCTTGCCCCGGTTGTTAAGTAAATCCCTGCAGTTGATAAGTGTGTAGCCCGGTTGCTAAGTGAACCTGGCTTCCCCGTTGACGTTGCTTGCCAGAAGGTCGCGAAAGGGGATCACGTGACCCTCAGACACTGCAACCGTTAAAAATGTGAGTCACTTTCCAAGCGTCTGAATTTTGATTGTATTATCATGGGGACGATACAACGGTCGTAAGAGTGAAAACTGGTCCTAAGTCTCTTTTTTCAGCGTCGTTGAATGGTCATTAAACAAAGTTATAAGTCGAGGACTCCCTGTAATCAGTGGAAGTGCTTGCCTCCAGAAGTTTGTGGGTTCTCCATCACTGGAGGCTTTTAAGAAGAGGCTGGACAACCATTTGTCTGGAATGGTGCAAGTTTCCTGCTTGAGCAGGGAGTTGGACTAGAAGACCTCCAAGGTCCCTTCCAACTCAGCTATTCTGATTCTTAAACTGCCAGAATGGGAAGTATTGGCAGATTCATTGCTGGGTGCAGGGTTACCAGTGGCAACTGATCAGGCTGGATTTCGAAGCAGCCAGGAAGTATATTTTTTCCCTCCTCCCACGGCATTTGCTGTGTGTAATACCTCAAGCTGTCTCCCCAGCCCTGTTCCTTTCTTTCCTTCACACCAGCTATGAACATGTGCAGATGGCATAAAAGAGGGGGAAGAAGTCACCACAATTGACTGGATTCACACAATGCATGTCACACTGCAGGGATTACCAACAATCTAATCCCCCACTTACTCTGACATGACATAGAAGCTGATATACATCTATAAATAGCATTATTACCAAACACAGTCTTTGTAAGAGGCTGATAAAAAGAAACCACCTCATTTTTATGACCACCCTCTTTAGATTTAATTCTAAACTTGAATTTTAAGATGCTTTAAATCCGCAAATTTAATTCTAAACTCGATTCTTGGGATGCTTTAATTCCCAGATTTAATCTGATGTTTGGTTATTTAAGTTTACTTTGCTAGCCAGGGTAAACTGTCTTCAAAATAACAAAAATTACAAGGTGGGAAACATCGTTGCCCCATGTTTTTTCTGGACCCAGGTGCTCGATGGTGTTTTCAAACCTTTATTAAGATGATTGCTGAAATTCTTTTACAGGATGCTTTCTTTCATTCCCAGATTTAATTCTAAACTCGATTCTTAAAATGCTTTAAATTCCCAGATTTAATTCTAAACTCAAATTTTAAAATAATTTAATTCCCAGATTTAATTCTAAACTCAAATTTTAAAATAATTTAATTCCCAGATTTAATTCTAAACTTGAATTTTAGGATACTTTAATCCCCAAATTTAATTCTAACCTCGAATTTTAGGAAGCTTTAAATTCCCAGGTTTAATTCTGTTGACTGTTTTGGGAACCCTTGGTTGAAAGGCTACATTGCAAACATCCCAGTTCTCAAAAAAACCTCTCTTCCTCTCCTTAGTTCCGGCCGAGATGACATACCACAGCCTGGAAGAGGGGGTGGTCGAGTACTGCACCACCGAAGCCCCCACCACCGTCACCGCCGAAGCCCCCTTAGAGATGATCACCCAGCAGGCCGAGGTGTCAGCCAAGCCCCAGGAACTGAAGAACAGAATCGCTCTGAACTCCGCCAAGCTTCTGCAGGAACAACGAGTGACCAACCTACACGTCAAAGAGATCGCCCAGCACCTTGAGCAGCAAAACGACCTGCTGCAGAAGATCCGCCATTCCCAGGAGGTGCAGGCCTGCGCGCAGGAACGCCAGGCCCAAGCCATGGAAGGCATGCAGGCCGCTCTCAACGCCCTCATCCAGATCGTGCACCCCGTGATTAAGGACTTCCGGAGGTTTTTACAGAGCAACACTCCCGTCACTCCTTCGGGGACCACTGATCCAGCCCAAGCAACTCAGAATGGACAGGATAGTCTCATACAATGAAATTTGGGTGGTAGTGGGGGAATCTTCTAAACCCAAGTTCAGCCCAGGAAGAGGCGATGGGCATCATATTTTGTGCCAGCCAACGGGTTCAGAAGCCAAAAAACCCACTCTGGATTACTTACCCAGCTCAACTCACGTCCTTTTTTTTAAAAAAAAAATGTTTATGCAGTTCCTTGACTCTGCTAGGAATAAACCATAACTTTAAATGTTCGGTTTTAAAGGAAAAGATTGGCAAATACATTTTTATACAAACAGAAAGCAGCCTTTCCCTCTCTCGCTTTTTAAAAAAAAAATGGTCAAAGAATTGCTGTTTCAGAATTCAGGCTAGGATAAAGAGAGGAGATGGTCTCCACCAAGAATTATTGGAACCGAAGTCCCAGCTCAGAGAAAGGAGACCAGGTGGACAAAAGCTGGACCAGAGGTAGCCAAGTAAGTGGGGATAATTGTAGACACGGTACAGAGATCAATGGATTTTGTGGCTGGGATGTGTTGATCGCAGAATGAGGTATCTAAACACTCACACGCCACATCCTGATCTGCTGTCAGGACAGCCTCTGAGGTAACAATCACACACACTGGTATGGCAAGCAATGATACAACAAACCTCAGTTTATTGGGTCTGAAGTTCACACAACACAAAGCCACAAGAAAATCATATTCTGGTTTAATGCAATGCACCCAGCCACAATATTGCATTTGTGGATGGCTGCTCATTGCATTTGGCTGTCTGTATAGCGGGTCTATAACAAAAGCTTACAGAACGCCGTTAAATGTTCTACCTACAGAGATTTCCCAGTATCTGAAGCTTTAAATAAAATAGAGCCATCAGGGAAGACCGTTTTCCAATAACTTGGATTTGCAAGATAAAATAGTCCAGAGTTTATGTATGTGTGTGTGTGTGTATGTATGTATATGTATGTATATTTCTTTGTTTTCTGAGGTTCTCGCAGGTATTTGTATGTGGATCTTTGGTTGTTCGGGTTTTCTCCCGCGTAAAATTGGAAGTATCTAGGCGACGTTTCGATGAAGTCTCATTCATCATCTTCAGGCTTTTGTCTCCAGCTTTGTGCTTCTCAGAGTAATGTTGAGCTTGCAGCTGCTTCTTCCTTTTATCTGCTAGTGGGGGTTTGACTTGATTGGGTGGGGGCTTGGCTGTATTCTGATTGGGTGGGGGTGTGCTCTCATTGGTACCATTCTGGCACAGCAGTAGGCTAGCCCCAAATTTAAAACTGAAATGGCTGTGAAAGTCTGACTCACAAACGAACACTATACAGAAGCCTGATGATGGCAGATAAGATTCTGCCAAAAAATTGCTACAACTTTAAAAGCACAAGTATAATGACGTGGGAAAATACCCGAACAAAGCTGAATACCAGACATATAAGTATGCCAGACATAAGTATCCGCAAAAACTTAAGAAAACATATGTATATGTATATATGCATATATGTGTCTATATATGTATGTTTCCTGGTGTTTCTATTACCTGCAGGGGGCATAATACCTCCACATTTCCAGCTTTAAAAAACTTGTGTTAAATAGAAAGCCCTGGGGCTCCCCAAAGGAAGATAAATTTAAAAGGCCTTTAATGGAGAACTTTGTTCCACCATCAGCCACGTAAGCAGTGACAAATGAACACTGCAGTGTCAGAACAATGGATAAGCAAGAAGCTGCATTCGTCCTTCTGGTTCTTTTATTCTCACGTAATCCGAACAAGGGAAAGAAGGAACCTAAAGATTTTTTTCTTTAACCATTTTTGGATTGGCAAACTCTCTCCTGAAACAATTAGATGAAACAATTGCCGCGAAGAGCAGATTCTGTGCCCGGCTGGATGTCTTATTAGCTCCCAATTCTCTTCCATGATGTTCTCTATAGGAATATAAAATCTGCAGTGTCAGAATTTGTCCATTCACAAAGTCTGTCCTTTCTCTTCTGGTTTTGTGGCACGGTCTACTGTTGTAAGAGTACAATTAGATTCTAAGAAGTATATCATTACGGAGTTGGGAAAAACAGGCTTTCAAATGCCACTCTATAGCCTATGCTTGTAGCAATTCACCACTTCCCGTTCTGCCCAATCTCCTTCAGAATGCCAAATCCCCTATGAGAAAGACAATGTAAAACAGTGTTTCCCAACCACAGCAACTTGAAGATGTATGGACTTCAATTCCCAGAATCCCCTAGCCACCAATGGAAATCTCACACTTCCCCCACCCCCAGATGCGTCTTCCTGCCTCAGCCAGTTTTATTCTCACAGGTTAAGTTTACACACGAAATGCTAACCCCAGTATAATTATAATGCGTGGCGTGTGAATTCCAGCCTTATGGTTTACAAACCACAGTTTTTGGCCGAGTGTTACAATTCAGGGTGGTTGAGGATGTTAACCTATCCTCCCCATTCTTAGCTAGGCACCCGAACCAATACTGCTAACAATGGAAACTGAACAAACCAGTTTGAGCTTATGTGAACCAGCTGAAAGTTGCGATCATCACCTCTCCTGCTTTGTGGTGTTTTCCTCAAGACAACGTAAGGAAGTATGAAGATGGGTTTGTTTGTTTTTTTAACAAAGGACATTCTGGTTTTTCTGCACGACTGGGAAAAATTCTCTTAAGAGAACTGGCCTTTTTTAACCCATTGTTCAAAATGCAGAAATATACCTCTTGGGATTCACCACTTGGTCAGCCTCTCCAAGTTCTCCATATGCTCAAAGCACAATTTATTTTCATCTATTCATGACTTTAAAGTCCAAACGGAAGAGTGGAGAGAATACCATAACCAGTACGGCAGGGAGATTTTCTCAGAATCAACAGGACCTCCCAAAATAATAAACTGGATTCAAAGCTAGCATCAGTCTTGGTTTGTTTAACCGTGGTTGATTAAATAAATCAACATTTCCTAGGTTTGAGACTTAGGAATACTCTTAACTAGGACACCGCCTACATCATCAGAATTAATTACCTTTTTAAATCCCAACCTGAGCAATAGTTTGCATAACAAAATATTAACCTGTACTGTTAATGTAATTCTTAGAAAAAAGGTTTTTTTTCTTCTGTCATATGCTTTCATTTACCTTTGTGGGGTATTTAGAAGGCACTTCTCACCCCCCACCCCAGCTTTCTCAGCCACCTGGGAATGGAAGCTTTCTGGCATCCCAGAAAACAGCAGCAATGCTTCTAGTGCAAGAAAGCAAAAAAAAGAAAAAATGAAAAAAAAAAAAACACCCACATTCCTGTAATACGTAATATTTCCAGCACTTTCTCCACTCTTCCTGTTACAGGGACATTTTTACTGGTAAGAGTAGAAAGGCCAGGAAACAATAGGGGCCATCAAGGCCAATTGAGTGCTATTACATTTCTCGGCCATCAGCCAAGCTTAGCTTGGTTAATGGCCCCAAATGTCCAGTTGGCATCTTCCCAGCTCAAAGCTCCCTGGGACCAGATGGTTTTCCTGGCAGGCAGGGGGCTTTTGAGTCAGACCAACGTCCATAGGCCAAGCATGGAGAAGGCATCACCCATACTTTCAAAGCACCTGGGCTTTATAACCATCACACTTGAGAAGACAAGGGGGGGGTTACAACCCAGCTGTTAGGGTGGGCAGTTGAATTTCTCACGTTTTCCCGTTGTGAGAAGCTGGCAGATGATTAACCATGGTGCGCTGGAGAAACCAGGCACGACCATGAACCCCAACAAAGGACTGGCAAACTGAGGAAACCAAGCCATGACAAAGGTCTTTGAAGAACCTGTCCATTGTCCTTGACTGAGCTCGCGCACCTCATGCATACAAAATTCCTTCACCAAGACAGTCCCCTAAGTTATTAAAAAAACATCATGGTTGGGATGACACAGTCATGATGTCACTTGCTTGTTGACCAGGGTCTCAGCCAAACTCCGGTATCTTTGTCGGTGATTCACCCACGAGGGTTGATCCTGGCAATTGCGGCTCATAAACGAAGGTTTATGGTTCATTGTGTTGAATGAACCCTACTAAGGATTTTGATAAGCTATGAATATAGTATAAAGTATAAAGACTGATTCAATAGATAATAGTATAAAGACTATTGTTTGTGGCTTAGCATAGCGTGTCAGCCTCCCTGTCATGGCTAAGCAAACCAATGCCTTAACGTGTCAGAGCTCCATAATGGCCCCTTTCCCACATTACTCTTGGACTCCAAATAAAAACTAGCTTTTATTGCCCAGCTAGGTTTATATAGTGAATAATGCTTATTTTAAAAATGCACTAATTTATCATGTACCCAGATGCATTTGAGATCTCGGTTTCTGAGAACTTCAGACATTTGATGGGCATCCTGGGAATCATTGGCTTCTTTGGGCCTTTTTACAAATCTGTGGATTAATAAGGTCAATCTCGTAGTCCAATTAATTATAATTATAATCATCTAGATATATAAAAGCGAAATACCACTCATGCATCATCACAAAATCTCCAGAACCTTAAAGCCTACAAGCTTGAAATTTGGCCAGTATGTTCCTCTTGGCTTCTCCCTAAGAAAGGGTTTTTCAAAATGACCATCAGAGCATTTAGAATATTTCCTATATTATTATTATTATTAACATACTCTGATGCTAAGGAGTTCTATTCCCCCTCCTCACCTAAAAAGAAATCTCTTCCAAATGCAAAACACAAGCAGAGGAGAGGAGTTTCCATTTTAGTTTCACAGCACCAAGCAGCTTTAGTACAGAACAGTTGAGCTAAGCCACGCCCAGGCTCCTTGCTGTTTCCCTGCTCACACAGCAAATATTTTTTCACTTTCCAAACAGCCCTCAACTCTCACACACTGACAGGACACTAGCCAGATGAATACCGATGGATGCTGGTAGGCAGAGGTAATTTATTCTCTCCTTATTTTCCTCCCCAAAAACCAAGCCCGACCACCTAGTTTCATAGCAAAGCACAAGTATCCAGCTAGTTAATTATAAAAGGAAGCCTCTGAAGAAACAAAAGCTTTCTGATCAAAGCCGTTGAATCAATACGGCATGAAATAGCAGGATTTACAGACCACTAGAAACATGTATAATCCGTTGGTATAATAATCACATGGCAAGTTCAAAGGGGAAGTTTAGAAGACTGAATCACAAAAGAGATTTTCTATCCTGGCATTATAATTGGTTAGGAAAATGTATTTTTTTTTTTCCCCCTGTGGAGGAGAAGGTTCTTACCAAAGAGGTTTTATTAGACCCGTCATGGTTCCTCTGGTGTTAGGAAGATGTTCCCAACAATGCCCCAGCCAACAGGGGTTGGATTTTGACTTATTTTTGGCTGTGTGAATTCAGACGTCCCATGGTTGTAAACCAGAGTTTAGGGCTCTTGGGTTGTGCAAATAAAGCCAGTTGTGATTGGACAAGCCAGCCTCGACTTAACAACTTCGAACATCCTGCTCGAAGTTACGACGGCCCTGACAAAAAGCGACTTAACGGCCATGTTTCACACTTAATGACCGTTGCAACATCCCCAATGGTCACGTGATTTACCTGCAGATGCTTTCTGGCACTGAGTCACATTTATGACAGCCGCCATTGTCCCCAGAGGTCATCTTTTGCAATCTTGACAAAAAAAGCCGAGTCAGTGGGGGAAAGCGGATTCCCTTTACACAAACCGTGCGGCCCATTTAAGAGCTGCCGCCACTCGCTTAACAAGAGGTGGTGAGAAAAAGCCGGGGGCAAGACAAACATCTCGCTTAACAACGGGCGCGGGGGGGGCATGGTGATCATAAGTCAAGGACCACCTGGGTCTGACCAACAGTGGCTCAACCACGACCACCCGTGGTGCAGGATGATGGGGACACATCCTGCCACCCTATTTCCTGGTTTCAGAGGAAAGGGGATAGGGAGAGGAAGCAGCTGGGTGGGTTCTGAAGAACATCTGGGTAGCCGCTCTGGAAAACAGGATACTGGATAATTTATTTTATTTGGTGTGCATGTGTGATACTGTATATGTGTGTGTGTGTGTGTGTGTATTTATTTTAATCGTGCTCCAAATTTACCATGCAGTTGATGGCCTGCCGGCTGTAATTCGACCTCATTCCTTCCTTCCAAACCTGCTGCCTGGCAGATGGGCTTCACCTTAAAGCCCATCATCCCCTTTCCCAAAGCCTTGGCTATCCTGTTCGATTTGTTGGGACTACAATTCCCATCGCCCCAAGCACCTCACTCAGCCTTTCAACCGTTGAATCCCCATCCCTTAGGCCGTAAAAAAAAGTATGCTAATTCTAAATCCCACGGTGGCAGGGGATGATTGCCATGGGAGTCTCTCCACCTTCCTGAGGGCGCCAGGTTGCAGAAGCAGGCAATCAACTCCCGCCCCCCCCCCCTTGTATTTGATCGTTTAAATTCAATGCAGAAGGCGGGCCTTTGGGTTTTTTTTTCTTCTCCGCGCATGATTGACTCACGCTTCCTCCAATGGCTGGTCTTCCTTCCGCCGTCGTGGTCACGCGGAGCCAATGGAGACGCGGATACCTCCCCACCCTCTCTTTTTTTTTTTCTCCCCACCTTCAATTAGAGGCTTTACCCAATCGGCTTCAAGCATTTGCGGGCTTCGGAACCGGCCGCGGGCTTTCTCCCCTCCCCGTTTCTTCCCAATTACGCCAACGGCGTAGCGGGCGCAGTTAGCGTAAAGCGCTGGCAAGCCCCAGCAAAGCAGAAGAGGTCTGGAAAGAGCGCGCAGGTAGGAGAGAGAGAGAGAGAGAGAGAGACCCTTCCCCAAGGCTGATTGCTAACCTCCCCTCCCCATCATGGGGTGCATTGGGAGAGGATGAGGTGGTTACGGGGGAGCAATGCACCTCTTCCCTTGGAGGGTTGGAGGGAATTTGGGGGAGGGGGTGCAATCAAGGCAGCTGAGCCCTAAAATGGGTCTGGGGGAGCCATTGCAAGCTGCAAGGGGGCAGTCCAAGGAAGGGCTTGGAGAGCCCTCGGGAGGGGTCGCTTGCACCCTATGCCTGGGGGTTTGCCAAGCATGCAAAATGCCCAGGTGCCTGCATGGGTGCACAAGGCGACCCTATGGGGGACGGGCGAGCTGGGGCAAAAGTTTCGGGTCGGTGCGTCCCCGTCCCCCCAACTGATGGTGCATCCACACGCACACACCCGGGGGGGGCCTCTTTTTTTTTCCGAGCACGAGAGCCTCTTCCCCCCCACCCGGTTTCTCCCAGTGCAATACTTTGCCGGAAAAGCCTCGTGCAAAACACGTAGGTGCGTCTTCCTCACGTGTATCCCTTTGCCCATCCTGGCTTTTTGCTGCGATGAGTCATCGGGCTCATCAAACCGAAATTAAAACCAGCCATGGTTTGTTTAGCCTCCAACCTGTATCCCGCGGGTATATCTTTTCTCCTCTGCCTCATAGCCAGGTACAGGTGTCTCTGTGCCAAGCCAGTGACGTCTTGCTCTGAGCCCCTCCGCCCCGGACATTGGGCCATATTCAACAAACCCTATTTAAAACAAGCCACGATTCGACGTCCCACGTGGGTCCTACAAATGTATCCTCCTCTGCCTCATAGCTAAGTTTACCTGCCTGCAGGCCTCTCTAAATTTAAATGCAAACTTTTTCCCATCTCTTTGCATGAAAGTTGTGTCTCTTACAGCTGCTTTCAAGATGCTTGGTTCCAGATTGTTAAGGATTTGTTGTTGTGTGAATGTCAGGCTTTTAAGGAGTTACTAATTCTGGTGTTGTAGCAGGGAAATTGTGCAATCCCTTGAAGATTAAGATCCCACACTTATTTCTCAGCACATTTAAGATTATACTGTCAGGTTGCAATACCCCACAGATTAATTAAAGATTAAACACCAGGTTGCAATACCACCGAAATTGCCTCTCTGTTGACACCTGTCTTAATCCTATTTCAACCTGTAGTAAAAGTGGAGTAGAGTACAATTCCACTGGTTATAAATTAGGAGTTGTTTCTGGATGGTCGGGATTTTATAACCTCTTGCTGGGGGTCTGCAAACAAAGAGGTATGAAGAGTGAATTGTCTTGAGGCATATATGATCTACTTGTTTTCCTTTGAGAAAAAAAAAAACACTTAATCCAACCAATTTAGGAAAGCCAGAATGAATAACCAGGGATGTCTTTCAAGGGTTAAATCTTGCCTGACCTGTTTTCGCTGAATTCTCCCTCTGGATTGTCTGAATTGAAAGACCCCCCATTGTTTGTTGAAATCCCATCAGAGAAGATAGAGTAGAAAGGACCCAAGGAAAGGAGAACTTCATTCCTCCACCACCAATGGCTGGTCTTCAGGCTCTTATCTTCAGATTAATTTAATCAAACGCTCCTAATTTAAAAATTCCCACCTTGTGTTTACATCATGAACTCCTTAACTGGATAAGCCATCATTCTGGGTTCACCATCCCATCCCTCCAAGAAGTATGCTACAGTTTTTACTTGGGTGAACAAACCATAGTGGTTTCTATATGATCAATCTGTTTACGTCCTGTATATGGTTTGCAAATGTTGCTAGAGCAGAGGTCTTCAAACATGACAGCTTTAAGACTTGTGGGCTTCAACTCCCAGAATTCCTCCTCCAGTCATGTTAGCTCAGGAATTCCGGGAATTGAAGTCCACAAGTTTTAAACTTTCCAAATTTGAAGAGCCTTGTGCTAAAGTCTCAAGTGTTTCTCCACCTTGCCAAGTTTAAGATAAAATCCATCCAGAATTCTCCTGAGATAGTTCTTGAGAAGGTTTGAGGTTGAGAAAGACTACCATAAGACTTATAGCCCTTAAAGCAAGGGTCTTCAAACTTGATAGCTTCAAGACTTGTGGACTTCAACTCCCAGAATTCCTGACCTAACATGACTTGAGGAGGAATTCTGGGAGTTGAAGTCCATAAGTCTTAAAGCTGAAGACCCCCTGTCTTAAAGACACATTAGGTTCAATATTTTAGCATTTGTGGTGTACCATTAGCACCATTGTGTGTCCCCTTGAGAACTGACCAAGGATGAGACTTGTCACACAGAAGATGGGATAGGTGGTCCTTGGAACCTAGAAGAATCACCCTCTTTTTGATTTTGGAATGGAGGCTGCGACAGGGATGTTGAGATGGACGAGAACATGATGCATTGGGGAATTGAGGGCAAGCTGAGAATGGTTTTGGTTGGGTGAGTAGTTGAAGAACCTCAACGTCTGAGAAGGGTGAAGAAGAACAGCAGAAGGGGGTTCTTGTTTTTCCCATGGGAAAATGGTGCAGCTGGAGGCCTGCACTACCTGGTGAGACAGGTTTGTCTCCAATCCAAGCAGCAAAGTTAGAGAGCCAAGCATTCTTCTGAAGATCACCTTGAACTTCTAAGGCTGAACTTTAGACTGAGAAAGTGCGGGCAGGCAGGAAAACAGCATTCTCAAGTTGCAGAATACGGCAAAGTTCTTCAAGATCAATAATGTCTCATCAAAATGTGCTTTTGCAGTGAACTGAATTGTGTACTGAATGTACACAATCTGTTACTCACCCTCTCCTACACTACACAACGAACTGGGTGATTCAGACCCAGAAGCTTAAATCCTGACATAAGGACTTGCAAAGCCTGGGTATAAGGTTTAACTTTTGTAAACACCGGAAGGTGTTGCCAATTTTCATTTTCCTTCCTGGGAGGAAAAAGTGAGTTTTGAAAGTGCGGCAGCTGGTTAAAAAGCACAGAGGAAAAATATAGAGGAAAAAAATACAGCAATAAAGTAGAAATATATTTACAGATACACACAGAAGTATGTTTGTGTGTGTGTGTGTATTTATAACACACACACAAACTGATGCATGTTTTTGTAAGTATATGTCAAGTTTGAGGTAGATACTGTAGATGGATGGACAGATAGATGAATAGACAGATAGTTACATAGGTGACGGAGAAAGGTGAGAGATGGATGGATGGATGGATAGATGAGCAGATGGACAAATAGATGGATATAAGAATGGGTGGGTAGGTAGGTAGGTAGGTAGATAGATAGATAGATAGATAGATAGATAGATAGATAGATAGATAGATAGATACCGGTAAGTAGGTAGATGATAGGTATACCAGTAGTGGGCAGGCGGGCAGATAGGACACAGACAGATAGATGGGATACTGGTAGGTAGGTAGATGATAGGAAGATACCAGTAGGTTGGTAGATAGGTAGATAGGTTGGTAGATTGATGGGTGATAGATTGAGAGGTGCAGGTAGGTAGATTGATATGATAGATTAGATTAGATAGATTAGATAGATAGATAGATAGATAGATAGATAGATAGATAGATAGATAGAAAAGAAAAAGAGAAAGAAAGAAAGAAAGAAAGAAAGAAAGAAAGAAAGAAAGAATAATGATAGGTAGATGATAGGTAGAAACAGGTAGGGTAGGTAGGTAGATAAGGATACTGGAAGGGAGGTAGATGATAGGAAGATACCAGTAGGTTGATAAGTAGGTAGATTGGTTGGTAGATTGATGGATAATAGATTGAGAGATGTAGGTAGGTAGATAGATTCACTGATCTGATAAACAGATATGATAGATTAGGTTAGATAAATAGATGCTGCTACTGATAAATGTGAGTTAGTGTAAAAGAAATAAGAGAAAAGATTCTGTGTGTTTATGTGCACAATGAATTCCATGCTTTAGTGGAGCTGTTTACAAAACCATGCCTTTAGATCCCCATACGTGGCACCCACCCGGAAGGAAAGGAGAAGGTTGCAATAGCAGTCGGGTTTTTTTTAAAGGCACCGCGAAAAATTAAGAAAGGCTGGTGGTTTTCTTCTTCAGAAGGGAAGGGAAAGAAGGACATAATGAGGTGGGCAGTTGGGGGGGAGGAGAGGGGGGTTGAGAACGGAGTGAGGGAGGGACAAACCAAGCCTCACCACCTCCTCATTCCTTTCCCTAGGCTGAAATAAATAAAAGAGGAGGAGACTTCGTCCGAAAAGGCTGACACTTTGCTGAGGAGGAAACCAGCCATGCCTCCCAGTGAGGTCTCCGGAGGAACTGGTTTTTGTCACTTCTGAACAGCCAGCTCCCGCAGGTCCGGGGTTTCTGAGTCCCCCCTCCCTCCCTTTCTACGTTCCCCACTCCCTGGAGATGAACCAAATGCCCCGCTGGCTTTTTTCCCTACCTGGAATCGTCTCTCATCCTTCCCGGCGCTTGGCAATCCCTGATCCGATAGCCCAGATCAGACTACCAAAGAAAGAGGAAAAACCATCGTTTAAAGCGAGGCTGCTGCCCTTTCCTCTGAGTTAAAAGTCTCTCTCTCTTTTTTTTTCTTTTTTTGTGAGTTGGCAAAAAGCCGGAGAGAGGGAGATTTCATCACCGCCTTTGCAAAAGGGAAAAGAAAAAAAAAAAAAAGCCAACGCTCTGTATTTAGAGCTCGGGTCGCTTTTTCCTTTCTTTTTCTTTTTCTTTTCTTTTTTTTTCCCCCCCCCCTGGTTGTAAAGTGCCCATGGCTTTCTTGATGAAGAAGAAAAAATTCAAGTTCCAGATCAGTTTCACCCTGGAAGAGCTGACGGCGGTGCCTTTCGTGAACGGCATGCTATTCTGTAAAATCCGTCTGTTGGACGGAGGTGACTTTGTCACCTTGTCTTCCAGGTAAGTTAAGAAATGGGATTTTTTTTGGGGGGGGGGGATATTATTTTGCCTGTCCTCCTCCGTTGTTTGGTCTCTAGAGCAGGTTGAAACAAACCCAAGGCTGCTCTTTTAAACAGAGCAATATCAGTTTAGAAAATCTGCATCTCCTTCACAGAGAGACAACTTAAGAGTTGTGAGATGGATACCCAACCATCCAATCAAACCTCCCCTGTTCCATCGTAGGGCATTGTGTGTGCGCAGACAGTATGTGTGGTCAGCTGTCCCTCACCATCCACTGATTGCAAATCCCATAGTCCAGGGGTTCCCAACAGTGTGTGTGTGTGTGTGCGAGAGAGAGAGAGAAGATATTAATTTACTTTCTTGTCCTTGCAACCTCGTACAACGAAATCAAACACCATTTTCAGTGCATATCATGACCATGAAAATAAACACAAGCACACATCCTTCACCCTCCACACATTGAACCGAAAACCCGCAACACTGCACCAACACTGCATTATATAGAAGAACTCAACAGAGCTACTGCCCTGGGATAGAAGCTGTTTTTAACCCTATTTGTGCTTGTTGTTAATATTCTGTACCGTCTGCCAGATGGTAATAGTTCAAAAAAAAGGGTTCTAGGATGAGGTGGATCTTTAAGGATGTTTTGAACTTTCTTAAGGCAGCGGGCGCTATAAAGCTCTTCCAAAGAGGGGAGAGGGCAACCAGTGATCCTCTGGGCAATGACATTCACCCTCTGGAGTGCCGTCCTATCTGCCCCTGTGCAATTGGGGAGGGGATTCCAGGGAAGGCTGCAAAAATTTGTGTTTTGAAATTTCAAAATTGCTAGTGGTTTATAGGCATAATTATATGCATCTAATTGTTTAGTTTTGTAAGGGGGGGGAGAATATTATTGGAAGCATTCTAGGGGTGTGGGGTATAGAAAAGGTTGGGAACCCCTGTCATAGTTGGAAGACTCTGGTGAAAATTCTTTAATGTCACAACAGATAGGCTGACTTAATCATAGTTTCAGTTGGGAAAATGTGACCATCCTAAACTAAGTCAAGTCCCAAAACACCAAGGAACTTCTAGAAGCCTGGCACGCTGGCAAATCACCCATCAATGGACACATAGACATTAACATCTGCACACTATGCAAAAGGGACTATCCCCCAGCCCCAAAAGGAACAAAAAGCACCCAGATCAGCATACATTAACATCAGACTAACAAGTAAACTCTACCCCAATCAAGAAACTGCCAAAGAGCCAACAGCCTAACCTAAAAGAATCTCTTGAAGACTCTCCCCACCCACACAGACAAGCGGGACACCAGAATATAAAGCCGACAGCATACAGCATTCCTTACTAGCCCTGACGGTGTTACCTAGTTGGGTCATGAAACATCTGTGAGAAAACAAGGTCAGAGAGCACCAAGGACCCCCTGACCCAATATGGTGCATGCAACCCTGAGATTGGCCCAATCGTTGAATGAGTCTTCCCAAGAATCTTATCAATGACTGGACATCCATTGGTCTTGAAATGGTGTAAGGTCTCCTGCTCGTATAAGGGGGTTGGACTAGAAGACCTCCGAGGTCTCTTCTGACTCTGTTATTCTAAGTTCTCCTCTCCAGTGAGCGTGTGTGTTTATATAGAGAGAGGTATTCAAAGCCTGGGTTTTATCTCTCTTTTCTCCGTTTGTTCCCTTCCATGTTTTGCATTGACCAGGAAACTAAATCTTCAATGCTGTGTGACCTCTCCTCCTCTCCTTCCTTCTTTCCATCCTTCCCTTTCTTCTCTTCATTTCTCTTCTCTCTCCTTCTTTCCCTCCCTCCTTGCCTTTCCTCTTCTCTCCTCCCTTCTTTCCATCCTTCCCTTTCTTCTTCTCTTCGTTTCTCTTCTCTCTCCTTCCTCCTTCTCTCCCTCTCTCCCTTCCTTTTCTCTACTCTTCTCTCCTCTTCTCTTCCTCCCACTCTCTCTCCATGCAACAATAGGTTCAGTGCATCAGCAATTGATTGCATTGATATAATCTCAGAGGCTATGTTGCTCGGGGCTATTGTCCTTAGCCTTAATTTGTAGGATAGTTTGCCCTTCACACACAGGGAGCTGCTTTCTCTCTGTCTCCCTCTCTCTCCCCTAATCAAATGTTGCTTTTGTTTTCAACTGGGTGCATGTTGATTATTGCATAGCACTGGACACACACACACACACACACACACACACATTCCAAAGCAACCTCAGACTTGCCTTTACCCATGTCTTTGGCAGAGACGTTCTTATTTATTTATTTATTTTTAAAATAGCAAAGCAAAGGTGGCTCATTGGGCAGGAACCGAAATCTTCCCTTCTTTCTCTGTATCTTGTTCTTTTTCGTTTCCATGGGTGATAGCTTCGCTGCCAGAGCAAACGATGTCTCTGTGGCTCAGAATCCTGTATTGTTGTTGTTGTTTTTGTGATGATAGATGATGATGATGATGATGATAGCATGAGATGGTGTCTTTTCAGAGTTTGACTACTTTGGTGCTCCTCAACTATTCCTTGTTTAGTTTGGTTTACTTTCTTGTCCTTGCAACCTCGTACAACAAAATCAAACACCATCTTCAGTGCACATCGTGACCATGAAAATAAGCACAAACACACCTCCTTCATCCTCCACACATTGAATGAAAAACCCCTGATATTGCATGAATATTGCACTATGCAGCAGAATTCAACAGAGCTCCTGCCCTGGGATAGAAGCTGTTTTTCAGCCTATTTGTCCTTGTTTTTATTATTGTCCTGTACCGTCTGCCAGATGGTAATAGTTCAAAAAAAAGGGAGCCCAGGATGAGATGGATCTTTGAGGATGTTTTGAACTTTCTTAAGGCAGCGGGAACTCTAAAGCTCTTCCAAAGAAGGGAGAAGGCAGCCCATGATCCTCTGGGCAATGATGTTCACCCTCTGGAGCGCTTTCCTATCTGCCCCTGTGCAATTGGCAAACCCTACACAGGTGTGCAGGAAGTTAAGATACTCTCTCTGGTGCAGCAGTAGAAAGTCACCAGCACTTTTCCATTCAGTTGTTGTTCCTGAGAAGCCTCAGGTAGTCTAATCTCTGCTGGGTCCTTTTGACCAGTCAGATCCTCTTTTATGGTAACGCACAGAAACTTAAAACTGGCCTCTTGCTTCCTTTTTTTTTGACTTTTTTGGGAGTTTTTTTGTCAGAGGAAGGGAACCCTGTGTACCTGTTAGTTAACCCAGCCGTTGGCTTGCAAGTCCTCAACTTACAACAGTTCATTTAGTGACCATTCAAAGTTAACAACGGCACCGGGGGGGGGGAAGCGACACGCACATTTTTCGCGCGGCTTTTGCAGCATTCTCCATGGTCATGTGGATCAAAATTCATCTGCTTGCCAGCAGACTCCTATTTATGACGGGATCATGGGATTCCCTTTTGCGGCCACCTCGCCAGCAAAGTCGAGGTGGAAGCCAGGGTTCCCTTAAGCAGTTAAACTGAGCAACTGTGATGATTCCACTTAACAACGGTGGCAAGGAAGGCCGTAAAATGGGGCAAAACTCACTCAGCTGCAGAAATGGGGGCTCAGGGGTCACACATCGAGGACTGCCTGCCGTCTTTTTTGATTTAGGATACGGTTGTGCCCAGGATGCCAAAGGAGGCACCCATTAGAAGGTGGGAGAAAATTTAGCGTTTATATATTTCATATCTCTCGGCTGTTGACTTGCGCGTTCCAGGTTTGCTTGCTGCAGAAAGTGCTATGTTGGAGTTTGCCTGTGCTTGGTGTGGTTGCAAACATCTGTAGCTGCTACTCCTGGTTGTCCACCTCCTCCCCCTCTGATGTTCAGCCATGCTCAACAGCAGTTTATTATTGCAGCTTGCAGATGTGCTCCAGCAAGGAAACAACCTCTAATTCAAGCCAAATGCATGCATGCAATTTCTCCCTCCCTCTCTCTTTCTGTTTTCTGTAAACAGGCAAGCTGGAAATGTGACATTGGGGGGAGACGCTGCTCACCCATCCCTGGGGTGGCTTGTTCCAAGTGAAAACATATGGAAAGTTGTTCAGCTAAACTCTGTTAAAGCAGGGGCGTCCAATCTTGCCCACTTTTAAGACCTGTGGACTTCAGCTCCCAGAATTCCCAGCATGGAAGAAAGGAAAAAAAAGTTTGGGAAGGATTGAGCTGGGCTATATCAGGGAGGTCCAATCTTGCCCACTTTTAAAATCCTGTCGATTTCTGTTTCCAGAATTCCAGCATGGTTGGGAGATCTCAGGATTTGAGATCCAAACAAAACCCTTGACTGCACACCTTAAGGAAAGGAATACCTCAATGGTTATTGTTAGCTTCTTCTTCCGGACCAGAGGTGTCCAACTTTGTCCTCTTTTAAGACCTGTGGGGCTTCAATTCCCAGAATTCCCCAGCCAGCATAGCTTGAGGTATTCAGTCAAAGTGTGCAATCGAAGGTTTTATTCTGGATCTAAAATCCTGAGATCTCCCAGTCGTGCTGGCGTGGGAATTCTGGGAGCTGAAGTCCAGGGGCTTTAAAAGCAGAGAAGGCTGAACCCCTTCTAAAGTGTGCTGTTGCCTCTTCCGTTGTTAGGGGAGCTCATAGTGGCTTCAAACCTCATGTGGATATTCCACCCTTCCCCACTCCCCGCCCCCCTTTGTCCTCTTGACCCCAGAGTGGACATCCAGAGGACCCAGGAATTGAGTGGAGGCAATGCAGTTGTGCACGTCCCCTTTGGATGGATCCTCCTGGGTGCAGTCTTTCAAACAAGGAGCTATTTGTAAAGATTTAAAAATGAGTCAAGAGTTTGCAACATCCTGGAAAAGCTTTGCCTTGACTTTCCGACGGTTGCGAATTCTCAAAAATATGCTGCTTTGCATCCTGCTGGAAGGGTTGCTATCTGGATTTTTTTTTTCCCCCTAGGTTGTCAAATCCTTTCCTTCCGCTTCAGTTAGGAGTTATTTCCGGCAGTCAGAATTGTTTCCTGGTTCTGGGAGGTGAGATCGGGGAGAGGTTGAGCAGTTGTCTTGCGTTCACCGCAGCCTGTGGCAGTGTTTGGTCTAAAAACCTCTATATTCAACAAACCAAACTTTATCACACAGTGAGCCAGTGTGTGATATCTTCACGGCTCCATCTTTTGTCTCTCAAGATCTGCAGAATGTTGACAGATGAAGCACCCTCGTGTTATGCTCACAGCTAGCTTGGCTGCGATAAAAATCAACCAAGCGCATTACTAAATAGCATGACGTCCCAGTAGATCAGTGATGATTATCAAACTTCGACACAGTGGCATGGATGGCTTTAGGATTCCTTCCATGAAAAAAAAATGGTGCAGTCAGTTTATGAGATTAAAATAAACGTCACTTTGAATTTAATTTCAAATTAACTTGTCAGGATTCCAGCACTTAAATCATGAGTCTCGAGCCAAACTTCTAAAACATCAAAAGGGTTGATTGGAAGTTCACATGTCTGGCACTGCCTGGGTGTAGCCGACTCTGAGACACATCATTCATTGTCGCCCTTGACCCTGGTTTTCCTGCACCCCATGGGTTTATTGTAATTCATATTCTCCAGTGGGACACATCCATAGCCAAGAGTCATCAATCATGCTCTCCAGTTAGATATTTGCTCAGCAGAAACTTCAGTCTCCTCGTTACTATCTTTGAAAAACTATTTATGGAATGCGCTTTCGATTTCCAAGCAAACCCTTTTTTCCCTCTTCCCTTCCTGTTGGCAACTCTAAAAAGACCATAGAAATATTTTTATGAGTCGACATAACTCTTTCATTCAGATTGGAAATGTTGGGACGGCATTTGAGACGCTTGTGAAAAATAACCATCCATTTGTGACATGTGCAAAAGAGGTCAAACAGTCTAAGGATCCCTGTTATAAAGGTTTGGGCAGCTGATTTTTGGAACTCCTCCTGGGTAGGGACCTGTCCAAAAATCAAAAGTGGAAAGAAATGTCACAAGGGAAGTGAATAAGTCACATCCACCTCCTATGAATATGTACTTTCTCTTTGATGTAGAGAAACATGAAGTTGGTTTAAGGCCTTGATTTCCTTAGGGAGGCAAAATATATTGCTGGATGCCTTGTTTTGGTCATTTTATGTAGACACTAGGACTTCTTTTTTGAGAAGCAAGCAAGATGTTTCTTCTCTGGAGGAAACTCCCTGAAGGAGACAAGCCTGAAGTTGCAAAAGTCACAATCTGTTATCTTGGCTTTCTGGGAAAACAGCAGGGCTTGGGTAGAGTAGAACAGAATGAAGAAGTTGGTGACTAAGAATTGTTATGGCTTTTGATCCGATGTCATGAAGACAACTCGCTTTTTCCTCAATTACCCACGGTCTTATTTGTGGCATGAATGAGAGAAGTAAAAAAGGCAGAATTAGCTTTTTTCCATATAATGGGCTGGGTTATAAAATTCCCCTGATATGATACTCTCTTTGTCATCCCTAGGAATGGGTCCACCTGGAGAAATCAAGAGAAGTCCTAAGGAGATTGGGCCAGGCACCATGTTTACAAGTACATCCTAGCGTGTTCCATATCCTAAAAATATTGTTAGACTCCCGCTACTTGGAAATCTTGATTCTTTTCACAGTAAAAAGTGATCTTTGGGGGAAATCCCAGGTTCTAAACTGAATCAGAGTTTGCAAACCCAAATAGCTTGCTTCGCCCACCATGAGACGGGGTGGCGGCAGTGTGGTGAGAATGCAACATTGCAGGCTAACTCTGCTCACCTTGCCAGAAGTTCGATTCCTTCAATCCTAACCTGGCTTAAGGTGGATTCAACTTTCCTTCCTTCCCGGGTGGGTAAAACGAGGATCCAGATTGCTGTGGGCAAGAGGCTGACTCTGTAAACCGCTTTGAGAGGGGCTGTGAAAGCACTCTGAAAGTGGCATTCATGTTAAAACATCCCTCAAGCCAACTAATGTTGAGTTAAATCCCGATGGGGAGAAGCTTGGAAAGAATTAGGTATTTCCCGTCCTCTCTCCTCTCTTTCTCCTTTCTTTCCTAACTTCAACCAGTCACGAAATGAGCTGTTGTAAGTCAGGGACTACCATCCTTGAAATCATCTACCCAATTGGGTAGAAAGAAATCCAGTTGGATCCTTCGGTGGGTCCTTCCTTAAAGGAGCCCATTAATAGAAGCCTGACACCAGCTATAGGTTTTATTTTTTTCATCCTAGGAACTCAGGAGATCTAAAAAAAAAAAAAAAAAACACACACCAGCTTCTCAGCAGGTTTGGCTCAGGTAAAAGCTGGAGAAGACTCATAGCAATGCTCTGCTCGAAGCTGTGTGTGAATGGCTCCTACTGGCTTTCCGTTGTTTTTCCTTTTGATGCATCTCGGGCGACGTTTCTATGGCCAGTGGAAACCCATGCCAACTCCTCTTCTGTTGCCTAGCGGCAGCCACTCAGGTATAGGAAGAGATATTCCTGAGAAAGGAAAGACTCCCTAGAAAAGTCTGCATCCTGTTTTGCAAAAATGGCTCCAGTATCATTTTTTTCCCCCTCCCCTGTCTGCGTACAGTGGATATTTTATTTTTAATTTTTTGAGGAGAAAACCAGAATATGGTACTAACGGGTGGTAGAAGGCCGTCTGCATTTATGGGGCGTAACGCAACCAAATGCTGGATTTGGGGGTGCAGTTTTTTCCAACTGCATTGAAAAGTGGTTCTTTGCTGCTCTCTGAGCTGGCTTGTTTTCTTGCAGGCGTTTCGTGACCCTGTTCTGACCTAGACCTTCCCAAGATCACGAAGCCGACTCCTCGTCCCGATAAAACCCCTTTTATTAAGGTTAAAGGGAATTCCTCTCCAGCAAAGTCCTGGCCAACAGTCCTTCGTGAGATTTCACAACTACAGACTTTTATCAGGCTGGGAGAGTTACCAGGCCGATAGCTTCCAAACGCCACACTGTAGCAGCAATTACTTGGCAAGAAGTCAGGGACAGATCTTCACTCTCATAAATTGAACTAATTGTCTCCTGCAAAATCCCACTCCCCTTTCTCTCCCTATGGGAGGGGCCGTTCACTGTCCACCTGAGCCTTTACTCCCAAGTCAACCTTTGTTCCTTAACTGTTCCCTTCTCCTGGCAGCTCTGTGCATGTGCACACTGGGAACAGGCACCAGCTGTTCTTCTTCCCCACTGATCTCAGACTCTGAAGGCAGTCGATAATTGTCAGACGGCCCTGGCCCCATCTCTGCCTCCGACGCAGAGCCCTCGTCCAAGCCTTCCCCAGACTCCAGGACTGGCCCAGGTTCCTCCCCAACCTCTTCACTGTCCGAGTCTACCGCCAACTTCCACTGGCCGCTGGCAGACCCACAACACTAACTAGATAACCTCATCAGTGCTTGTAAGGATGATGTTATTCCATAGTTGGGTCATGAAACATCTGCAAGAAAACAAGCAAGCCCAGACAAACACCAAGGACTCCTCATGTCAACCCTGAGTTACAAATATTATTCTTTATTGGTGTCAAGTAAACTTCTTTGGTGACACCTCCATTCTTGCTTAATCCAGAAGCTTTTAGTCACACTGAAAGATCGAGGAATCTTATGTGGTCATGATTTGAAGCTTCATTGATTTCAGGAGGCCTCCACTGGGCAAAGGGGAAATAAAACAACCGATTTAACCATTTGCCTGTTCAAAATGACCGCAGATGTTCCCATCCCAATTAAGGTGGAATGTGAAGGACTTGTACGTGGCTTAAAATGTAGAGGGCAGCCCAGCGCGGCAGGTCCCTGAACCATGGTGTAATGGTGGCCTATTCAGTCTTATTTATCTCGACTTTGCAAAGCTCAGCTCCCAATTTCCACAGTTCTTTGCCCACAACCGCACAAAAATGGTGGCACACATCCCAGTGACCTCATCCTGAGCTAAACTCGAGGTGGCACCATTCAGCACCAGGCGGAAAAATTCCGCCATGACTTGGAGTTTCGAAAGAACCAACACATCTCTTTAGAAACAGCTATGCTTATGTTTGCAGAATGAATAGTCTACACAGTCCCCGCAAATGAAGGGATGGGGCTGTTCTGAAGTTGTCACGGTAGGGGGAGAGAAATCTGTTGTGTCCGTCCTGTGTTTCTTTTTATCTTTATTTTTTGCCCTTGGCATCTTTTCTGTACACTCCATCCATGAAGCCGCGTTCAGTATTGATGGGTCCAACCATTGGGTTGAAGTTCAGCAGAGTTCATTCAACTCTGTCAAAACAGCAGAATGGAGAAGGGAAACTCAGGTGAACTGTGTGTAGAGTGTTTAAGATCCTGTCCAGATTTGGGACTTACTGACCATCTTCTAGGGATGTGGTGGCTCAGTGGCTAAGACGCTGAGCTTGTCAATCAGAAAGGTCGGCGGTTCGAATCCCTAGCACTGCGTCACGGAGTGAGCTCCCTTTACTCAAGCCAGCTTCTGCCAACCTAGCAATTCGAAAGCATGTAAAAAATGCAAGTAGGAAAATAGGGAGCCTTTTGGTGGGAAGACAACAGCGTTCCGTGTGCACCTTTGGCAATTAGTCGTGCCGGCCACATGACCATGGAGACGTCTTCGGACAGCGCTGATAACAGTGTTCCAATATTTGAGGGGCTGCCCCAGAGAAGAGGGGGGTCAAGCTATTTTCCAAAGCACCTGAAGGCCAGACAAGGAATAATGGAAGGAAACTGATCAAGGAGAGATTCAACCTGGAAATAAGGAGGAATTTTCTGACCATGAGAAAAATCAACCCATGGAATAGAAGTTGCCTTTGGAAGTTGTGGGAGCTTCATCCCTGGAGACTTTCAAGAAGAGACCTGACTGCCATCTGTCAGAAATGGGAAGGGTCTCATGCTTGGGTGGGAATTGGACTAGATGACCTCCAAGGTCCTTTCCACCTCTGTATCTTGTTCCCATAGTTTCAAATAGCAAAAGTATTGGCTGGTGGATTATGGAACTTGAGTTGAGAGCTGTCCAAAGAAGGTCGGTTATGAAGAGCAGAGGACAAAAATCTGAATTCCCTGATCTTTGGATATGCCCAGCTTCCATAATCCTATGGAACTATATGCTGGTTGGGAATTATTGGAACAAGAGGATGTAGATTAATATCAATCAAATGAAGATATGTGTGAGTGTTCTGTCTCTTCGTTTCACCTTGCAAGCCAACCATGAACTATGCTTGGTCATGTTCTCTTCAGGAACTGAAGAAAGGGTCTTAAATCAAGGGTCAGGTTTCAATTTGTGTAGCCATTTATCGATTGTTTCCAGAGGAAACGCAATTGTATTTTTGCTAATGGCCATTATTAAGGACAATTCTCCATCAAAGTCAATCACGAACACCACAGGGTATAAACCAATTCAATAATTGTGAGATTAAGTCCTCTCTAAGGTCTGGGCATCCTAATGAGCGAGAAGCAAATGCTTGCTTAATTCTTCCTCTTGGAAGAATGTGTTTTGTGACTCAGGATTTCTCTCCAAGGAATTTGTGTGTGCAAAGCTTAACTCCGTGGACAAAGTAATCACAGCCGCCAATGTGTCATTTCATAATCTATAACGAGGCAATAAAGTTAGCTTAAGGTTACTCAAGTAAAAGTGACTGGAAGAAAAGTTATTTAACAGCATAACAGAGTTGGAAGGGACCTTGGAGGTCTTCTAGTCCAACCCCCTGCCTAGACAGGAAACCCTACACCACTTCAGACAAAGGGTTATCCAACATCATCTTAAAAACTTCCAGGGTTGGAGCATTCACAACTTCTGGAGGCAAGTTAAAATTAGAAGACTTCTACCTTGTCCTCCCCTAATCCTATTTCCATTAGACTGGACCAACCCAATCCCTGCAGGTGTTTTTTTGTATGGTTTAGCCTCCAGCCTCCTAATCATTTTTATTGCTCTACTCTTTGCACAAGCCTTTAACCTAAGACCTGTGTAAAAAAAATAAAAATAAACATTGCAACTGAAATCCTATTTTACTCTGTGGGTGCAAATAGCAATAGCCCTTAGACTTATATACTGCTTCACAGGGCTTTCACAGCCCCCTCTAAGCGGTTTACAGAGTCAGCCCATCGGCCCCCCAATAATCTGGGTCATCATTTTACCCGCCTCAAAAGGATGGAAGGCTGAGTCAACCTTGAGCTAGTCAGGATCAAACTCCTGGCAGTGGGCCAAAGTTGCCTGCGATACTGTCTTCTAACCACTGCCGATGATTGATTGATAGACAGACAGACAGACAGACAGACAGACAGACAGACAGACAGACATAGTACTTAAACTTATATCCCACTTCACAGTGCTTTACCGCCCACTCTAAGTGGTTTACAGAGTCAGCCTATTGCCCCCAACAATCTGGGTCCACATTTTACCCACCTTGGAGGATCAGTCAACCTCAAGCCAGTCAGAATCGAACCCTTGGCAGTTGGCAGTGAGTCAGCTGACTAAATAAAATGACCCCCAACTTGAAAAAGGAGAGGGAAAGGAAACCAAGTGTCACTGGAACAAAAAAAAACACCAGTTTCCCCTTGTTTATTTAAAGAAATGAGTTACTTGCAAAAAAAGTGTCATTTTTGAGGATAAGCATGCTGAAAACAAAACGAGACTTATGTTTGTTATGCTCTGCTTAGTTTGCCTTTAGAGCATCCCAACTGTGATTTGGATAAAAATGTATCTTAATTCAGGAGTACAGTAGATTTTTCTTTTGAGGCTGAGATATTTGATCTGTATAAAAGAGGAACCTTCTGCAAAAAAACCAAAAACAGAAAGGAAGGCCAGAAGCCAAATTAAATTTAATTTGGCTTTCATTTCAATTAAAAGATGTAAATTTCACCTGTGTATACACCCATAATTAAACATAGCATGATTCTTCCACAGTTGGCTATTTTTTGTTTTCCTTTTGGCACATTTCAAACATCACAAGTTGCTAACTATCTTCGGATGTGCTTCTAAGACCTTGACTGTATCTCTGCCCCGCTACATCGATAAAATTTAGAGTTCTTGAATTATTACAGCACTGTGCAATCTCGTCCCTCTTAAATATCAGGAACAGACCCCTCCAAAATAATTACTGTTCTGACCTAGGCTTCCCAAAATCATGAAGCAGACTCCTCCTACCGATAAAATCCTTTTTATTTAGGTTAAAGGGAATTCCTCCCCAGCAAAGTCCCGGCAAACAGGTCTTTCATGAGATTTCACAACTACAGTCCTTTATCAGGCTTGAAGAGTTGCCAGGCCGATATCTTCCAAATGCCACACTGTAGCAGACAATACTTAGCAGGAAGTCAGGAACAGATCTTTAATGAATTGAACGAATTGTCTCCTGCAAACACCACTCCCCTTTCGCTCCTCTTTATTCCCTATGGGAGGGGCCACCTGTGTCCTTACTCCTGAGTTGACCCTCATTCCTTAACTGTTCCCTTCTCCTGGCAGCTCTGTGCATGCGCACACTGGGAACAGGCTCCAGCTGTTCTTCTTCCCCTCTGATCTCCGACTCTGAAGGCAGCTGATAACTGTCAGATGACCCTGGCCCCATCTCTGCTTCTTATGCAGAGCCCTTGTCAGAGTCTTCGCCAGACTCCAGGACTGGCCCACGCTCCTCCCGAACCTCACTGTCCAAGTCTGCTGGGGAGCCACAACAATTATTTCTAAACCTCCCACACACACACACACACACACACACAAAAAAATCAATCGTATAGGAAAAACCAGAATTCCATGCTAATAACCTGCATTTAAATCTCCCAGCTAGTATTGTCCTGACATCTTCTGTTGTTGAAAGATTCTCCTTGAGAAGGTTTGTTGAGAGTGTATCAGCAAGAACTGGGTTCTGGGTAAGGCGGTTGTTTACCTTCATGATGCCAATGTGGTGGCTTTGCCACCCTGGTTTAGATCATCAGATGGCCCAATGCCAGGAAGGACATGTCTAAACATGTTATTTTGGTCTCTTAAGTGTGATGTAGTTGAGGTTTGTCCGGCACTTCCTTCCTTAAGACGATGAATGTGAAGAACGTAGAAGAGCGAGTAGGAACATCACTGCCTTTTCAGATGATGCAGGGGTCTTCAGCTTTAAGACTTGTGGACTTCCGACTCCCAGAATTCCTCCTCCAGTCATGTTAGCTCAGGAATTCTGGGAGTTGAGGTCCACACGTCTTAAACTGGCCAAGTTCGAAGAGCCTTGCGCTGATGTGTCCTGGTTCTAATTCATCTGCACGTCCACAAAGTAGATTTAGAACAAGGAGAAACCAGCCCTCCCTTCAGAATAACAGAGTTGGAAGGGACCTTGGAGATCTTCTAGTCCAACCTACGACTCAAGCAGGAAACCCTACATCATTTTTTTTTTAAAGTTTTTATTAATTTTCTACAAACAAACAAGACAGACAAAACATAAAAACATCAACTCTTATATGTACATCCAGTGTGTCAGTTGGTTCATCATTTTTGTGCATAACCCTACATCATTTTAGACGATGGTTGTCCAAATTCTTCTTAAAAATTTCCAGTGATGGAACTTCTGAATTTCTCCTTAGTTCAAGGTTGCTTCTCTCCTTCATTAGTTTCCATCCGTCGCTTCGGCCTTCAAGTTCTTTGGAAATAGGTTGAGTTACTCTCAGTTTCCCCAAACAGGTTATTGCACCGTTTCCAGAGCCTTCTTTGCTCTTCCGGGTGACTCAGGACTTGCCCTAAGTGAGAGCAACTGGATGAAAATACAGAGAGCCAACCGATATGCTTACTCAAATAATTTACGAGAGAGAGAAAAGATGTAGGTGGCTTAGCCTAGAACAAGCTATCCTTGGCAGTCGCGTTCTTTGAAAGACGAACAGTGTGAAAAAAGAGATTTTTTTGAGGAGGGGGGAGAACAGCTCCCTTCCTGCTCCACAACATTTGAGGAGCATCTAGTCATTACAAGTGAGTCACAGCTCAAATTGACACAAATGCAGGAACCAGACGGGCTGAAGGTTGTGGGGTTTTTTGAAGCCAACACTCCAGAATGTGACATGGAAAAAAGAACTAATTGGTATACAGGTAGTCCTCAATTTGAGCCTGGGATTGCGGTCCAAAACTTAGTTGTTAAGTGAGTCATCATATTACCGCCACCTGATTTTTATGGCCTTTTTTTCTTTTCCTTTTTTTTGGGCAGCAGTTGTAAAACGAGCACCGTTCTTTAAGCCAAACCCCGTTTGTTTGCTTTTGCTGAAAAAATATCACAAATTGTGTCTGGTTATTTTTATATTAACTTCAAATGTCATTAAAAGAGCCGGTCACTAAGGGGGGACTATCTATAGAATAGTAGCTCTTTACTGACGTAGGTTTTAGTAAGACTTAGGACTTAAGGATAGACTATTCTATAAATAGTTAAATGACAGATATTGAGGTTAGAGGAGTGAAATTAGGTGAAATATGGTTTGTAGGAGAAAGAAAAAACATGAGTAAATATTTCTGTTACATAATCGATACTATAATGGAAGATAATGTATCTTATAATATGATTGATATTATATTTGTTTTTCTATTACCTCATATTTGATTATATATATGTATATGTTCATAATGGTGATGATGATGTTTGTATGTTAACACCTTGGGCACCTAGAGAGCACACTGCTCAACACAGAAAGGGAAATGTATGATATAAAACAATAAAAAATATGTTTTTAAAAAAGAATTTCACCCAGGTTTTACAATCGTTTGAAAGCACCCAAAGGGGACAGTCCAGAAAAATTAGATGTGGTCCTGACTCTGTGTGTGTGTGTGTTTTTGTTGTGTGACAACGCTGAGTGAAGATGTCTGCTTTCTTTTCTGCTGGGCTGTTTAATCAGCTCTTTTTAACTAAATCTTGTGCTCTCTGACTTTTTAAAGTACTTCTGATCTCATTTCAACAGAAGAATTTGACATCCGTCCACCAAGTCACTTATTAACTGCGCAATTATACAAGAGTGGCTTTTAATGTGGTGAGGAACTGTAACCTTTTCAGTTTCTTTAGCAACCCAAAATCAAAATAACATATCTTAAAGACCAGTTGTGGAGATGTCTGTTGTCTAGTCTTTGATGTCTGGGAAGGGGCATCTTCAAAAGATATCCCAGTTCCTTCGTAAATTGCTAGTTAGTTCGCCAAGTCAGGAAAGCATCTCACGGTCTCTCTAAATAATACTAGGTTTGGATTTTAAAGCATGAGAATATTGAGTATCCAAAAAAAAAACTTTTTATAGCCACCAAAAGAACATCCAGGTGTTCCCACCTACCGTTTCCATTGAATTTTAGAATATAGAGTAGAGTAGAATAGAATAGAATAGAATAGAATAGAATAGAATAGAATAGAATAGAAGAGTTGAAAGGGACCTTGGAGGTCTTCTAGTCCAACCCCCTGCCTAGGCAGGAAACCCTACACCACAAATGGTTATCCAACATCTTCTTAAAAACTTCCAGTGTTGGAGCATTCACAACTTCTGGAGGCAAGTAGTTCCACTGATTAATTGTTCTAACAGTCAGGAAATTCCTCCTTAGTTCTAAGTTGCTTCTCTCCTTGGTTAGTTTCCACGCATTGCTTCTTCTCCTACCTTTGCTGCTTTGGAGAATAACTTAGTAAGGCCACACCTAGAGTCCTGCATCCAGTTTTGGTCACCACACTATAAAAAAGAGGTTGAGACTCTAGAAAAAGTGCAGAGAAAAGCAACCAGGATGATTAGGGGACTGGAGACTAAAACATACGATGAATGGTTGCAGGAACTGGGCCTGGCTAGTCTAGGGAAGAGAAGGACCAGGGGAGACAGGAGAGCATCGTCCAATATTTGAGGGGCTGCCCCAGAGAGGAGGAGGGGGTCCAGCCATGCAAGCTATGCAAGAATGCAATCCTAAATTGCATTAACAGAGGGATCCAATCAAGATCAAGAGAGGTACTAATACCACTCTACAAAGGCTTAGTAAGACCACACCTAGAGTGCTGCATCCAGTTTTGGTCACCACATTATAAAAATATGCTGAGATTCTAGAAAAAGTGCAGAGAAGAGCAACCAGGATGATTAGGGGACTGGAGGCTCAAACATGCGATGAATGGTTGCAGGAACTGGGCATGGCTAGTCTAGGGAAGAGAAGGACCAGGGGAGACAGGAGAGCAGCCTTCCAATATTTGAGGGGCTGCCCCAGAGAGGAGGAAGGGGTCCAGCTATTTTCCAAAGCACCTGAAAGCCAGATGAGGGATAATGAAACTGATCAAGGAGAGATTCAACCAAGAAATAAGGAGAAATTTTCTGACAGTGAGAACAATCAACTGATGGAACAGAAGTTGTGGAAGCTTCATCATTGGAAGCATTCAAGAAGAGACTGGACTGTCTTCGGTCAGAAATGGTGTAGGGTCTCCTGCTTGGGTGGGGGGGTTGGACTAGATGACTTACAAGGTCCCTTCCAACTCTGATTTATCTGTAAGAGCTGAGGAACTGGCATTTGGCTCAACTCTGTTGGGTGAGGGCCATTTAACCAGGAACCAAACGGGTGTTTCTTTCCTCCATCACCTAGAAATAGTTCAAATTCCCCTGTGAGATCAGGAGGCTAGATTTATTTGTGGACCTGCAGTGAACGTAGCCATGAACTCCCCCCACCCCCACCCCAAAAAAAAATTCCAAACATTTGTAGTTCACTTCTGCTGAAGTTCCTCTACCCTGGATTGCAGCCTGATCTTGCTTACTGACCCTTGAAATAGTTCTTTCTGGCAGTCAGCCATGGCTCCCATCCAAAAAAAAAAATGACCCATGTCCTGTTCTGTTCACGTAGCAATCAGGGCTTAGGTTGAACTGGTCAGAAGTTATTCAGACTCAAGTTCTCCTAACACTGCGATGTGTTCTGACCAAGGTTTCCTGAGACCGTAATTAAGCACACACTTAGTCCAAACAAGTCTTGTTTTATTTCAATGCTGGGAATTATATTCATTCCCAGCCTGTCATGAGTCCCAAACAGTCCCTCGAGATAAGCACCCAGTTTTCTCTCCTTTGAATGGCTGCCAACAACTAAAGTGCCAAATGAACTGCAAAAAAAAAAAAACCCAACCGAACCAACCAAAATCCACACAATTTCAGGGTTGAATCTGAATAGAGCGAACGACTTTGCTTCCTGCAAAGGTTTCTCTACCTTTGCACTTCTTTTATACCTTATGGGAGGGGGTGATTGAGTCTCCCCTTTTGTCTCATCTGCTCTCACCTTCTAGCAGCTCTGCGCATATGCGCATTGGGAACAGGCTCCACTTGTTCCTCGGCCTTGCTGCTGCCAGACTCTGGAGGCTCTGGAGTCAGCACACCACTCCCAGATGGCCCTGACCCCATCTCTGCCTCAGATGCAGGACCCTCATCCAAGTCCTCCCCAGACTCCCTGACTGATCCCCGTTCTTCCCCACTGTCTGATTCCGCTGCCGTCTGCACAGGCTGCTGAGGAACCACAACACTACAAATCTCACCTCAGCCCTGTAGTCCTCCCTGCCTTTTTCTCTCTCTCTCCTTTGGCTGTGTTACTCCAACTTGCATTATGTTCTTTTCCAGTAATAACGGCAAAGTTAGAGCCATAAACTTTATATATGGCAGGGACTTGGACTTCATCAGCAGACTGCCTTCCTGCCAAGATGTTCTTAAAACCCTAAGAAGACCACTTTCCCATTGTGTTTTATCTGTTTGACCTGCCAAAGAATCACCCATGCCTTAAAATTCAGGGCTGCTTCATAGCAGAGTACAAGAATGACATTTACGGCAATTCAAACATAAAACCATCGCTGTTCCCTTACCTACACCGTGTACGTGGTGAGTCTATCTAGCTAATAATGTTGTATTCTCAGCAGTGATAGCCTGGAAATTTAAAAAAATAATAATCATGTTTTAGCTTGCAAATAAAATCGGGCTTATTATAAACCTGTTTGCCCGTAGCAGTGGCAGCGTTCATTACAGTTTAGACCTGGGTCTGACTGGCTGGTTTTGTGACAAAATACCAGAACAGCTAATCCTCAAATTACAACATTTCATTTAGTGACCGTTCAAAGTTACAACAGCACCGGAAAAAGAGACTTATATCTATTTGGAGACAAGCTATTCTCCAAAGCACCTGAGAGCAGGACAAGAAGCAACAGGTAGAAACGCATTAAGGAGAGAAGCAATCTAGAACTAAGGAGAAATTTTGTGACAAATTAGAACAATTAACCAGTGGAACAACTTGCCTCCAGAAGTTGTGAATGCTCCAACACTGGAAGGTTTAAGAAGAGATTGGATAAACATTTGTCTGAAGTGATGTAGGGTTTCCTGCCTCAGGAGGGCATTGGACTAGAAGACCTCCAAGGTCCCTTCTAACTCTGTTATTCTCCGGTGTGCTGAGCCGAGAATCCAAAGAATGGGTTAACCACGCCTCTTGTTTCCCCAGTTTCAACTCAGTCTTTGCCTTTGAACGGCCACTAAGCAAACTGTTGTAAATCAAGAACTACCAACAAAAACATCTCTCGCTCACTGGCAATAAGCGAGGTGGTCCTTTTAGACCAACTTAACTCCGGAACCAAGTTGTCAGAAGTATGTTGGGAAGCGGGGGGGGGGGGGGCGCAGAGTCCACTCAAAAACACACTCAGTTTTGGGAAAAGATGAGTGTCGTTTTGTGGGTAGAAGAAAGAAGTTGGTCATCTCCAATGCCCTTCAGAGAAAACAAGCTGACATACATCACACACACACACACATACATTAGGCTCAATTGGTAATGAGGTTTGCATCATTTCATCCCCTTGTTAGCGATGACTTTGTCTTGCTGAATCACTGCCCTGTTTTGTTTTGGTTTTTTGTCAAGAAACAACCCTCCCAAGAACCAAACAGCTGGACATTCATCAGCCTTGGCTCGGTTGGTGTCTTGGATGACATGTGCCAAGTCACAAAGGAATGACTTTTGGCCATGACTGGTTGTGCTGTGAGGACAGTGGATGGGAAGACAAGCTCCTTGTTGATCCCGAGCCCATTTTCTTCGATTGTGGAGTGATGAGCAATTCCTTGATTCTTAAAGGGGTCTGTGCCCAGGACTTTAGGATCTTTTGAGTTTTGGGATCTGGAGGTGGAGTGGAACAAGTTTTGTCATTTCATCCCGGGAACGTGGATTGAACAGCTGCCAAACAAGGGAAGCCTTATAGATAGGTAGGTAGATAGATAGATAGATAGATAGATAGATAGATAGATAGATAGATAGATAGATAGATAGATAATAGGCTTCCCTTGTTTTGCAGATGCTAAACCAGGATTCTACAGGTAGTCCTTGACTTACAACGGTTCGCCAAGTGACCATTCAAAGTTACAGCGGCACTGAAAAAAGTGACTTAACGATCGTTTTTTTACAGTTATGACCTTTCCAGCATCCCCATGATCAAAATTAAGAAGCTTGGCAACCATCTCACATTTATGATGGTCACAGTGTCCCCTTTTGCGACCTTCTGACAAGCCGAGCCAATGGGGAAGCCAGGTTCGCTTAACAACTGGGTTACTCATTGATCCAACGGCAGCGATTCAGGAAATGTCGTAAAAGGGAGGGCCAAACTCACTTAACAAATGTCTCACTTCAGACCAGAAATTTTGGGCTCACTTGTGATCGTAACTCGAGGACTACCTTTCATTCAAACCAATTATATATATTTTTCCTTTAATGGGGCAACCTAAGAATGGTAGTAGACTGCAATGAATCTGTTCCTTATGCTTTTATTTATTTATTTTTATTTATTCATTGATTTGATTTGATTTGTCAATTGCTTACAAGACAATAGGTATAAGTCTAAACATGAGTAAGAATACGGGAAATAGGTACAAATAAATGGGGACAATAGGACAGGGACGGTAGGCACGATGGTGCACTTATGCACGTCCCTTACAGACCTCTTAGGAATGGGGTGAGGTCAGTGGTGGATAGTTTGAGTTAAAAGGAGTGGGGTTTGAGGATGTAACCTCAGAGTCAGGAAGTGCATTCCAGACATTGACCACTCTGTGGCTGAAGTCAGACTTTCTGCAATCAAGTTTGGAGCAGTTAACATTGAGTTTGTATCGGTTATGTGCTCTTGTATCGTTGCAGTTGAAGCAGAAGTAGTCATTGACTGGTAGGACATTAAAGCAGATTATTTTGTGTACTATGCTTAAGTCCAACCATAGGCAAGGCAGTTCAAGGTTGTCCAAGCCCAAAATCTGAAGCCTGGTTGATATAGGGTATTCTCTTGTGAGCAGTGGAGTGGACTCTTCTCATGAAATATTTCTGGACTCGTTCGATTGTATTAATGTCCAATATTTATTTATTTATTTATTTGGTTTGTCAATTGCTTACAAGATAATAGGTATAAGTAAAAACATAATTATGAATACATGGATACATATAAGAAAAAATAAAAAATAAAAGAAACAATAGGACAGCGACGGTAGGCACATTGGTGTACTTATGCAGGGCTCCTACAGACCTCTTAGGAAAGGGGTGAGGTCAATAGTAGACAGTCTAAGGTTAAAGTTTTTGGGGTTTGGGGAAGAAACCACTGAGTCAGGTAGAGTATTCCAGACATCGACCACTCTGTTGCTGAAGTCGTATTTCCTGCAGTCAAGTTTGGTGCTATTAAACTTTCCTGCAATCAAGTTTGGTGCTATTAAACTTTGGTGCTATTGTTTGCTCTTGTGTTGTTATGGTTGAAGCTGAAGTATTCATTGACAGGTAGGATATACAGTGTGGATTCCAGACAGATGAGCTGTATTCGAGTATTGGTCTAGCAAAGGTTTTGTATGCCCTAGTTAGCAATTCAATATTACCGGAAGAGAAGCTTCGTAAGATTAGATTTTACAACTCTTTAATGCCTTTTTGGCAGTGCTGTTGCAGGGAGCTCTGGCGCTTAGGTCGTTTGATATGAATACTCCGAGGTCCTTGACAGAGTGAGGATCATCAACGATGCCATATCCGCCTCGCTTGTATTTGGTGTACTGTTTTTTTTTTTTTTTTTACCAATGTGTAGGACAGAGCAATGGTCGAGCTTTGGAGTTGCCAATTGTTTGACCATTCAGATACATAATCAAAGTCGCTTTGAAGGACGGTCTGCAGTGATTTAAAACTTCTTCTGATCTTCAGTATCTGGTATCAGATTTCCCTAGAAGATTGATTGGTCTTACACAGGAGCGAAATCCTGCCTAGACAGCACAATATTTTAAATTTTGGGGTGTTCAACCATGAGCTTTTAAAAGCATTTCTTTTTCCTTACATGGACACACCATGCCTTTGCAGATCTTACAGTTGGGGTGGAATAAAACAACAGATTTCAAAATGCGTCTTGGCATGACGAGGGCTGGCCATTAAAAAGGGATGTTTTGAAATGTTTTCTCTCTCTCTCTCTCTCTCTCTCTGACATGATTCTTCTGGAATTAACAGTTGGCTAAGAGAGTGACCTCTATGAGACTAAAACCAAAACAATATATATGAAAAACAGCTGGTTGGTCTTCTTTTAAGCCATCTTTGTTGTGTAGCTTGGAGAGAAACGACATTCCAGAATGGTGATGTCAACATTGTAGAGTTGGCAGTCAAGAGGAATATCCCAAAATACCCATAAGCCATCAAATGGCTGGGGTCTGAACAAGGGGCAGGATCCAACATCAAGAAACAATGCTTCAGGATGAGGACAAGGATGTATCTTCTGTGGTTGTGAGAACCTCCTTAAAAGAGGTACATCTTTAACAGAGTTAGATGTCAGTAACATGGTTTGGAGAAACTACATGTGTGAGTTAGAGAGACAACCACAGGTTGGATGAATATTGGGCAAATATAAAAAAAATTGGTTGGAGGAAATGATCAAACAACAGATAAAGCCAGAGCTATTTCTATTGGGCATACTAACAGGGAACTATAATAAGAAAACTCAGTACTTGATGCTTCATGTAATAAGAGCAGTGAGAATTAGCTATGCACAAAATTGGAAAAACATAAATAAACGCACAGGGGAAATGGTAATAAGGAAAATTCTTGATTGTGCTGAAAAGGACAGGTTGACGATGGAAATTAAAGATAAAGGAGAATCAGAATATTATTTGGGATATATGGTACAATTGGTTAGATAAGAGATGCAAAGATTAGAAAACTACAATGAAAGATGATCAAAGTACTAGAAACAATATGATAATAGTTAAAAATATAGAAATAGATATATAGAATTATAGGAATAAACAAGATAAATATAGCAATAGCTATTGAATACTGCTTTATAGTGCTTTACAGCCCACTCTAAGTGGTTTACAGAGTCATCTTGTCCCCAACAATTTGGGTCCTCACTTTACCCACCTCGGAAGGATGGGTCAGCCTTGAGCCTGGTGGGATTTGAACTGCCAAATTGTAGGCAGCTGGCTGCAGCAGAAGTAGCTTGCAGTACTGCACTCTAGCCGCTGTGCCGCAGAGGCTCCTGTGTTGTATACAAATATGGTATTGTATAAAGAAAAGCTAAATGGTTGAACATAGAAGGTATAATAGAATGCATAATGTATAACATTGATAAAACCAGTATATCGCGGCTGTAAAATTGAAGCTGCAATACAAAACGAAGAAAACGTATAATAAAACTTTATATTTTTGAAAAAAAGATGTTTGATGTAGGCATGGATACTCTGTCACCACCAGTCTTAACACAAAGGTCCACCTTTCCAGGATCATGTAGAAAAGTATTCAGTTCTTGATGAAGGTCTACAACCTTTATCCATCCACTCCTAAACTTCTTGGGATCCAAGCATGGCCCCATCCTCCCCTGGCCTATCCTTGAAAAAGAATTGCTTTTCCGTGATGTTGAAGACAACCTTTCTCTTAGTCAGCGTACACATCATGCTACGTTGACCAACTAGTTGGGAAAGTGGGAGTAGATCAGCAGTGGGATCCTACCTGTTCCACTACCAGTTCAGCTATCATGGACGCACACCTAACGCGCATGCAGCTTTCCCCACACCAGCTGAGGCCTGCAGCGCCAATCAGCTGAGAGGATAGAGGAGAAAAAGCGCAAGGGTCGGTGGGAGGGCCATTCCTGCACTTTTCTTTCTCCCAACTCAGCTGATTGTCTTTTTCCTCCACTCAGTTGATTGTCGGAGGCTTTTTTTTAACTACCGGTTCCACTGAACTGGGTCGAACCGGTAGAATACACCACTGGAGTAGATCAACTGGAAAGGTGTCATGCCCCTGTCGGAGTCTGATTCCGAGGGGGAGGTTGAATAGCTGACAGGGAGTGGAAGTGTGGCTCCAGTGGCTGTGGAGGAAACTGGGGAAGGGTACAGCCTGGCTGGGCATTCAGAAAAAGACCCAGGCCCACCCTGGGGCACGCAGGGAGGAATGGATAAGGGAGCAATGTGGGTTATGGGGGAGGAAAAGGCCCTGATTCCCTTCATTAGCTGGGAAAACAGGATATAAAAGGTGTTTGCGCACAGCACCTTGCTGGAAGCAAAGCGTGCATTATCTTTGTTTGTCAAGTCCTATCTGGGTTCTGGCATCCTCCCAACTGTGTGTGTCTCCTTATCTTTTGAAGTCTGCAATTCCTTATCCTGCCCTGTCTCATTAATTGCTGCAGCGTAGATTGTGTTGGATTTTTATTTATAATTTAGATGTACTTTGGGTTTGGACTGAATTTCTTCCCTTTAAAAACTGTTCTTGGGAGAGTTTTTTTTCTCCAGATAACTGGACATTGGGGGCCAAGTTGGAGTAATTAAAGGGGCTTTACCTACTTTTGTGACTTTGTTGCTTTTGTGCCACGCCCCGGGACATCACAACAGGTTCTCACTGGAGGAAAGGTCCCCCTTGGCTTTTCAGCTCTTTGGATTTCAAGGAAGGAGTCGGTCTTTCTCAATCTTTGAGGAGGTGACCCAGATTTTCAAACAGGAAGTGACATCTTTGGGGCCTTCAGAAGGACATGTTCATGATCCCAGAAACGGGAGGGCACCTCCGTTTGAGCACTTTCATTTAAGGGGCAGGTTGAGTTTCAGTTTTGCTTGCAAGAGAGGACAAATAAACCCGAGAGTCACAAGATGCATCTCGTCCTTCCTCCCCAAGTTTCCATGCGAGAGAAACGCTCCCAAGATGTGCATCTCGCCACTGCGTGATGGAGCAAGCGAGGGAACCAAATTGCCAATCCTCTCATCATGTGCCTCACCTCTGCTTGTGGGTTATCTTTTCGGTTCGTCCCTCCCTCCATTTCCTTCCTTTGCATCCGGATTCTTCTGAAAGGGACAAAAATCTGTCGTCTTCTTTTCCGCCGTGGCTGTGGGTCGAGCATTGCCTTGTAGCTTTTGGGCATTGGCTTTCTCTGTTATTTTTTGATGGTGCAATGCTTCCAACGGTGCGTTGCAACATCAAATCAAATAGGACCACGCTAACCAAGAACCACTGTTGATCTCTTAGGGTGTTGCAAAGGCCTAAACCTTATAGGCGCGTTGATGGGTTAAATTCTGGTTTAGTAGCAGCAGGCAACACATTCACATCTTCGTTCAGCTTTGCATTGTCACAAACCACAAATAGTAATTTAGAGCAGTGGGGGAAACCGACTTTTGTTGTCAGTGCAATTTGAATTCTTTTTTTTTTTCTCTCTCTCTCTGTCTCCCTTTCTTTTCTTTCGTTTCCTGTCTCCATCTTTCTTTCTTTGTCTCCCTCTATCTATCTCTTATTTTTTTTCTCTGTCCCCCTCTTTCTTTCTCTGTCTCCCTCTTTCTTTGTCTCCCCTTTCTTTCTTGTTTCTGTCTCCCTCCTTTCTTTCTTTCTCTCTGCCTTCCTTTTGCTTTCTCTTTCTTTCTTTCTTTCTTTCTTTCTTTCTTTCTTTCTTTCTTTCTTTCTTTCTTTCTTTCTTTCTTTCTTTCTTTCTTTCTTTCTTTCTTATCTGATCCAACCCCACTTAAAGCTTCTATAAGTCTCCTCCTCTCCAATTTGACCATTTTCCCCCTTGGCCAGCTGCATCTTTTTCTTGATATGGGCAGTTGGAGGTTTCTCTTCCCCCCCCCCCCCCCCCACTTTGCTTTTTCAGCAAAACACTCAAGGAAATAATGGTGCGAAATGAGTCGTTCCAGAACATGGTTCGGCCTGAGCTAACAGGAGGCGGGGAAAATGGGTGTTATTGTGAAGTACGTGCTCTCGTCTGAGAGCAGTAGATTGACAAGAATTACTATATACAGACACAGGTCGAATTACAACAGTTCATTTCGTGACTGCAGCGACAAAAACACTGAATAAAGTGACAAACGACCGTTTTTCACACTTACGACCGTTGTAGCATCCCCATGGTTGCATGGGGACGCCTGCAACTCTCATGTTTATCACAGTTGTACCTCCTCACTTCACAGCTGCATTACTAACCAAACAGCTGCAGCAATTCCCCTGGACAACTGCGACAGGAAAGGCCATAAAACGGTTCAAAAAACAACTCCCTCGCTTTAGCAATGGAAAATTTAGGGCTCAGTTGTTGTCATATTATGTACGACGCTGTCTGTCCTTCCAAGAAGGATCCTTGCATTTCTTCCCAAGATTCAAATGTTCAGATGAAGCTGGAGCCAGTTTGCATCTCTTTTGTTTTTGTCTCCCTTTCCACCCCCCAGGGAAGAAGTTCAGGAGAATTGTGTCCGCTGGAAGAAGAAATTTACCTTCATCTGCAAAATGAGTGCCAATCCCACCACAGGACTCCTGGACCCCTGCATTTGCCGAGTCTCGGTCCGCAAAGTGAGTTTGTTCTGACCAAGACTCCCTGAGACAGTAACAATTGCACACTGTTCCCCAAAACCTTATTTTTTTTATTATTTCAATGGCTGTGAATCCATTCGAGACTTCAGTTCCCATATGGCTGTGCTGGCTCATGAGATATGGGCCTTAGGTCAACCTTTGGGTTCTTCTGCTTGCGGACTGATGGAGTATCGGCGTTCTGGAGCTCCATGCAAGACTTCAGTTCCCATATGGCTGGCTTGGCCCATGAATTAAGAGCCTTGGCTTCCACCAAGCTATGGCCTTGCACGTTGAATCTAAGATCTTCTAAAGAATCCATAATTAAAAGCAGCAAATTTACCAGGCCTTCAAAACTCAACATCTCAAGAACTTCCCTACAATGGACTTGAGATTGCTCCTCCTTTGAAGTGGTTCTTGGGAGCCTTTTAAACATAGCTGCCTTTGCTCCTGTGGCTTAAACTAGAATGTTTTCATAAAACTGACTGGCTTAGTGTGACAAATTTAGCTTAGTGTGGCAAATTTAGGCTTGTTCTGACCAAGGCTTCCTGAGACAGTAACAATCACATGCTGTTCCCAAAAACCTTGTTTTTATTATTTCAATGGCTGTGAATTATATGCATTCATAGCCCATAATGAGTCCCAAACTGTTTATGAATAGTCCAACAGAAGTTCTGCCAGAGTCTTTCAGGATAAGGCTGATAAGCACCCACCTTTATCTCCCTTGAAATGCTGCCAACAACTAAATTGCAAAGCTAAACAGAGCACAAAGTCAAAACAGAGCTTCAGAGTTTTAAACCGACCAGAATGAACAAAGTTGCTTCCTGCAAAGGCTCATGTCCCTTTGCTCCTCCTTTATGTTTTATGGGAGGGGCCAATCATCTCCAAGCCTTACTCCCAAGTCGCCCCTTTTGTCTTAACTGTTCTTGCTTTCTGGCAGCTCTGCGCTAGCAGGGCGAGGAGGTTGTCTCATCCTCTTCCTGGAAAGATTGACCCTCCTGCCCAAACTTCTAAGAAATCCTTAAAAATTTCCCTCCAAGTACCAAATAATAAAACAAAACAGCATCCCCCTTTTTTTGGGGGGGGGGACCCTCATTTGCGTTTCTCTTGAGTCCTTCTTTGTAAACTGACTTTCTCTTTCTTTTGTGGCAGGAACTGAAAGGAGGAAAAGCCTATTCCAAGGTAAGAGGACACATCAGGCCACCCAGAGCAAAGTTAGATGATGATCCTGTCTGGGTTTGCAAAGTTAAACAAGCCAACTTTGCACAAAAGTCTCCCAAATCTCCCTTTTAACCATCTTTGCCCCAAACCAGAATTTGGGAGTGGATACCTGTACGTTGTACTGTAAGTTTTAAAGTAATCTTGGGGTGAAGAGTTTAAAATACCACGAGAGATCGAAACGTTATCTAAAACCTGGGGGGAAATAGCAAAAGGTTTCTGAACGTCCAGTGTGAGATGCTTCCTTCCGGCCCAAGACTGATCCCACCACCACCAAAATCTTGTTCAAACATGTTACAAGGAGTGAAGCTCTTTTTTTTTAACCACAGTTTAGACACCCTGATGGGAGAAAACTGCAGGCTAGGCCACTGGAGACGAAGATGCTAATGGATATCAGGGCCAGCCCTGGTTTGATTAAACCCATCACTTCTAGACAGCAGCAATAACAGAAGACTCAGGTCTCAAACAGGAATCTGGCCTGAAACAGAAGCCTTTACGGGCCAGTTAACCCTGGCCTGGCTCTTTGGCCCAAGACTATTTATAGTTCTCCCCTAAAAATAAGACAAAGTATAAAATATGAGATTTAAAATTCCGGCATAATTCATTGCTCAGGACAAACGTACTCTAAAGACAGGTGTGTTTTTTTCCGTCAGCTTGGCTGAGGACATCAGAGGTTTGTCATGTAAGGACAACCTGTCCCCTGTACAGTGAAGCATTCAAATTGTTCTAATGTTGCACACCAGTAATTTTACCGGTTGTAAAATACTGAATTAGATAGATAGATAGATAGATAGATAGATAGATAGATAGATAGATAGATAGATAGATAGACAGACAGACAGACAGACAGACAGATAGATGTTTAGATAGAGATAGATAGATAGATAGATAGATAGATAGATAGACAGACAGACAGTTAGATAGATGTTTAGATAGAGATAGATAGATAGATAGATAGATAGATAGATAGATAATGAGATAGAGATAGATAGATAGATAGATAGATAGATAGATAGATAGATAGATAGATAGATGATTAGATAGAGATAGATAGGTAGATAGATAGAGACAGACAGACAGACAGTTAGATAGTTAGATGTTTAGATAGAGATAGATAGATAGATAGATAGATAGATAGATGATTAGAGAGAGACAGACAGACTGACAGATAGTTAGATGTTTAGATAGAGATAGATAGATAGATAGATAGATAGATAGATAGATAGATAGATAGATAGATGATTAAATAGAGATAGATAGATAGATAGATAATTAGAGATAGATAGATGATTAGATAGAGAGAGAGACAGACAGACAGACAGATAGATGTTTAGATAGAGATAGATAGATAGATAGATAGATAGATAGATAGATGATTAGAGAGAGAGAGAGAGAGACAGACAGACAGACAGTTAGATAGTTAGATGTTTAGATAGAGATAGATAGATAGATGATTAGAGAGAGAGAGACAGACAGACAGTTAGATGTTTAGATAGAGATAGATAGATAGATAGATAGATAGATGATTAGATAGAGAGAGAGAGAGACAGACAGACAGACAGATAGATGTTTAGATAGAGAGAGAGACAGACAGACAGACAGTTAGATAGTTAGATGTTTAGATAGAGATAGATCGATAGATGATTAGAGATAGATGATAGATAGATAGATAGATAGATAGATAGATAGATAGATAGATAGATGGATGATAGTGTTTTATCTGTAAAACATCACATATAATTTGGCACATCGGCTAAGAGAAACAGGAAGTGGGTTTCATGCAAAATTGTGTGCAATTCTGCCACTCGGTTGCCGAATTGCTCATAGGCTCATGGTCTAAAGATAGGTTTAAATGTGGGTTTTTGCAGCTGTGGGAAGAGGGGAAACTGCAGGAAATGTCTACCTCCATCAGCCCCGGCCTGTTTTTGTGGGTCTCTTGCAACACAATATAATGGACTGCCATTTGTCAGAAATGATGTAGGGTCTCCCACTTGGGCTGGGGGTTGGACTAGATGACCTACAAGGTCCCTTCCAGCTCTGATTATCTGTTATCTGTTAATGCATCTAGATAAAGGTAAAGGTTCCCCTCACACATCCGTGCTAGTCGTTTCTAGCTCTAGGGGGCGCTGCTCATCTCCGTGACAAAGCCACAGAGCCAGGGCTGTCCAAAGACGTCTCCGTGGTCTCCTGTGGCTGGCAGGACTAAATGCCGAAGGCGCGCGGAACGCTGTTACCTTCCCACCAAAGGGGTCCCTATTTTCCTACTTGCATTTTTTTTTTTTTTACATGCAGAAGATGGGACGAGTATCGGGAGCTCAATGCTAGGGATTTGAACCGCTGAACTGCCGACCTTTTTGATGAACAAGCTTAGCCACTGAGTCCCACCACCTTTGAAAAGCCACAAATGGACAACCTGGATTCTATGGCCAATCCACATTTCCTCCTGGAACAAGGGCTCAAGCCCTGGAGCTCCACTGCCAGAAGGAACATCCGTGTCTAGACTAAAAGCTGAATTTGATTGTATTTCTTTGGCCTTGGAAAGGAAGTTAAAATCAAAAACATTTCTCCCCCCTTCCATTCTTTTTCTAGTTGTGCCTTTAATCAGTTTGTCTCACCTTCCATTAGAGCAGGGGTCTCCAACCTTGGCTCCTGGAAGCCTGGCGGACTTCAACTCCCAGAGTTCCACAGCCTGGCTGTGGAATTCTGGGAGTTGAAGTCCGCCAGGCTTCCAGGAGCCAAGGTTGGAGACCCCTGCATTAGAGGAAAGAAGGGGCCCCTGAAGAATGTCTTGACCATCCTAGAACTCTCAAAGAGTCCTCCTGTAACTAGGTTAGTTAGGCCTTTAACTAGGTTACTCCTGTAGCCTAAGGATGTGGTGGCTCAGTGGCTAAGATGCTGAGCTTGTCGGATCAGAAAGGCCCAGCGGTTCGGCGGTTTGAATCCCTAGCGCCATGTCACGGAGTGAGCTCCCGTTCCTTGTCTCAGCTTCTGCCCACCTAGCAGTTCGAAAGCACGTAAAAAATGCAAGTAAAAAAATAGGGACCACCTTTGGTGGGAAGGGAACAGCGTTCCATGCGCCTTCAAAGGCGTTTAGCCGTGTCAGACGCATGACCACGGAGACGTCCTCGGACAGCACTGGCTCTTCTTCGGCTTTGTAACGGAGATGAGCAGCGCCCCCTAGAGCCGGAAATGACTAGCACGGATGTGCAAGGAGGGGAACCTTTATCTTTTAACCTAGGCCTGTTGATACATGGAGATACCGTGCTTTTCACTGTCATTAACGGTTGACTGAAATCCCCATACAGGGAGTCCTTGACTTACAACCACCATTGAGCCCCAGATTAATGTTCTTAACCGAGACGTTTATTAAAAGTGCATTTTGCTCCATTCTACCTCCTTTCTTGACCCCGTTGCTAAGTGAATCACTGCAGTTATGGTTGTTAAGCGAATCCGGCTTCCCCGTTGACTTCGCTGGTTGGAAGGTTACCATAGGAGATCGCATAACCCACCCCAAGGGGAACGCTGCAACCGTCGTAAATGTGAACCAGTGTCCCAATTTTGATCAGGTGACCTCAGGGAGGCTGGAACGGTCATAAGTGAAAAACGGCCCTAGTTGCTTCTTTCATTGCCATTGTGAACGGTCACTGAACGGACTATCGTAAGTCAAGGACTACCTGTGTGTGTGTGTGTGTGTTGTAACCTGCCTGGAGATGCTTCAACCTGGCCCCCCTAAGAAAACCAAACCAATTTTCATCCCCAACTCTCCATTCTTCCTCTCTTCCCGGGCTGGTGGCATGGATCCTGGGATGAGCCTAGGACAAAGAGTGCCTTATTACATTTGTGTACATATACATGGGAGTGAACTTTTTCCACTTCACTGACCTGGCATGTTCTTGGTTATGCAACCTTTCCCGAGCGAGTTAACGCTTCCCTTGCCAGGCTGATGATAATCCTGGTTCTTTCCCAGGAAGATCAGGGCTCTCTGGAAAACGAGGTCAAGGTTAGGATGGGGAAATGAATAGAGAGTAAAGTAGAGTAGAATTAGAATAGTATTAGAATAGGGTAGGAGAGGACAGAACAAGAACAGAACAGAATAGAATAGGGGAACAATAAAACTAGGATAGGACAAGAACAAAACAGAGGAACAGAATAGAACTAGAATAGAGTAAAACAAGGATAGGACAGGACAAGAACAGAACAGAGGAATGGAATTTAATAGAACAAAACAAGATTAGAATAGGACAGAACCAGAACAGGATAGGACAAAGGAACAAAATGAAACTAGAATAGAACAAGGATAGGATAGAACACAGAATAAAATAGACAGAACAGAACAGAATAAAATACAACAAGGATAAGACAGGAACAGAACAGAACAAAAGAACAGAACAGAATAGAATTAGAATAGAATAAAGTTAGGATAGGACAGGACAAGAACAACAGAACAGAGGAATGGAATAGAACAGAACAAGGATAGGCTTGGAGAGAACAAGAACAGAACAGGATAGAGGAACAGAATAAAATAAAACTAGAATAGAACAAGGATAGCATAGGACAGGACAAGAATAATACAGAATAGAAGAACGGAATGGAACAGTAGAATAAGAATATAATACAATACAATAAGATGGGAGCAGAATAGAACAGAGGAATGGAACTGAATAGAACCAGGACAGGACAAGAACAGAATAGAGGAACGGAACAGAACAGAACAAAATAACAGAGTTGGAAGGGACCTTGGAGGTCTTCTAGTCCAACCCCCTGCCCCGGCAGGAGACCCTACACCCTTTGAGACCAACAGTTGCCCAATCTCTCCAAATGGCTCTTCCTGGAGCTCATGAGGGACGGTAACACCTTTTGATTCGCCTGGGGAACATGCAGCTTTTCACCCTCTTCCGTTGGGCTTTTCCAGCTGGGTTTCACTGACCTGAACTTGGCCGAATTCGCCGGCTCGGGCCTGACCGTCCGATGCTGCCTGTTGGAAGGATACGACACCAAGAACACCAGGCAGGACAATTCCATCCTGAAGGTAAGTCTAGAGGATCTCTGGGTGCAGGGAAAGATGGGGCGGACGGACAGGGGTGGTTGCTGAGAGAAGTGCTAGAGATGCTTTCCCCAAAAAAGGTGTAGCCTCGCAGCGAGATAGGAGGCAAATAAATTTAACAAACAAGCCCAGGTCATCCTCAACTTGCGACCACCACTATAACACCTCTGTTGTTAAGTGAGACATTGGTTCAATGAACTCCCCCCCCCCCCATTTTTACGTTGTTTCTTGCCACCGTTGTTAAGCAAATCTCTGCAACTGATAAGTTAGTTGAGTAGATCCGGCTTCCCCGTTGATTTTCCTTCCCCTGAGACACAGCAACCGTCGTAAGTGCGAGTTGCCAAGCCTCTGAATTACGATCACGTGACCATGAGCATGTGTGTAAGGTTGCAACCTGTCGCACGTGTGAAAAAAGTGGTCGTAAGTCACTTTTTTCAGCACTGTTCTTCAAACGGTCCCTTAATGACTCCCTGCAAGTAAAATATAAATAATAAAATGGCAGCTAGGATGAAATAGAGAACGTACCTAGTAACGAAACCCAGGATAGCAATCGCAATAGCACTTAAGACTGATATACCGCTTTATAGTGCTTTCACAGCCCTCTCTAAGCGCTTTACAGAGTCAGCCTCTTGCCCCCAATAATCTGGGTCCTCATTTGACCCATCTTGGAAGGACGGAAGGCTGAGTCAAGCCTTGAGCCTGGTGAGAATTGAACTGCTGGCAATGGGCAGAATTAGTCTGCAGTACTACATTGTAGCCACTGGATACCGAGGGAGGGAGGGAGGGAAGGAAGGAAGCAAGCAAGGAAGGAAGGACAGCAATAGCTTTACCCAGGGATGGAAGGGTGAGTCAATCTTGAGCCGGTCAGGATCGAACTGTTGGCCGTGGTCAGAGTTTGTATCTGGTGCTGCATTCTAACCACTGCATCACCATGACAGGGAAGGAAGGAAGCAATATCAATAGCCATCAGACTTATATACCGCTTTATAGCGCTTTCACAGCCCTCTCTAAGCAGTTTTACAGAGTCCGCCTCTTGCCCCACAACAATCTGGATCCACATTTTACCCACCTCGGAAGGATGGAAGGTTAAGTCAACCTCGAGCCTGGTGGGATTTGAACTGCCAAATTGTAGGCAGCTGGCTGCAGCAGAAATAGCTTGCAGTACTGCCCTCTAACCACTGCGCCACAGAAGCTCCAAGGATGCTGGTACCTTGTTTATTCTGGACAAGGGAGCATGCTTTTTTTTTTATTTATTCACTTTTTTTGTATTTCTTAACACCCTCTGAAAGGGGCCTGTCTCTTCTTTTGCACCTCATTTTTACTAAAATGTTGAAACTGGGACATAAAAACCAATAATGCAAGTAAGGAAGGAAAAAAGGAAAGGAAATGGAAGACAAAGCCAAAAAAAAAAAAGAACCAAGGGAAGGCCGGGTGGAAGTTGAGGAAAAATAGAGGGGAAAGGTAATCGCTTGGTCACAGGTTCTGTTCACAATCCATAACCTGTGTGTGTATGTGTGTTTGTGGGTGCAGTTTTATCACACTCTTCCTTGTCTAGATTTCCACTCCAAAGATTGTTTAGCAGATATAACAGCTTGGTGGTGGGGGGGTGGGAGGTAGAAAATGTCTTTGAGTTACGGAAGTTGCTCAGTTGGCCAGATATCAGAAATAATAGAATGACAGTGTTGGAAGGGACCTTGGAGGTCTTCTAGTCTAACCCCTGCTCAAGCAGGAAACTCTATACCATTTGTGGACAAATGGTCATCCAATCTCTTCCTCAAAGCCTCCACTGTTGGAGCATGCACAACTTCTGATGGCAAGCAGTTCCACTGATTAATTGTTGTCATTGAAAGGAAATTTATCTCTAGTTCTAGGTTGCTTCTCTCTTTGATGAGTTTCCATCCATTGCTTTTTGTCCTGCCTTCAGGCGCCTTGGAGAATAGGTTAAACACTCTCTCCGGGTCCTTATCGAGAGCCCCTGGGTTTTAATTCATTTATTTGGCCTGCTTTATTTTTATTTTCCTTGCAGATTGTTTTTCATGAGTTCCTTTTCCTTCTCTCTCTCTCTCTCTCTCTCTCTCTCTCTCCCTCCCTCCCTCTTCTTCTCTCTCTCATTCCTCCCATCTCTGTCTTTGTTTCCCCCTCTCTCTCTCCCTCTGAATTCTCTCCTTCCTCTCCCTCTCTTTCCCTCTTTCTCTCATTCTCTCTGTCTCTCCCTCCCTCCCTCTGTCTCTCTTCCTCTCCCTTTCTCCTTCTCCCTCTCTTTCCCTCTCTTCCCTCCTTTCTTCCTTCTTTCTTTCTTTCTTTCTTTCTTTCTTTCTTTCTTTCTTTCACAGGTGACGATTGGCATGTCCCTCTTATCCGGAGACCCTTGTTTCAAAACGTGAGTCTTTGGGGAAGCTTAAAACCCTTCAGGGAGGGCGTTTCAAAGGCTAGGATATCTCCATAGCCCCTCTGATACCTTGCTGGTAGCAACCACCAGCCTGGGTTGGGGAAGATTGGAAAGGAGAAAAACAGAAAGAGGATCCAACCTGGGTTGGTCTCCAGAACCGGAGCTTTCGTCTTCCGAGTTTTCCTGCTGGAGCCCATCTTCAGGGAATTTTTGCTCCAGCAGAGTGTTCTGAACTCACCCCCGCAATGCACAGATTCAAATTTTGCTGCTACTAAGATGGTTGGGCGAGCAGGGACAAAAACAGCCAGAGATTGAAGCCTGGGCGAACATGCCCCTTGTCAATCAAAAGGAGTGCTGATTTAGCCGCAGCCTTACAAGTACTTAGAAGGTACTTGATAGATCAGAAAACACTCCAGAGGACGAACATCATTGCCCAGAGGATCATTGGTTTCCATCTCCCCTCTTTGGAAGAGTTTTATAGCTCCTGCTGCCTTAAGAACGTTCAAAACATTCTCAAAGATCCATCTCATCAAAAGGGCACCCTTTTTTTTTTGGAACTATTACCATCTGGTAATAGATGGACAATAATAAAAACAAGGACAAATAGGCTGAAAAACAGCTTCTATCCCAGGGCAGTAGCTGTTGAATTCTACTGTATAGTGCAATATTAGTGCAATATCAGGGGTTTTTCGATTTAATTGCATAGGGTGTGTGTTTGTGTTTTATGTTCATAGCCGTAATGTACACTGAAGATGGTATTTAATTCCATTGCAATGACAATGAAGCAAACTAAAGGTTAGCAATCAAACAACAACCAACTATTTAAAAGCCAGCCATCCTCACACCCCAGTCAACCTCTAAAAAGCCGCACGCAACCAGGCACCATATAAATACCACACACAGAACAGCACACACTCCCCGAGGGATGGGCGCTGTAGCACAAATCCAAGAACTCGGAAGACTTAAAACCTTTGGTCCCAGTAACCAAACTGATTGAACCCTGCAACATTATCCCAGGGCACCTAGATTTGCGAAAAATAAAAGAGTTTTTTTTTTAAAAAAAAATGTTGAACAAAGCAACAGGTATGTGGTTGTTGACTTTCCAAGGAGTTGGCTGCTGATTAGCTACCAGCCTCTCAGGCGTACCTGGCAGGGGTGTGGCATGCAGTAGGCAAAAGGTGCTGGCAATTCCATACCGGTAACCAAGGCAGCAGGAAAAGAAACACACCTGTTGAGTAGGTGTGTGTGTGTGGGGGGGTATTTGCAAGACCTTGTCACCAGCTTGGTTGAAGTCCACCGGTGTCCCAATGGTGTGTAAGCAAGGGTGGGATTCAAATTTTTTAACAACCGTTTCTGTGGGTGTGGCTTAGTTGGTGGGCGTGGCTTGGTGGTCATGTTATTGGCTGGGCTTGGCCAACTCAATATCACTCACATCGAGGCATACATCTCCTCGCCTGGCCTCTCGTGACTGTGGGGATGCTGCAACAGTCGTAATTGTGAAAAACAGTCATCGGTCAGTTTTTTCAGAAAAGCGCCATTGTAACTTTGAATGGTCACTTCACACAAGCAAAGTACCAGCAAAGGAGGGGGAAAAAACTCCAGAGACGTTCCTGAGACAGGAAATCTAGTCCTGCCCAAGAATGTAATAAGGGTTAACAGAGAGGCAGTTTCTGTAAGCAACACCAGAATGTTTCCTTCCTGCTTTCCTTACAGGATTAGCCCAGTAATTTCTTCTAACAGTCGGTTCTCCGAACTGCTTAGAATGGTAACAACTGGTTCTAGCGAATAAGTGTGAACCTGTAGAATCCCACCCCTGTGTGTAAGGCTAAAAAACACCTTTTGAAATTATGGGGGGAAGAAAAGAGGAAATTTCAACCTATTCCCAGGTTGCTCGGTTGCCAGTGCTTTTATATTTCCATCTTCAATCCAAGATTTCTGCTGTTGGGTGGTTGGTTTTATTTTTATTCTCCCCTCCTCAAGAATTCTGGTTAAATTTGGGGCTTTCTTAGGCAGCCCTCTCGTTCCACCTTCTGCTCTCTGTCCAACTTTCACCTGGCTGGATCTTCAATTATTTTATTCGTTTATTTGTATCCCGCTTTGATTATTTTTTGCAAATAACTCAAGGCAGTGAATACACCCAACACACCTTCCTCCTGCTCTTTTCCCCACAACAACAACAACCCTGTAAGGTGGGTAGGGCTGATAGAGAGGGACTGGCCCAAAGTCACTCAGCCGGCTTTCATGCTTAAGGTGGTACTAGAATCAGCATCTCCTAGTATTGGTCCAAAGTCAAGCAGCTGTAGGACAGCACTAAAACTCACCCTCTCCTGGTATTGGTCTAAAGGCATCCAGCCAGCTTTCATGCCTAAGGCAGCACTAGAACTCACCATCTCCTGGTGATTGGTGCAAGATCACCGAACTGACTTTCATGGCTAGGGCAGAACTAGAATTCACAATCTCCTGGTAATTGGTGCAAGATCACCGAACTGACTTTCATGGCTAGGGCAGAACTAGAATTCACAATCTCCTGGTGATTAGTCCAAAGTCACTCAGCTGGCTTTCATGGCCAAGGCAGGAACTAGAACTCACCATCTCCTGGTGAAGTCAGCCAGCCAGCTTTCATGCCTAAGGCAGAACTAAAACTCACCACCTCCGGGCGATTGGTTCAAAATCACCCAGCTTGCTTTCATGCCTAAGGCTAGACTAGAACTCACCGTCTCCCAGTTTCTAGCTTGGTTTCTTAGCCACTCAATCAACACGGTTGTGCAAGACGGCCATCCCAGCCTTATTCTTTCCAATAATAAGCCCTTTTCTGCCTTTTGCAGGCCACCTTCCACGGCCAAATCCGTGGCCATCCCAGGACAAGACTCGAGCCTGGAGCTCACCTGCAAAGGGGAAGGAACCAGCCAGACTGTAACTCCCAGCATCAATGCAGCGTCTTCGATCGGTTCCGTCCGTCAGAACAAGCCCAGGGCCACCATCCTGGGGTCAGGTATGAACCAAGGGGGATTTCCTTACACGGTCCCAAATTTGGGAGAGAAAGATTCAAAATTGGAAGGGATTAAGTCACTTACACAGTTCTCCTCCTTCCTCCCTCCCCGCCCCCCAATGCAAAAATGGGGTCTAAATTTTTAATAGCTTTGGTTTAGAGTCTAGACCTATAAGGGATGCGGTAGCTCAGTGGCTAAGATGCTTAGCTTGTAAATCAGAAAGCTCAAAACTTTGGTGGTTCGAATCCCTAGCGCCGTGTCACAGAGTGAGCTCCTTGTCCTTGTCCCGTTCCTTGTCCAGCCAATCAAGACACAAAAAAAGCTTTATTAAAGCTTTTAATTATTATTATTATTATTTCTTTTCCAGGGGCTTTAGAAGAACCAGACCAGAACTTATCAAGTCCAGAAGAAGTGTTTCATTCTGGCCACTCGCGAAATTCAAGCTATGCTAGCCAACAATCCAAAATCTCTGGTCAGTGTCCATCCCACCAAAAGCTGAGTCTTCATAAGCCGATCAGAGTGGAGGTCTAATTTCTAACGGTCTTTTTCCCAGGCAGAACCAGACCTAAAACAAAATGATAAATTTTTACAAATGCAATAGTAATTCTTTAAATTTTTGATTTTTTTTTTTTATCCTAGCTTAACCAGGAAGGTTTTCATTTTCTTTTTACTACTGAGGTGGCGATGTTTAATAAATACACTTAAGTCCATCCATTTATGGCATCCATATAGGATACTGAGTCCCCTTCCAAATTGGGTATTTATCTGCCCTTTCTATCATGAATATTTGAAAAACTATTTTTTGTTCCTAGTTTTTTTTTTTTTTTTTTTTTTAAATTTATTTTAGTTTTTACTCAGGGGTCATTGGAGTCAGATTTGGCATACAAGTTATTGTTATTTTTTAAAGAATGATATTTCTTTTATTCTAGCTAAGCCAGCAAGAATTGTTAGTTTTTGTCGTTGTGGTTTTTTTATTGGGGTGTTTAATCGATAAATATACACTATTGCTGTAAATTTGGGATATTCACAGCCCAAGGCATTCTGATGGAGAATTAGTACCGCTTTAATAAAGCCTTAGTAAGGCCACACTTGGAATACCGCATCCAGTTTTGGTCACCACATTACAAAAAAAGAGGTTGAGACTTTGGAAAAAGAAGAACTGGACTGCAAAGAAGAGCAACAAAGATGATTAAAGGCCTGGAGACTAAAACAAATGAAGAACGGCTGCAGGAGTTGGTTTTGGCCAGTCTAGAGAAAAGAAGGACTAGAGGGGACATGAGAGGAGTATTCTAGTATTTGAGGAGTTGCCACAAAGAGGAGAAGGTCAATTTTATTCTCCAAAGCACCAGAGAAGCAGGACAAGAAACAGCGGATGGAAAGCAGTCAAGGAAAGAAGCAACCTGGAATTAAGGAGAAAACTTCCTAATAGTGAGGACAATTAACCAGTGGAACAGCTTGCCACCAGAAATCATGGGTGCTCCATTACTGGAGGTTTTTAAGAAGAGACTGGACAGCCACTTGTCTGAAACAGTATAGGTTCTCCTGCTTGAGCAGGGGGCTGGACTAGAAGACCTTCAAGGTCTCTTCCAGCTCTATTCCGACTGAGTTGCTGTTAAATGGAGAGGGAGGTGGCTAAATTCATTAGGATTGGTTTATCCCACATGATAATCGGTTTATCTTATTAGTCCTGAAGACTAAAGATCACCTCTGCAGGGAAAGTAGCTTGTTTTCAAGTCTCAGGTAACATCAGAAGAAGATGTCCATCTCCCGTCTCCTGCTAAGGACCTTCAGGTGTTCTTCCGGTGGGCCATGTTGGGAACAAAATGCTGGGTTCAGATGGTTCCCGGCCTGCCCGTTGACGTTGCCCTGATGTTCTCATTTGCAGGATACAGCACTGAGCACTCCAGATCCTCCAGTCTGTCGGACCTGACCCACCGTCGGAACACGTCCACCAGCAGCAGCGCCTCTGGAGGTCTCAGCATGACGGTCGAATGCCCGGAGGGCGAACGGGAGCACAGATTGGAGAAGCCACCAAGACCCCCCAGGCCAAACCTTTTGTCAGACAGATCTTCTCGGTAAGTACAGTGAGATGGAACGGCAGAAAGAGAACAGTAGTGGGATCCTACCTTAGTCACTACCAGTTCGAGGGAGGATCGCATGTGTGTGCGTGCCCCTAACAAGCCAATCGGCTGAGAGGATGAAGAAACAAAACATTAGGAGCGATCCACCCCCCCTCACCTGTTCTGATCAAGGTTTCCCGAGGCCGTAATTTAGCACACATTTAGTTAAAACAACTCTTGTTTTATTTCAACGCTGGGAATTATGTTCATTCCCAGCCCATCATGAGTCCCAAACAGTCCCTCGAGATAAGCACCCACCTTTCTCTCCTTTGAATTGCTACTAAGTGCCAAATGAACTGGGGAAAAAAGCGAAACAAAGTATAAAGTCCACACAGAGCTTCAACTATTAATCCGAACAGAGCAAACGACTTTACTTCCTGCAAAGGTTTCTCTACCTTTGCACTTCCTTTATCCCTTATGGGAGGGGCAATCCCCTCCCAGCCTTACTCCCGAGTCGCCCCTTTTGTTTCAGCTGCTCTCGCCTTCTAGCAGCTCTGCACACTGGGAACAGGTTCCCCCAGGTCCTCTGCTTCACTGCTGCCAGACTCCGGAGACCCCCAAGGCAGCACCCCACTCCCATATGGTCCTGGCCCCATCCCTGCATCGGACGCAAGACCTCATTTGAGTCCTCCCTAGACTCCCGGACTGGTCCCCGTTCTCCCCCACTGAACCAGTAACATACCACCACTGGAGGAGAACATCTCATCCAATTTAAAATAATTCTGGCCATTAAGATCATTTCATTGCAAACACTAGAGTTTTGTTGCCTATTTCCCCCTATCTTTGTTCACCTCTTTTCCTGCAGAAGGAAAAAGGATTCGGTAGAAAGCCACCCCACTTGGGTCGATGACACCCGGATCGACGCAGGTGACATTGTGGAGAAGATCATGCAAAGCCAAGATTTCACCAACGTCAGCAACACCGAAGGTGAGATGTTTCTCCCCCCCCCCCCAAAGAAACTTCCTTCCAGTTGTCCTTCGCCCCTCGTGCAGCCTTCCAACTTTCCAACTTCACCTTGAACTGCCTTGAACTTCACCTCCCAGAATTCCTAAGCCTTGTCTGTGGGATTCTGGGATTGAGAGCCCAAACCCCTTGGCAGGCGTTCATTTGTTAGGTACAAGCAACCAGAGCCCACTCGTAAGTAACTGAAGAAAGCAACTTTATTGTTTTCTGCCTGAGTTACAAGAATCTTTCCAGACTGCTTGCCTTCCCCTGGAAAGGACCAGATTCATAGTTCTTGGGCAAGTTCCAGCTTATGCCTCTTGCAGCTGCGCAAGGATTCCAAGCTAGGTCCCTGTTTGACCCCTCCTTCCAGCCGAGCTGGCATTTTCCCAACATCTTGTAAGAATGCCTTAGTAAGACCACACCTAGAGTACTGCATCCAGTTTTGGTCACCACACTATAAAAAAGAGGTTGAGATTCTAGAAAGAGGGCAGAGAAGAGCAACCAGGAGGATGAGGGGACTGGAGGCTAAAACATACAATGAACGGTTGCAGGAACTGGGCTTGGCTAGTCTATTAAACAGAAGGACCAGGGGAGACATGACAGCAGTCTTCCAATATTTGAAGGGTTGCCCAAGAGAGGAAGGGGTCAAGCTATTTTCTAAAGCACCCAAAGGCCAGACAAGGAACAATGGATGGAAACCAAACAAGGAGAGATCCAACTTGGAAATGAGGAGGAATTTTCTGACAGGGAGACCAATCAATCCATGGAACAGAAGTTGCCTTCGGAAATTGTGGGAGCTTCATCCCTGGAGGCTTTCAAGAGGAGACCGGACTGCCATTGGTCAGAAATGGTGTAGGATCTCCTGTTTAGGTGGGGGGTTGGTCTAGATGACTTAAAAAGTCCCTTTCCAACTCTGTTAATCTAATCTAATTTGCCTTCTGGATATCTCTGCAATTGCACCTTCCTTTTTGTCTTCCAGATAGTAACCTGAGGCTGTTTGTGAGCCGAGATGGCACAACTACCCTAAGTGGGATTCAGCTAGCAAACAGGTACGGTCCTGCAACAGTCGCTTTTCAATACTTGGGGTTTAAGCCTCATTTCTAGGAAGAATGCAGGGTTTTTCTAAGTGTACCTCTGCACACCTGGAGCCCCAAACCGGTCCACGTTTCTTAGTTCCAGTCATTCTTCCTTCCGTTCTTTTTAAACCACACGTTCTTCTATCACAGTGTCTTTTTTTCTCCTGTTTTTTTTCTCCTGCAGAGTCTCGTCTGGAGTTTACGAGCCAGTGGTCATCGAAACCCATTAAATGTGAACTAACCCAGATGGAAACCTGTCTCTACGGTTAGGGGTGGGGTAAGGTCCTTTCCCCCCACCCCACCCCACCCTGTTTTTCTTTCTCCCTTTCTTTTTAATCTTCTCCGCACATAACATTCCGGGCAGGATTTCTCAATTTTTTAATGTTCATTTTTTTTTGCAATCCAAGCACTCCTCCCCTGCCCTGAGGTACTTCATAATTGGGCACTTTATATGGGATCTGGGAAGGTCAGGCCAACAATATTTGGAAGGACACGGGATCGACTTTCTTGCCACGTGCAACAGCTCCCTGGGAGGGATGGCAACTCGGGACGGCTCTCGTTACCGGGCGCCCACAGTTTGGCGAGCGTGGTTTGACCCATCCTTTCTCCACTGCCTAGTCTACACCACCTGTCCCAGAAAAGCCTCCGATTGGAAACACTGCTCGCCACGGCCATTACAAAGATTCAACGGTTGGTTCATCTGCGTCTCTCCTCTCGTGCGTTTATTATCCCTTCCAAGGGCTGATGCTCAAGAAACCGAAGGCCCGATTAACATCACCGCTTCGAACCGGAAGTTATCCTCACACACTGCCTTTCATAGGAAGCCGCTTGTGTGTTTTTGGTCTCAAAAAAACCCCTTTTCAAGCCTCCATGATCCCCGGAAAGCTTTTCAGATGCCGTGTGCAAGTTTAGCTTTTAGCGTAAAGTCCTCCTCCTCTTGCAGGACAAGGAAGGAGAAGGACCTTGGCCAGCAACCAAGCAAGGCGACTCTTGAAGAATCTCAAGACGCGCCCAGGAAAAAGCTTTGGTTTTCCTCAAGGGATACTAACTCTTGACTTTTTCATTATTATTATTTTTTAAAGCCAGTTGTTTTGGATAACACACAAACTGCTGCCAGGTGAGGAGTGCGGAGAGCTCCAAGCCTGTTGGGGGTTTCTGTTTTTGCTTGGTATAGTTACAGTAGACAAATACCCAGTATCAATTCCAACATTGTTGCCTTCTAGACCCAAAACACGTTGGGTTAAGATTCTCCTCGGTTGGGTTTTGATTTGAAGCAGAGGCGTTGAGCGTTGAGAAGGTATGCAGGGCCTCCTTTCTTCCCATCCAAGCATGGGTGGAGAAGGTTCCATCACAACATACCAACATGTTCTCCGTTCGCTTGCTTTCCCATTGAGCGTGTGGAGTCTTGAGCTGAATCCAAACTCCATAAGCAGTGAAATGAGGAGGGTAGCATCAGCCATCGTCACTCAATTGTACGTCCTCAACTAGGTTCTATCACGTTTGGAAGGTGTGGGGAGAAGGGAAAAACTCCCTGGGTTGGTCTTCCCATCAGATGGATGCTTTATTGCCCTCTCCATCCAAAGGTTGAGATTTGTGTAGGAAACACAGCAGGTTTTTTAGGGCTCAGTGCAGAAGATGTGAGCTGGTTTCCCCCATGTTGCGTTCTGACGTTGGGACTTCTGCAAGCGACCTATAGCTTTGTTTCTGTGCAGTTTCATCCTACACATAGGCTCTCCCTCCCATCCTTCACTTGGGGGGGGAGGGGCTCAGAATTTCCTCATTTCAAGAAAACTAACCTGGCCTTGTAGGCATCAATTAAGTCACACACACATTTCGCACGCTTTAGTAATGGCTCGGGGTGTCATCTCCCCCACATGCCTTTAGACTACTGACTTCTAAAACAAGAGTATACAAATGGAACTCAGAACAGGATCAGGAATTGGGCAGAGGAGCTCATGGACATCACAGGCCAGGCCTGTGCTCCCTGGAGTGGTAGCAAGATAGTGGGTGAGAATCTGCCAAAACTTTGGTTCTTCACCCAACCACTGACCACAACGTCCCTCTCCCTCTCGGCTGAGCTAGCCAAGGGTTGTATGAGTTGAAGTCTCCCAACCCAGCTCCAGGCCACTGTGTCGAGCAGTTCAGAGAGCCTCAAACCCTCCCTGGCCAACTCAGGTTGACCCTGGTCTTCAGCAAAAAGAAGAAACTTGGGATAGGTTTAGCACAGGGGTCTTCAAACTTGACAGCTTTAAGACCTGTGGACTTCAACTTCCAGAAATCCTCCTCCAGTCATGTTAGCTCAGGAATTCTGGGAGCTGAAGTCCACAAGTCTTAAACTTGCCAAGTTGGAAAGACACTTGGTCTAGCATCTCCAGGATAGACCTGGAAAACTCCCATCTGGAAGTTGGTAGCCTTTCAAATCTTTCAACCACCACGTCAGAAAAGGTCCTCTGGAGTTTTTCTATAACAGATCCATCACAATTCACAAGTGTGTTCTCTAAGAAGGACCTGGTGAATTGGAAGAAGCCAAAACTGCTTTGAGATACCTCTGTGGGTCTCCAGTGGCCTGTCCTATCACGAATGGGTGAGGCAGAAGAGCTTGATAATATGTTTTTTTTTTTACTTCTCTGGTGGGCTAATTCTGCTGTTTTTAAGATATTGGTCACACCTAGCCAATCACTATCTGTGACAATTAACCTAGAGATCAGTGATGGGATTCACAATTTTTTTTACTACCGGTTCTGTGTCCGTGGCTTGGGTGTGGTGTGGCTTAGTGAGCGTGGCAGGGGAAGGATACCGTAAAATCCCCCTTCCCTCCCCACCCCACTAACCTGCTTTCCAGCTCCGTTCTCCTGTGCGGGGCAACCAAAGGAGACCCAGCTGATCAGCTGGGACTCAGGAGGCAGAGAATAGATAGTGGCAGGGGCAGTCAGAGGTGGCATTGGCCGGTTCTTCAAGCTACTCAAAAATTCCACTACCGGTTCTCCAGAACTGGTCAGAACCTGCTGAATATACCACCTCTGCTAGAGAAGCCATTTGGAAAATGGTTGGTTTTAATTTGACCTCCTTACACCACGGTTAACCTTTCTCCTCCCCTTTTGATTTTTTAAAAAAAATATATTAATTTTGTTGTTGATCAACCCAGCAGGCTGGTGTATGTTGCGAATTTTGGAAGGAGTGGGGTTTAAATCATTGTTTCATTGCTTATAGTATCTGTCAGGCTGTTGTTTTATAATTATGTCAAACTTGAGCAGGGAGGGAGGAAAGCAACAAAAGAGTTTGGGTTTCTCTTAGTTTCTCGCTCGTTGCGTTCCTTCCAACTTTTTTTGGGGGAGGTGACAGGTTTCAACACTCGCCCATCCATCTGGGATCCAAGAACCAAGATTCAGCGAAACATCGGAATGGCATCCCCAACCCGAGCCGTGAAGCCAGCCGGCCAGGAAGAGAACCCAGCTGGCTTCTGTTCTCCTTCCATGCACGGTGCCAAATCCATAGACTTGTTTTGGGCTTGGTTGGTTCTGCAGCAGGAAAAAAAAAAAAACTCTGGAGGGATGATGAAACACACACACACCCTCCAATTTTGCAAAAAAAATAATAAAATGGCAATGAGGCCATGAGAGTATAATTCATTTCCAATGAAGAATTTTACAATGTCATCATTGCAGACAAAGCATCCTTCTATCTCGGTGCAAAATGAGCATGCTTCTCAGTTCTCCCATCGTCCCCCAGCGCCTTCAGAAAATTTAATCCCCTCTTTTTTTTTTTTTTTAATTAACACTTTTTAAAATAGTTTGGGTCTCCACGGTGATCCACACTCAAATGGCTTGCTTGCTTCTTGTTTTTTTTTTTTTAATGATGCTTCTTTCTGCCGTTCAATCTTCCCCTTTGGAAAAAAAACATAAAAGTTTTAAAAGGAAATTTAAAAAAAAATAACTTGATGGAGGCAGCTGGCCTGCACTCTGGTTGTGAACCTCTGGAAGGTATTTCCTCCATCCCGCTAGGTACGGATCAGGACGCCCCCTCCTGGAGAGGGATCCATTGGAGAGCAGATTTCTCCTTCACGTGATCTCAGGAGTTGTTAGAAGAAAACGCCATTTCCCTGTAAGCAACCCTTAAAGTTGGCTGGTTTTACTTGTTTCTTAGCTCCGTAGACGGAGCTGGTCTCTTTAAAGGCACAATGATTTCTCTGACATCCAAACTTTGTGGCTGTCCAGTTCTTCCCCCTCAATAAAAAAAATAAATCTGATTTTTCCACCTAAGCCAACTTCAAAACTGCATAACCTTCCCTCTTCCCTCGCCAGCTTCTAAGGGCAAAGATCCTTTTGCCCCGACTCCCAAAATCAAGCGAACTTGGAATGTAAAAGAATAAAGTTGAAATCCTTCACCGTTTGCTTTTAAGAAGTGACGTTTTCTTAGTTTGCAGTTGCTTTTTAAGCCCATATTTTTCAGGGGGTTGTTAAAGGAAAAAGAGAGAAGAGATTGCGTTTTATTTTCTTGGAAAGCAAATGAAACTTTTTAAAAGAGATTCAAAAGGCACACGCAATTTATATTCAGATATTTCTATAGCAGGAAAGATATTTTTTGGAAGAGAGAGAAAGAAAACAAACAAGGACTATGCAAAATTTAAGGTAGGGAACTGCCAGAAGAGAGAGTTTTGATGTGTTCTGAACTTTGAAATCTGAAAAGTAGATTAAAACTGAAATCCTTAAAAAGCATTTATAGAAAAGATTTTTTTTATATAATTTTTTCCTTCCACCCACCCCTGCTGCTCCATTTCCAAATATATTTTCAAAAAGTGTTGGGCCCGAAGAAGAATCAGTCATAGAGCTGCATATTCTCCTGTTTTAACTCCTAGTATTTATCATTTTTGTATTGAATGCTGTGCTGTCTTCGATTCAGAGTCTTGTTTTGTATTCTCTGTTACCTGGTTCCTGATGTAGAGAAGCCACAGTTATAAAAAAAAAATCACTATAAAATCAAATGTAATGGTTTTGGGGGTGGGAAATAAAGATTGGGTTTTCTTTGGTACATCACAATGAGTGTCCGTGCTGTTCTTTTTGTTTTTGCTGTCAAAATCTTGACACAGACACACACACACATACACAAAGCTGTTCTCAAACCCTGGAGATTAAATGGATGCAATCGGGTGGGCTTCAAATTTTTTAGCAAGGGGCTCTCTGCCCTAATGACTGGCTGGGTGGGCATGTCTAGGTGGTCATGTGACTGGGTGTATGTGGCCTAATTACCTTAAAAAAGATAATACACCCAAAAACATTTAAATAAAAGACTGGGTGAAATCAGGCTTAATAGAGGGATCTTGGGACTCTTAGTGGAGTTTCTGGTGAATGATATGATTCTTATTATTTGAGAATTAATCCCCTCGGAGGCTAGTGGCTAGGTCATCTGATTTTCTCCATGGCTCTCCCTTGCAAGCGCTGAGTGGATTGCTTATCTAGCTTGCCACACCTTTACAAGGTGTGAAATGCTCTTGGCTGAACACCCAGAACTTCAATTAAGTCTATTAAGAGCTTTCCCTTGCTGTTTTTCTGAAGTTATTGGGGGCTCTCCAAGCCCCCAACAGTCCACCCCTGGCATGCAATCAACAATTAAGTTTGTTTTCCTGACATTATATAATCGCTCAGGGTCACCTTGAATCACAAAATGAACGGCATATAAATTTCAAAAATAAATCTGGAAATGGTTTGCTGTTGCCATCTTTGTTTTGTTTACCTGGCTTAATATCTCTCCTGACTATCCCATCCAGTAATGTATGTATCACATCCACTTCTATATATTCTGACATTATTTTCATCAGGATTTTGGATAATCCACTTGGATTAACACCTAATTCCTTGCCCAAAAAGATTGACAAACCTATTGACTCAAACATCAACATTCTGTCCTCACATCTACAAAGGCATAGCAGGTGAGGAGGAGGAATCAAGTTTCAAATCACCTGCCGGCTACTAAATTATTTCAATTTAAGTTAGGGAAGGCTGTCCTAACCTCTTCTGAGAATTGCGAGCAAGTAACACAATTAAGTATCAGATTAAGCAAGGATAAATAATGGGAAACCACAGTCAATCCATTGTGAATTGCCAGATCAAAATGAAAAGCCCATTCTCATTGAAATACCTCCCTGAAATTAAAATGCAGACCCTGCAAAGTGAAAAACAAAATCCATACTCTGAACTAGAAAGCAGAAATGTTTTCATATTGGCTTTTTTTTTTTAAATGATCTGGGTAATCAATCACGGCAAACCGAAGATAGGTAGATCCAATTCCAGAATTCTGGGAGTTTAATATTGCCAAAGTTGTGAAACTTAGATATTTGACCCAGTGCAAAAGGAATTAGATAATTTTTTACAACTATGGTACAAAACAACAAAGGGAACGTATATATTTTATAAAAATGTGCAATGGTTAGGTGTTTGCCCAAATGTGTATTTATTTATTTTTTGCTTTGCAGAGAAAGGTGCAGAAAATTGCACACGTATGAAATGCACCCCTGTATACACCCAAGACCCTAGATACATGATATCGCCTAGTAGTGTTTTTAAAAAAACAATAAATTTTGGAGAGTTTGGAAAGTATGGGTGTAAACACAGACACAGCCATGAACGTCTGCAGCCTGAATTTCCAAAAAATGCCATGGTCAAAATAAGATGACAGTGTAGTGTGAAATTATTTGAATATACTCCCCAGATTTCAATGCAACCCCCACTGGGAGAAAAAAAGGGAAAACAGGAGAAAAAAAGGAAATTTAAGAATCCATATTAAAATAGCAACTGATCCATTTTGGAGACTATGACAACACTTCCTCTTAAGAGCACTGTGCAAAACTACTTTTTTATATATATAAATAAACTTTTATTAAACAAATTCTACAATTAAAAAACAATTAAAAATGTATTTCCATTCATTGCAGCATACTTGTTTGCTCACTTTGACATATTCTTAAGTATACAGAATATTACTAGATATTATGACAATTATTTTACATTTGATATATGTCGTATTTTCATATATTACATCATTATTTACATATCTATACATAAGTATACATAGTTTGCCTATTCATACCAACTTATTTCATCTCTCAACCTTCTGTTTCATCTCTCTATTTTGTGTCTACCTTGGAACCAATTACACCACAAATTCCAAATTTCGTAGTATTCTGTCTCTTCTCTCTCCTTCATTTCCATTGAAAGCCTATCAATTTCTGCACACTCTAAAACCACTTTTATTATCATAATATCAGAGGGACAAAACTTCTATTTTCCTATCATATATTTTATGTGTGTGGGGGTGTATTTATATATATATATGACCATTATGCCAATGATGTTTGTATGTTAACACCTTGGATACCTAGAGAGCACACTGCTCATCATAGAAAGGAAATGTATGATATAAAACAATAAAAAAATATTTCCAAAAAAACGGGGCAAGAAAAATCAGGCAGTGGGGCAAAATTCACTTAACACATGTCTTATTTAACAGACAATTGGGAGCTAAATTGTCATAAGTTGAGGACTATCTGTTTAAGGTAGACAGCACACACACAAAAATTGTGACCTTCACCCACTAAATATCCAGACAGTTGGAAAAACTGCATTGCTTTCCCCCCATGCCTGCCTTCCCCACCAAAAAAAAATTAAAATTTAAAATTTAAAAAAATAAAAATGAAGCAAGCCCGGAATCATTCCTGATCGCTTCAGTCTTCACTGTTGAATAAGTCTTTGATTGCCCGGGGATTTTTTTTTTTTCTCAATGTTTCAGGAAGTCCCAACTGCCCCTCTAGCACTTTTCTCTGGGCTAAACTCTACTGTCCGTGGGAACTTTCGCACGCCTTCTCCGCTCCTGATTGGCCAGCGTGGCCGGAAGGAGGCAATCCCTTAGTCAGATCGCAGAGCCAAGTTGCAGAAAAGAGAATTGGGGTTGGCGGATTGCAATGGTGAGGCACACTATTTTTCCTTTGATTTTTGCAAAGGGTACAGCCGGGTTGCTAACTTTTTGCAAAACAATTGCAAAAGGCACAGGAGGGAGGAGAAGAAAGGGAGAAGTTGCAGTGTTCTGTGTTAAAAGTATGCGGTTTGTTTATTGATATTATTATTATTATTTTAATATGGAGTTGCCTGTTTCGATTTGGCTACACTGTCTCCAGTTGTGTCGCCTTCGGAGCGCCAAAAGGTTGCAAAACCCTCGCCGAATGGCGAGGTTTATTTTTATTTTGTGCGTTTTTGTTTGTTGGCTTTGCAGAAATTTGAAGCAATAAGCTTGTAGAAAAACACTGTTTACTCCCCTCTTATATGTAAATAAAAATGAGTCCTGCTTACCAAATAGAACTTCCTTTTCTATTTTGGGATGAAATAAACATTTCTTCTGCTTTGTGTGTGTGTGTGTGTGTATGTGTGTTTTGTGCTGTTTTCAGGCCACGGTGAGTGACCAATTCGTTGGGTATGGCTTGGTGATCTTCAGCTTGGTTCTCTTCGCCTATTACACCGTCTGGATCATTATTCTGGTACGTCCTGAGTTTTCTCCAGCATTTGATTGAGTGTGTGCCATCAAATTGTTTTTGTTTCCATCCCAACAACAAAATGATTAATTGCGTGTCTTTTCAAGTCTCCCCACAATGCCCCCATCCCCATTGGAACGAAATCCATCCATCAGCCTTGTGGTGGTCATTCTCTTCTCTTTCCTTCCACTTTTCCGTGTATTAGACCCCTTTCCAAGCAACCTCAAGTTTACTGTGTGTCTCTATGGATAGATGATAGGTCGGTAGATTTTATTTTATATTGTCAAACGCTTACAATATAAAATAAGAATATGTTTAAATATAAGAAATAGGAACTAATAATTGGAGACAATAGGACAGGGATGGTAGGTACAATTGTATGCTTATGCATGCTCCTTACAGACCTCTTAGGAATGGGGTGAGGTCAATAGTGGTTAGTTTGAGGTGAAAGGAGTGGGGGTTTGAGCAGGTGACAACAGAGTCAAGTAGTGAGTTCCAGACATTGACTCTTGCTGAAATCGTACTTCCTGCAATCGAGTTTGGCGTGGTTTACATTAAGTTTATATTTCTTGTGTGCTCTTGTGTTGCTGTGATTAAAGCTGAAATATTCATTAACTGGTAAGACGTTATAACATAGGATAGAGAGAGAGAGAGAGATAGGAGAGAGATGATCGAGAGAGAGGATAGACAGACAAAAGAGAAAGTGATATATAGAGAATATATACAATAGATAGGTAGATGATACATGATTGCATGGTGGATGGATGGATAGATGGACGAGAAAGATATGATGGAGAGAATAGACAAGAAAAAAGAGAAATATGATATGAAGAGAGAATATATGATGGATAGATAAATGATAAACGATTGTATGATAGATCGATGGATAGATAGATATGGATGTAGAGGGTTGGATGGAAATAGGTAGATAGAAAACAAACAGACAGACAGATAGATGATCTGTCCTCTTAAACAGCAATGAATGATCCAATTCCCCTTCACATGTTGAGGGACGAGAATAACCAGAAATTTAATTCAGTTTACTCATTTATTAAATTTCTACCCTGTCCATCTCATTTAAGTGACTCTAGATGGTTTACCACCACATACGTAAAACCATATAAATCTAGGAATAAAAGCACAGCTTAAAAAATGTAGCTTATGAGCAGGTCCTTGGTGCTCTCTGGGCTTGGCTGTTTTCTTGCAAACGTTTCACAACCCAACTAGGTAACATCATCAGTGCTAGAAAATCCACCCAAAGTTGGTTTTTCCCAGAAGCCACCACTGTGCTAACCTATTATCTCCAGAAATTGCCTTAAGACTACTTTGCGTTATCAACAATACTCACTATCTCTGTGCTTCGCTGAGAAACCATGCAGTCGGGCTTCATTTTGGGGGAGAAAAATAGGGGTGGGTGGGATTCTGCCTCTGCCTACCAGCATCCATTGGTATTCATCTGGCTAGCGTCCTGTCAGTGTGATAGAGAGTCAAGGGCTGTTTGGAAACTGAAGCAGTATTTGCTGTGTGAGGAAGGAGGAGACAGCAAGGAGCCTGGGCGTGGCTTAGCTAAATTATTCTGTACTAAAGCTGGATGCTGCTGTGAAACTAAAACTGCAACTCCTCTCCTCTCCCTGTGTTTTGCATTTGGAAGAGATTTCTTTTCAGGTGGGGAGGGGGAATAGAACTCCTTAGCATCAGAGCGTGTTAATAGTAATAATAATATAGGAAATACTCTAAATGCTCTGATGGTCATTTCGAAAAATCCTTTCTTAGTGAGCCCCTAGAAGCCAAGAGGAACATACTGGCCAAATTTCAAGTTTGTAAGCTTTATAGTACTGGAGAATTTTTGATGAAGCATGACTGGTATTTTGCTTTTTTATATATATAGAAAATAAATTTAATAAATAATAAGACAACCTGCTATATTTCAGGGACCCGTGAAAACATTTTCCTCTGCTCGCTATTGATATGTTTTCTGTTCCTCTGCAGCCCTTCACTGAGAGCGACCACCTCATTCACAAGTACTTTCTACCCCGAGAATATTCAGTGATCATTCCTGTAGTGGCTGGACTGGTGTTGTTGCTATTTATTGGTGAGTTTCATCCCAGTTTGAGGGGCTTGAAAGAAGATAGGAAACCGCTGAAAATGCTTCGTAAGGCTAGTTAGAAGGCCTTCCTTCCTTCCTTCGGTCTCGTTTCTCTCGTCTGCCCTTCAGGACCCTCAACTTTTAATATGATATTTAACAAGCACAAGCTCTGGGCAGTCGAAATCAAAACCTAAGGAATGAAACCGACGTGAAAGGGAAAAAGAAGGAAAACCAGGCATCCAACTTATAAATAGATCCCTTCGTCTATTCTATCCTTACTGTTCCATAGCTTGGTTAGTTGTTTATCCATTTTGAGTTTTAATCAAGCATCCAAGATAGTCCTCGATTTATGACAGCAATTGAGCCCAGCATTCCTGTGGCTAAGTGGGACATTTAAGGGAGAATATTTGTAGCTCAGGGTAGAGACGAAGGGGTCCTTCGTACTCTCAAGCAAGCTCAGAGAGCATCAAGTGAGACATTTGCTAAGTGAACTTTACCCTGTTTTACGGCCTTTCTTGCCACAAAAAGAATCCCTGCGGGGCTGAAGTTACCCTATTTCCCCCAAAATATGACCTATCCTGAAAGTAAGTCCTAGCTTGATTTTTACATGTGCATCCAATATAAGCCCTGTCCCAAAACAAGCCCTAATTAAGATCCCGTCCACTCCAGAGTGGACGGGTGAAAACTAAGCTAGGGTGAGGATGGGTGTGTGTGGAACTGCTCTACTACTTCCCTTTGGACTGTTGTAGCCAGGCCTTGCACACCCCGACACCTGCCTCACCAGCCCATTTCTTCTGAGGCTGGCAAGACTTTCCTGAAGGCCTCTGGAGCTGAGAACAAAGCTCTGGATCGATCCAGAGTCCTTCAGGAAAACAAAAGAAGTTGCTGAAGGCCTCTTGACAGCAAAAAGGAGGCCGGGGAAGACTATGAGCATGTGAGGTTAGTCAGTGGATGTCTTCCTCCGAAAATAAGATCTGGTGCCTTTTTTGGTGGCAAAAAAATATAAGACTGGGTCTTATTTTCGGGGAAACATGGTAGTAACACAGTTCTTAGGTGAATCTGACGTTCCCATTGACTTGGCTTGCCAAAAGGAACGCAAAAGGGGATCTATAACCATCATAAATATGAGTCCATCTCCAGGCGTCTGAATTTTGATCGCGTGACCAACGGGGAGGCTGTGACGGTCGTAAGTGCGAAAAACGGTCCCAAGTCACCTTTTCCCATGCCGTTGTAACTACGAACAGTCACTCAATGAACTCGCTGTAGGTTGAGTTTTAAATTTAAATTTTTCTGTTTGCTTTGGCCAGAGCGGTGGAAGATTTCTCCTTTTTTTTCTGTGTGTCTCCTCAGGAACTTTTATAATCATCGTGATGTGGAAGAATCAGAAATCGGACAAAAAGTCTGCCTGAAGTGAGAGAAAAGGGAGGAGGAAGATGGGAGATCCCTTCCAGGGTTCAGGTTGGGGGAATGGTGCAGCAATTTGCAAGATATTTTGGGAGCCAGGATTGATCCCATTATCCCCCAACCACATCCTGGCATGGACCGAGTTTCCAAACTGTGAACCAACCTGCAGAAATCTCCACATATATGCCACCAAATCCAAAATCCCAGTGCGAGTGTTTCACCCAATATTTTTTTTTTTTTAGGGTCCAAATTTAGCCTGGAAATTCAACTAGGACTGGTGTTTACCAGGCCCCGGTTCTAGTTGTGTTTTTATAGGTTTTTTTTTTTTTAAAGAAAAAACACTGCTTTTCTCCTGCACCATCTCATGTGGTTTTGTGGTGCTTTGACTCTCTGGATTGCATTGGTCTTCTTCGTGCAAGCGAACTTATAACTCACCCCTGAGGGATGGTAGATCCTTCCAGAATCGTCCTTCGGTTTTTCCAGCTGAGGGAGAAACCTATTCTTGCCTCTAATTTGTTATTCTTCATTTTTTAAAATTTATGTCTCGAGCCAAGTGACCCGTCAAAATGCTGTTAAGGTGTGTTAGTTGGAAACTTCGAATGACCCCGTTAAACGGCATTTACAAACAGGGTTTACTCCTTTCTCCTAGAACAGGGGTGTCAAAAACTCGGTTTCATTGAGGGCCACATCAGGGTTGTGTTTGACCTCGGAGGGGAGGACAGGTGGGGTGTGGCCAGCTCAACATCATTCATGTTGGAGGCACCTGTGGTGGCCCACGCACTCTGCCAGTGAAAACAGGCTCCTGAGCTCTATTTTTGGCTGCAACGGCTTCCTGCATTGAAGTTTCCAATCTTCACTTTCATTGCACTTTAAATTTTAAAAAAGCAAAGTGAGGAGCATTCATATGTGTGCATTTGCATTAATAATTCAGATAAGATTCTGAAATACAGACATGCATTCCGGGATCACCAGACGGATCCTCTGTTTAAATGTTTTCCCACCCCCTCCCCAAAAAAACAAACTACATATCTGGATCTCGTTTTCTGCAATATAGATACATTCCTCAGTATTCAAAACTCAAAGTTTCCTCCATTCTGGGCCTGGTTATGCAAAGAGGTCTAACAATAAATGTTTTTCTTATATTGATTTGTTGTTGTTTTTTCCCCCCACCTCTTCTGCTTCTGTGTGATTCTTGGCGCTTTGTCGGAGAATAAAAAAGGTTATGGAGTTTGTGTGTGGTTTTCGGAGGGTCTGTTCCAGGCCTCCTCCTTCTAGTCCATTTTCATTTTGCAAAATAAGTTTCTGGTTTTTAATAAAGAGGACACCCAGCGAACAGAATCCTGCCCTCTGGCTGATTTAAGAATGAAAGAGATTCTTAAACTCTTATAAGAGTGTTACCCGGAAACGTGAAGGTCTCCACTGTTGATGTACGCGTTGTCTAGTATTGTAAGAGGTGGTGGAATAGGAGGGCTTCTCCTAAAATCTACCAAATCTGTTGTGTTGGACGTGTAAACCTCCCCTGGTCTTTGTGGATGGAATCCTGACAGGATCATTGACTTGCGGTTAAACATCTGCTAAGCTTTCCCACTGAGTTCCATAGTTTCTAAGGAGACCAGAACCATCAAGCGATCTCTGGTTGATTTCACCTTGGCTCTCCGGCATCATGGATTCGATAATGCAAGTGAAGGTATCTCTAGGAATCTTATTTTCCTCCACCCTTTTCCCCTTGCGCTATTGCCTCTCTAAAAGGCAAGTGTGGGTCTCTTTCTCTCTGTCTCTTGATCCCCTTGCCTCGCTGCTTGGCTAACCCTGCCCACCTTCGGCTTTGCAGTCCAATGTCTCGCACCAACGCCCACACAGGACCTGGTCAGCCACCCAAAGGATGCTCTGCCGAGTGCGCCAGCAATGGAAGATGCAGGGCTTCTTTGAAATCAATGAGCAGCATGATTTTTTTCAATTCACCCGGATGCTCAAACAAGGGCTGAAGGCCTCCATCCAGAAAACCATCGATGAACCAGTAAGCATGGTAAGTTCCAGAAAAAAACACGGGGTGTCCGCCACCTACCCACCCTTCCAGATTAGACTGTCCTAGAGACTTAAGAACAGTTGCAGGATTTGGGTATGGCTAGTCTAGAGAAATGCGGTGGCTCAGTGTGTAAGACACAGCCTGTTGATCAGAAAGCTCAGCGGTTCGAGTCACGGAGCGAGCTCCCGTTCCTTGTCCCAGCAGCTTGTGCTAACCTAACAGTTCGAAAGCATGTAAAAAAATGCAAGTAGAAAAATAGGGACCCCTTTTGGTGGGAAGGGAACAGCGTTCCATGCACCTTTGGTGTTTACTCATGCTGGCCACATGACCACGGAGACGTCTTGGCACAGCCCTGGCTCTTTGGCTTTGTTACAGAGGTGAGCAATGTCCCTTAGACCTGGAAACGATTGGCACATATGTGCAAGAGGAACTTTTACCTTTATAGTCTAGAGAAAAGAAGGACTAGGGGGGACATATTAGAGAGCAGACGGCAAGAGGCCAATGTGGAGGCAGAGATTAAACATTTAGATTAAACATGACTGATGTAGAGGGATATACAAGATCCCAACGGAGGAGCAAGGGAGATTGATTAAAAAGTCAATAAGAGTTGAAATACTAAAACAAACGAGATGATGGATAGATATAGAATACATCTTAATATGGGATTAGTTTTAGTAAAGACTAAAAAAAATAGAGCTAGAAATTAAAAATTGGGGAAATGTTATTATGCATACTGTTATAGGATAGAAGATGATGTTAGAAGTGAAGATGATACTATGATACGATGATAGAGGCTTAAAGAGTAGAAAAAATAAGGGATGATGGATAGATGCATAATACCTCTTAATATGGGAATTGTTATGTCAGAGTCTGGTAAGAAGACACAGAAAGTAGAAATCGGAAAAACACTATTTTATATTCTGCCACAAAATAGACTACATTATAATTATAATGTAAGCTGAAAGTATTCTGTACATTTACTTAAAACCAGTATTGTTATTAAGATTTTGTATAAAGTAAATGAACATATATATGTGTGTGTGTGTGTATATGTATATGTGTATGTATGTGTGTGTGTGTGTGTGTGTATGTGTATATATATATATATATATATATATCTGGCATTCAGCTTTGTTCGTGTATTTTCCCACGTCATAGTAGTGGTGCTTTTAAAGTTGTAGCAACATTTCAGCAGAATCTCATCTGCCATCATCAGGCTTCTGTATAGTGTTTGTCTGTGAGAAACGTTGCTACAACTTTAAAAGCACCACTACTATGACATGGGAAAATACCCGAACAAAGCTGAATGCCAGACATGTAAGTACCCGCAAAAACTTAAGAAAATTATATATATATATATATATATATATATATATATATATATATATATATATATATATATATATATATATATATATGCTATATATATATGCTATATATATATGCTATATATATATGCTATATATATATGCTATATATATATGCTATATATATTCGTAGATTTTCATGGGTACAAGTATGCAGGTCTTGGCGTGTTTGGGTCTTTTCCCGTGTAAGATTGAGAGTATCTTGGCGACGTTTTGATGAGGTCCCATTCGCCATCTTCAGGCTGGTGCTTTCAGCTTCGTGCCAGCACAAGCAGTGTGTGATCAGAGCTGCCGTCTCTCTATAAATACTGGTGGGGATTTGGTTGTGTTGTTATTTCTTGATTGGTTGATGGAGTTGATGTTTGCAGATTGGTTGGCTTTTTCGTAAGATTCTCCTGTTGGTTTGTCCAATGTATGTGGCTCGGCAATTGTTGCATGGTATTTCATAAACTCCTTGGTTTTCTAGCTAGATCTTGTCTTTGGGGTTTCTTAGGATGTTGGCTATTTTTTGGTCAGTGCTGAAGGCTGTCCTGATATTGTGTTTGTGGAGAATTTTGTGAGAATAAACACAAGAATGCAGTCAGAAAAGAAGAAAATACTTCCTCCCTTTTCCAGCACCTTAAAGCCACAGGACATGAAATTAATTTTGAGGGAACCAAATTAATCTCCAATACTGAACACTTCAACAAGAGAATAATCAGGGAAGCCATTGAAATAGAGAAACACCCCCATAACATGAATAAACGGGACGATACCTCCTGCCTACTAGACATCTGGAAACTAGCCCTTATCAACAAATGAGTGCCAGCCACGAAAACCAACACCGGACCCAAAACAACACAAGACACCACCACCACCAGATTCAAACCCAAACCCATCCCATAGACGAAAGGCAACCACCGTCCAGAAACCAGACCACAACTGCATCACCAGCTGCCACACACCCCAACCCCCAAACCAAGCAAACTGATACATGCCATGAACATATAGCCAGACCTCAAACTTGGAGCTAAACCAAAGCCTGGAACATTGAATGACAGCCACCCACTCAGGATATCACATCACGGAACTCAGGAGGTTACACCACAAAACCTCAGGATGTTACAATGCAGCCAATGAACGACCCAGGAGATTACAGCACAAGAACCAGGATGTCACAACAATAGAACGCAGAAGGTCATCACACAGCCCATTACCCAGGTCGTTACAACACAGGAGGCTGATAGAAACATAGCCAATACCTCAGCCACACATGTTCTTACGAAAAAGCCAACCAATCTGCAAACATCAACTCCATCAACCAATCAAGAAATAACAGCACAGCCAACCAGCCCACTTACAACAGAGCCAGCACACCACACCTCCCCACCAGTATTTATAGAGAGACAGCAGCTCCGATCACGCTTTGCTCACACAAACACGAAGCCGAAAGCACCAGCCTGAAGATGGTGAGTGGAACCTCGTCAAAACATTGCCAAGATACTCTCAATCTTACACAGGAAAAGACCCGAACACGCCAAGACAGGTGGTTGAGGAGGAAAATAAGGGAAGAAAATTCTGCCTCTGCCTACCAGCACCCATTGGTGTTCATCTGGCTAGCATCCTGTCAGTGTGTGAGAGAATTGAGACTGTTTAGAAACTGAAACAGTATTGGCTGTGTGAGCAAGAAGGAGACAGCAAGGAGCCTGGGTGTGGCTTAGCTCAACTGTTCCGTATTAAAGCTGCTTGCTGCTGTGAAAGTAAAACTGAAATTGAAACTCCTCTGCTTGTGTTTTGCATTTGGAACAGATTTCTTTTCAGGTGGGGAGAGGGAGTAGAACTTCTTAGCCATCTACCTATTCGCCAAAGCACCGGAAGGCAGGACAAGAAGCCACAGATTGAAACTTATCAAGGAGAGAAGCAACCTTGAGCTTAGGAAAAAAATTCCCTGAAAGGAAGAACAATTAACCGGTAGTGTAGCTTCCCTTTAGAAGTTGTGGGTGCTTCATCATTGGAGGTTTTATAAGAAGGGACTGGATAGCCCCTTGTCTGGGATGGTCTAGTGGCTCCTGCTGCGGGGCTTGAATTAGAAGACCGCCAAAATCCCTTCCAGCACTATTCTGTACATATATAAAACACTTTCCTGGGAGTCATAGCAGGGGATCTCTGAGGGTGTTAGATTTCCAGGACTGTTGAGAAGACCAGGTAAGAATGGAGGTTCTACCAACTCCATCATTAATCCTTCTCTCTTCTCTAGGAATCGCAAAGGCCGTCTGATTTTACCAGTGTGCTTAAGCAGATCCATGAGGTAAGAACAGCTGGATTTATATTCTTAGCCGATGAATCTTGGAAGCAGGATGAAGCGTGCACTAAGCAAAGAGATGAGCAAGCTATCTTTGACCCCACCAAGCATCTCAATCTAGAGTCTTTGTCAGAACTTCCACCTCATTGCCAGTCGTTGGGGTGGGGAGGTTGGAACGGTGGACAAGGCCTTGAACTGTGAGAATAGTTCTCTGTGAGAATTGATGATGTCTTCAAGGTCCTTTCCCTGGGAAGAAGATTGCCAACGCCGGGTAGAGTGATTATTTCCAAAACATCTCTTTTGAAATAGATTGGACAATGAGAGAGACCAGCAATGGGTCTAAGGGTAGAAAGTTATATTGGGAAAATTTGGCTCTGTTTTTTTTCTTTTTCTTTTCTTTTGCTACTGTAATTCACTTGACTTCTAGTGAATGATACCTTTTTATCAATCAGTTCTTCAACCCAGGGAGGCAAACTGAAGATCAGGCCTCCTCCGTTGACCTTTTCCTACAACTTCTCTGTCTGCCCCTTGAGGTGATTCCCCAGCTCGGTTCTTCTGCAGGGTTACGAGATGAGGACCTACGCAGCTCCCGTCTTTTCCCGTTTCCGGCAGTATCTTGGCATGGCGGACAAGGATTTCCAAATGTCCTTGACGTGTGAGAGCGCCTACCTGCAGTTCATCAGTAACTCTAAAAGCCAAGCTGACTTCTTCCTCACGTAAGGCATGGGAAGGCGGAATCCCAAGCAAATACATTCATTTAAAAGGTCTTGTACTGGAGAAGAACGATAACCATACCAAACTACATTAATGTTGTTATATCTATCAAAGATCTATCTATCCATTCTTCCACCTACTCAATTTATTGCCTGCTGTCTGTCTGTCTATCAGTCTATCATCTATTTTATGTATGTATCCATCCAGTTTGTCTGCCTATCATCTCTCTATGATCTACTTATCTATTAGTTATCGTCAATCTATCTGTCTATCTTATCCATCCAACCATCCACAATTTATCTGTGTACCATCTATCTATAATCTACCTATTTATTAGCTATCAATCATCAATCAATCAACCTATCTCTATCCATCCATACACCTATTCAACCTTCCATCCTTCCATTTGGCGTCTGTCTGCTATCTAACTGTCTGTCTGTCTGTCTGTCTATCTGTCTATGATGCACCTTTCTATTAGCTAACTATCATCTATCAGTCTATACCCATCCATCCACTCTCAGCTTGTCTGTTGATCCATGCGTCCATGTATCTATCTATCTATCTATGTCTGTCTATCTGTCTGTCTATCTATCTATCTATCTATCTATCTATCTATCTATCTATGTCTGTCTATCTATCTATCTATCTATCTATCTATCTATCTATCTATCTATGTCTGTCTATCTATCTATCTTATCTATCTATCTATCTATCTATGTCTGTCTATCTATCTTATCTATCTATCTATCTATGTCTGTCTGTCTGTCTATCTATCTATCTATCTATCTATCTATCTATCTATCTATCTATGTCTATCTATCTATCTATCTATCTATCTATCTATCTATCTATGTCTGTCTATCTATCTTATCTATCTATCTATCTATCTATCTATCTATCTATCTATCTATCTCTATCTATCTATCTATCTATCTATCTATCTATCTATCTATCTATCTATCTATCTATCTCTGTCTATCTATCTATCTAATCTATCGTCAATTCCACACTGTTTTTATTGTTTATAAATAGTAAAATAAGATGAAAAGTGGGAAGGGAAAAAAACTGCTAAAACAATATATACTTATTTAATTCCTGACTTTTCCCTCCTCCTTTAACCTCCAGTCAACACACAGTATTGACTAACATCCTCTCAATGAAAGTTTGTGTTGTTCTTTTCAAAGAACACATCAAAAGCACATCAAGAAAAGCCGGGGTCCTTATGGAAAAGAGAAGGACCCCCTCCCATCTTCCTCGGCTGTAGCCATTTCTTCTCCCCTTGGCAGGTTTGACAAGCGCTTTTTCCTGAAGACACAACGGAAACGCGAGATCCGGTTCCTTCTCACCAACCTGTCGAAATACCTGGATCACATGGAGAGATACCCACACTCCATCCTTGTGAAATTCCTGGGTAAGGCGAGTCAACTCAACGAGTAGCAGAAAAGAAACAAAAAATGGTTTCAGAGGAAGAGCTAGCTCTTCCTCTTCCAAATATTTCCCCTCTTGCTCTGCCCCATAGGTGTGTACAGCATCATTGCCCCTCGAGAGAAGAAGGTAGGCCGTCTTCAACCTGCAGCCCAAATTTGCACTGTGTTACCAAATTCCTCTTAATATGGATCAGCCGTGACCAGCCCACTTCCAAAAACTCATCACTCTCATTTCCATCTCATTTCTTCAGAGAGACAGAGACAGAGACAGAGACAGAGACAGAGACAGAGACAAAGAGTTAGAAGGAGACACAGAGAAACATAGAGAAAGACAGGATAGAAAGAGAGGGGAGAGAGAGAGAGAGAGACAGAAAGAGAGGGACAGGGAGGGAGGGAGAGAAGAGAGAGAGGGAGGAAGAGAGGGGGAGAGGGACAGAGAGAGAGAAAGAGATCTCAACACTCTCATTTTCATCTCCTTGTTTCTTCCAAGGGAGGGAGGGAGAGAGATTTTCACTGGAGGCTGGTCTTCCTCTGGGGTATTTTACCTCCCCATTATTTTGATGGCTCTTGAGAATCAAAATTGGCTTTTGACCCTTCAACTCTTCCATCCGGTTCAACCTGCTCATCTGCTCACCCTTTCTGTTTCTCCCTGTAGAGATACTTCATTATCATGCAGAGTGTCTTCTATCCTCATGAGAGGATTACTGAACGGTGAGTTTTCTACACTGGCTCTGAGAGATGGAAGATGGCTGAGCTTGGCTGAAGATGAGATCCATGGGTCTGTCCTTGGATGAATGGATGGATGGATGTTTGGTTGATTGGTTGGATGCATGGATGCATAGATCGTTGGTTGGTTGGCTGATGGTTGGTTGGTTGGTTTGATGGATGGATGGATGGATGGATGGATAGATGGATGGTTGGTTGGTTGGCTGGCTGGCTGGCTGGGTGATGGTTGGATGATTGGTTGGTTGGTTGATTTGTTGGATGGATGGATGGATGGATGTTTGGTTGATTGGTTGGTTGGATGGATGGATGCATAGATCGTTGGTTGGTTGGCTGATGGTTGGTTGGTTGGTTGGTTTGATGGATGGATGGACAGATGGTTGGTTGGTTGGCTGCCTGGGTGATGGTTGGATGATTGATTGGATGGATGGAGGGATGGATGGAGGGTGGATGGCTGGATTGTATCTCAGAAGACTCAGTTATTCAGTTCAGTGCCATAAACATATTCCTTTAGGACTGGATTCCAAGCAGAGGTCTTCTAAGCTTTGCTTTTAGATCTCTTTGGGATAAGATATAGAACCTCTTTACCATCAACCAATGGTAAAGGCCATCACCCATCTTACAGATGGGTGGACTTCAACTCCCAGAATTCCCCTGAATTCATAGCCACCACTAAGAATTCTGGGACCCTAACCCATCTAGATGTTGTCCAGGCTGAGGAACATCCTATCCTTTCTACAAACTTGAATCCACACGGATTGATGTTCCTGATTTAATTTGTTCTTCCAGGTATGACATCAAAGGGTGCCAAGTCGGACGCTGGACAGAGCCCACTGTAGACAGCAGTGAAGTCATTATGGTTTTTAAGGACAATGACTTTGGAGACAAGGTGATCTCCCTTAGTAAGTTTCTGCACGCCACAATTCATGTGATCTGAAATCTTGGATCAGTTGAGATGATATCCTCAAATTCTACAACTGAACCCATGCAAGATATTTAACACTGGCTAAGAATGTCTGAAAAAGGGACGCAGTGGCTCAGGGGCTAATACACTGAGCTTGTTGATCAAAAAGGTCGGCAGTTTGGCGGTTCGAATCCCTAGCACCATGTCACGGAGTGAGCTCCTGTTAACTTGTCCCAGCTTCTGTCAACCTAGCAGTTCGAAAGCATGTAAAAAAATGCAAGTAGAAAAATAGGAACCACTTTGGTAGGAAGGGAACAACGTTCCATGCGCCTTCAGAATTTGGTCATGCCGGCCACATGACCACAAAGACCTCTTCGAACAGCACTTGCTGTTTGGCTTTGTAACAGAGATGAGCACTGCCCCCTAGAGTATGTGCAAGGGAAATCTTTACCTTTACCTAGGAACATCTGTGGCCATAATTTCAGGTTTGAATATCAGGCCCAGACTAATCCTAAATGTGATTTTTTTTTTTTTACTTCTTGATGATGATGATGTCACCCATTAAGTTGTGTCTGACTCTTGCCAATTCCATGGTCCAGGTCTCTCCAGATCTTTTACTTCGAGTTGTTCTATGTTCTTGACTGGTATCAGCTTTGACGGCGTCCAGCTATCGTGTCTTTTGATTGAATTCCAGATAAATCAAGTCTTACATAGAGTAGCACAAGGACTTTCCAGCTGTTTCTTACTACTACTACTACTATCATCATCATCATCATCATTATTATTATTATTATTATTATTATTATTATTATTATTATTATTATTATTATTATTCGGTGGCCCGGAGCACGCTTAGAATGGGAAACCTTTCTAGTTCAAAACAGCTGTTTGGAGCATGGGAGCTTGGCACTCAAATTCTCTAGAACTCAGAACATTTCCAATAAAAACAGAACAATTTTAGAATATTCCTGGTAAGATCGTAGCAATCTGATGGGAACATTACAGGCTGAAAATGTTTTGTATCCAGGTTCTGTGTTTTCAAGAGGACTCAGGGTGCCAACATTTGGAGGGTACAAGGGCACCTGAGTCCTCAGGAGGTGGGAGAGCTGATCTGATTCTGGAACCCTTGGGAGATCTCATCTCTGCTTTCTGGGCCCTCTTAGTCCAGAGGACATCAAGCCTCTCCCCTTCTCTCCACCCAGATGAAGACCAGACCTGGTTGCTGCAGCAAGTGAAGTTGGACACCCAGTTCCTCAAAGCTTTGCATGTGATTGATTACAGTTTGCTGGTGGGCCTGCAACCTCTCCATGGTGATGACCGGTTCCTGAACGACACGCTGGGAAATATATTAGCCAGGACGAGATTGTGAGAGTTTTGCTCTGGTGGGTGGGTGGGTGGGTGGAGCCCCATGTGTAACACTCTGAATCTTGGCTTATAAATAATAATCAAAACCAAGGTAATCCCATTAGCCTCAACATCATCAGAGGTTTGCAGGATCAGATGGCATGAACGTGCTATGGTTGGTTGGCTGGCTGGCTGATGGTTGAATGGTTGGTTGGTTTGAAGGATGGATGTTTGGTTGGTTGGTTCACTGCCCGGCTGGCCGATGATTGGTTGGTTGGTTTGATGGAAGAATGGATGGCTGGTTGGTGGATTAGGTGTTTGGCTGGCTGGTTGCCAGTTTGTTGGTTGATGGTTGCATGGCTTCATGGATGGTTCGTTGTTGGCTGGTTGGTTGATGGTTGCATGGATGGATGGATGATTGGTTGGCTGGCTCATTCATTCTCTATCCTCCAACAACTCAGAATTACTTCATACCTTAACCCAGTGTTTCTTAACGCTGATATCTGTATGGACATCAGCTCCCAGAATTCGCCATCCAGCATGCTTGAAGATGGGTAGATATCAACTCCTAGAATTCCCCAGTTGTTAAGTTAGTTAGGAATATTGTTGTAAAGCAAATCTGGCTTCCCTGTTGACTTTGCTTCTCAGAAGTTCCCAAAAGGGGATCACGTTACCTCCTGGGATGCTGCACCCATCCTAAATATGAACCAGCTCCCAAGCATCCGAATATTGATCGCGTGATCATGGGGATGCTACCAATGTCGTAATTGTGAAAAACAGTCCTAAGTCACTTTTTTTCAGGGCCAGTGTCACTTCGAATGGCCGTAAGCAAAGGCACCTGGGACACAGGTGCGCCTGACCTTCCTTTTTTTCCCCTCTGCCACCAGGTCAGTCAGCTGTGACTATCCTCGCCGCCGCATTGCCAGAGCTACCTCCAACTCTTCTTGCAGCAGTTCCTCCAGTTCTGAACAGATCCACCGGCTCTACCCCGATTACTTGCTTTCCTACTTGAAACCCAACCAGCCTCAGGAGCAGTTGATCCAAAGCGAGGGTTTCATGCATAATGTTGTGACGCCATTCCTGATGCAGAGCAGCTGCGAGGACATGAGTTGTACCATGGGCCGCGCGCTCTGTTCCTCCAGCCTCTCGGATTTATCTAGCGCGTCCTTTGCCGCGCAGCATCGACGGATCCTCCCCACCTCCAAAAACCCTCTACACACAATTGATGGGCCGGACTACCGCTATTACGTAGGCATCATTGACCTCTTCACGGTCTACACTTTCCGCAAAAAAATGGAACACTTGTGGAAGAGCATCCGTTACCGGGGCCAGCAATCTTCCACGGTGGAACCTTCTTGCTATGCCCAGAGATTGTGTCAGTGGGTGGAAAATCACACTATATGAACCGGAACAGAGGCGATGGGCCAGTTTTTAGCTGAAAGTCGGACAGTATCCGTGTCTCTTCTCGTAGGTTCTCTCAGTCCCTGCAGATCAGTATTCATGTTTCAACACCAATCATCTCTTGTGATGGTTCTGATGACCTCTTGGCTACCAGGAGAGGGAGCTGCGTGAAATTTCCCTAGAAATAGGCCACTTGGCAAGCAAGGACAGAGGGGAGGCAGTTTTCCACGGAGCATGGAAGTTCTTGAGGACATCTAGGTGGTGGATTTGCAAAAACAAGATGGACACCTCAACCCCACGGACATTGCAATCAACGGCACTGAATCCCTCAAACTCTGAGAGAACAGCACAGGGGGGAGGGTACCACCCAGTCTTCTCCCAAACAAGCCATGTCCTCCTGCAACCGTAATCTGCCAGATTTGTAGAAAAAGAACAGTTGGTGCAGTCCATCTTGGTGACCTGTAGGCCAACCCAATCCAGGCAGGCACGGGGGGGTTAATCAAGAGCTCCTTCCTCAAAGGATTTAAGGTTCCAAATCCATGAGGGGCGAAGAAGGGAGGAGAATTTGGATTGTGAGAAGAATAAAGAGTTTCCAGAGAAAGGACTAGACTGGTTCTTTAAAACCCACCTTGAAAGTTCTCTCAAGGATGGCTTCAGCCTTTCTTAAGTCTTCTTCCTTAGTGACCTCACTGGCCGGAGGTATCCATCTGTCTCAGAAAGGGCCTGTGGTGGTCTTCATGCTGAATGATGGGGCCAAGCTGACTTTGAGGGAGCTCTTCAGGGGTGAGCTTCAAAAATTTTAGCAAGGGGTTCTCTGACTGATTGCTGGGTGGATGTGGCCGTGGTGGGCGTGGCCTAGTCAGCCTCCTGCACTACGGTGGCGGGAGGGGTGTCTTTGCCTTCCCCAGGCTCCGGAGGCTTTCCTTGAGCCTCCAGGAGGGTGAAAATGGCCTTCCCGGACTCCAGAGGCTCTCTGGTAGCCAGAAACGGGCCTGTTTTCAGCCTTCCCGAACTTCCGGGAGGCCCGTTTTTTGCCCTCCCCGGGCCTCTGCACGCACCCTTCATCCAAAACGGAGTCACGCGGGAAATCCTGGGAGGGCCAGGCAGGAGTGGGATTTGGTGGTTCTCCGAATTGCACAGAATCTTAGCTAAGGGCTCTCCCGAACCCCCAGCAGCCCACCTCTGGAGCACTTTGGTCGTTTCCCCCCCCCCCCCGATTTCGTATCATTCCTTCATCTTCTCCAAGGGTCATTCTGTTCTTTTGCTCCTCCCCAAAAGGTGAGGAGCAGTTGTCTCACCTTTCCACCCAAATGGACAGATGCCACCATCCCGGGACAGCTTCTGTACCTTGGCAGTCGCCCGAAGGAGCCACCATCAGTCCCATCCTCCCCATGTATTTGGCTGAAGCTTGGAGCAACAGAGGTTTTGCCCATGGCCTCCCTTGTATTCCCAGTGCTAAACCTGGTTCAAGGATACCTGAACCTCAAGAGATATTGGCTTGGAGAACCAAGCTAAGAAGAAGGGAGTCTAGTAGCACATAGGGGAAAGCTTCTCTTCTAGGTCTCCTGTACGGCAGTGATCACCTGCACATCATACCTGTCCAGTGTCACACTGTCTTTCTGCTTGGATGGTCTACAGAAAGGAAGCGAGGGAGGAGCTGTTCCTTCTGCAAATCACCTGTTTTCTTAGATTATAAGAGAAGGACTCAGAGTGATGTCATGGCTTAGAGGTGGAGCTCACAATCAGGAGGCTGTGAGTTCAATCCTAGGTGGAGGCAGATATTTCTCTCTCTGGGCACAATGAGAATATAACTGCTGAATATGACTCCTCATTGGTGACGGGAAGAGCATCTGGCCAGTAAACACTTGGCTCAATTCAGTTGCTTAGATTCCACCCCTCAAGGGATTATGGGGTCATTAAAAGAAGAAGATGATGATTATGATGATAAGAGAAGGACTCAGCTATGTCAAGAACTCTTGGGTGTTGGGCTGATGGACAGCTCATGAAAGTGAGGAGAGATGCACTGCACCTCGACAGATATTTTGCATAGGATGAAGGTGTCAGTGTACAAAGACCAGTCATGAAAGGAAGAGAAGTTTGAAGAAACAACTCCAAAACAATATTAGCCTGTGTGTCAACAGGAGTTGACCTCTGGAATGACAGCCATGGACATGTTGAGGTTCCTCCCAACCACATTTTATGTGTTAGGTCAACAAAACCCATGAATCTCCTAAAACCAGGCGACCAATATGGTGCCCACTAAGTCCTTGGACTTTGAGATGGCCATTGCTACCAAATAGCCCCCATAGGACACGGGATTTGGGGATCCACAGTCCAAGGCATCTGAAAAGCTAGGGCTTGTAGTTTAGGGTGCAAAACCCCAGAGGGGCACAAGAGGGCAGCAAAGCAACACAAGAAAGATATTTCTTTGGTGCCCTCCTGTGGTTTTCTTCAGTTTTACCATCCTTGGAAAAATAGGTTAGCCATCATGGAGATAAGCTGGGTGTCGGCAACCCGCAGCTCTGGAGCCGCATGCAGCTCTTTGGGCCCTCTGCTGTGGCTCCCTGTTGGGTGATCCCACCATTGGCTGGCCCCTCCCCTCCCCCCCAGTCACTCATCACCTGGTAAAACACAAAAAAACAAATGAGAGGGAGGGAGTGACCCATTTCCCACAGAAAACACTGGGAGTCACAAAATCTGAGTGGGCGTGGTGGAGTGGGTGGTCATGTGACTGGGTGGGAGTGATGTCCAGTTGGCCATCCAGGTTTTGAGGCTCATGGTATTTTATTTTTTGTGGGAAACAGGTCCAAATGGCTCTTTGAGTGTTTTAGGTTGCAGATGCTGACCCCCCCTGAGCTAAGCCAACAAAATTAAGAGGAACTGCACGACATGGGGTGGAAGAGCGTATGTAATCTGGGTTTATACATCTTGAACCACAAACATATCTACCTTAGTGTCTTGTGTGAACTGGGCCCCTAGGAATGGTGCCTTGAAGTTTGTTTGTTTGTTCTTTTTTGTAAAAAAGTTTTTTTTATTATTATTATTTGAATACATCTTTGAGAGAACAGTGTGGTTCCAGGTCTTTTTACATTTTTAATGCATCATATCCACAATCACAAACCCAGCTTTCTAACATCCCATCACTATTACCAAATTTTCTTCCATATATTCTCATAGATTAACTTTATATCAGTCTCTTTATTTTTAATCACTCTCTATCTTCCTTGATCTTATATTCTTATATTCAACCTATTACCGTTTAATATATTCACGTCAATTCATTACTCATTCAAAATTTCATCTTCATTTCTATCATGTCCTTCCCAATATTATATTTGCCATTGTTGCATATATTTCTATTTTCTCAATGCTCCCTTCCCTCTCACTCCTCATTTTTGCACAAATCTTTTTTTTTTTTTTTTTTTTTAGCAGATGCCTTTAAGCTGATGCCCAGCTTTGCTTTCCATCCATGGTTTTTTTTTTTTTTCCACGCTCTGCGGCAGGCTGGCAGTTGCACAAACCCTGGTTTGTCTGTGTCCTGCCCACTCGTCCCTAAATCTGGTTCCAACCTCCTCTCCCCGGCCATGAGAGCTTAACCAACCCTTTCTTCCACGGAAGAAAAGGCCGGCACGAAGAGCGCATTGACAGCCGATTGCCCTGGTGCGCCCTTGCGCCGCGTCCTTTAGCTCGACCTTGCTCGCGGAGAGGAAGGAAGAGGGGGGAAGCCCAGAACCGCCTCCCGACTGGCAAAGGGGGGGGCGGCGGTGGGGGGGGGCGTGGGGAGACGGTCCGAGGCGGAGCCTGAGCTGCTTTGCAGAGCTCTTAAAGAGGTCGCGGCTGGGCCAGCTGGAGATTAAACCGGCTCTCCAGCGCCGGACGCGTTTGGAGAGGTGGTCCATGCGCGCGCTATGCTTGCGGGTTCCCTTGGCCGAGCTGGTAAGTGGCTGCTTGGCGAGCCGAGGCCCGTCTGCCTGGAGTAGGGGGAAGTCCCCAGGAAGGCGGAGAGGCGCCCTCCGCTCCGACTCCCCCACCAACCTCCCTTTGCCATCCTCGCCTTATTTCCTGGCCCTTGGCACTCGGGGGTCCCCCCTGGGGCGCGCGCTCGGCTGGCAAAAGAGGCTGCCCGCCGCGTCCTCTCCACCCCGCGGGGTTCCTTTTGCGTATCCCCCTGGCGCCCTCCTTCCCTTGGCATCGGCTCCAGCCTTCCCTCTCCGGCGGCTTGCCAGCAGAGGGAAGGAGCCTCTTTTCCCCACTGCCATCCTGCGGAGAAGAAACCCGCTTTGGCCCTTGGAGGAGACTCTGGGGCATGTGCAGAGCGTCCTTCTTAGTTCTTCTGCCCGCCTGGCCCTGACTTCTCTCATCCGCGTGGATTCTGGGTGGTTAAGCTGTTAAAAATCCTTGTTAGGTGGATTTATTTATTTATTTTGTTAGGGAAGGGGACAAAATTATTCCTAATTGAAGAGGGATGCTCATCCATGGCTCTTCTCTTAAGCACGTTGTGAAAACAGCACCCTGTGGCTTGCCAGATGTCGAGGGATTTACAACTCTTAGCATCCCTGCTGGGAAGAGAAGGGTTTGCTGGGAATCATGGCTTCAACCAGCCTGTTTCCTGGCCCTGAATGAGCAAAGTTGGAATTCCCCCATTGGCCATCTGACTTCATTAATCTTCAGTTGTGTTAATGTTAAGCTAGCATAGTTGCAAGGGGAGGGGGAAAATATGAAAATATGAATAGTTTTGTGTTTTCTCTCATTGTCACCTAGTTACAGAGCTGGCGGTTGTGATGAAATCTACAGGCAGTTAAGAAAGTTGGTTTTGAACAAAGACTTGCAAAAGCAAACACTCTGCTTTTCTTTGTTCTTGCTAATCCATTTACCTATTTGGTTGTGGGTGATAGATTCCTTGGCTAAAACCAGTCCATTCCTTTATTGCTTTTTAAAATATAACAAGGTCCTAACTCTGGCGACTTGGGTGGCACACTGAAATCTTTAATAGCTGAAATTTCATAATGTTGTAAATAGTTTCTTCAGACGCCTGTTATGACTCGAGGATACTGATCTGTTAAGGTCTCAGCTGAATGCATGGATAAGTCATCCCAAAGGGTGCTTTATCCTTGGACTTCCTTCCTTGTTTGTTTGTTTTCCATTAAATAAATCCTTCGGTTTCCTCACCCGTCAGTTAGAAGTGAGGAAGCTTCTTGGATCAGAAGCAAAATGTTTTCAAAGAGAAAAAAAAAAAAACCAGGAAAGTCCAGTTGTCTTTTAGAAAACAGCAGTTTTGGGACAAGCAACACCTGGATGAGTGAGCATCTCTGTAAACAATGGAGAAGTCACCTCTGGAATCGCTCACCTGTTTGTCTCTTTGTAGGGCTGTTGTCCCAGAAATCCAAGCCAGATACATGGCTGAAAACTCCTTAAAGGATGCAAGTGCTTGTAAGTATGCAATGGCTCTGAAATTTCCAGAGATCTACAGGGCCTGTTATTCTATAATGCCTTGTTAAGACCACACTTGGAATACTGCATGTAGTTTTGGTCGCCACATAATTTAAAAAAAAAAAATGCTAAGACTCTAGAAAGAGTGCAGAGAAGAGCAGCAAAGAGGATTAGGGGACTGGAGGCTAAAATATATAAAGAACAGTTGCACGAATTGGGTAGGGCTAGTTAGAACCATTAACCAGTGGAACAACTGGCCTCCAGAAGTCGTAAATGCTCCAACACTGGAAGTTTTTAAGAAGAGATTGGATAACCATTTGTCTGAAGTGGTGTAGGGTTTTCTGCCAAAGCAGCGGGTTGGACTAGACAACCTCCAAGGTCCTCTTCCAACTCCGTTATTCTATTCTAGTCTAATAGAAGGATTAGGGAAGACATGATAGCAGTATTCCAATATCTCAGGGGGCTACCTCAAAGAAGAGGGAGTCAAGCTATTCTCCAAAGCACCAGAGGGCAGGACAAGAGGCAGTGGGTGGAAACTAATCAAGGGGAGAAGCAATCTGGAACTAAGGAGGAATTAACAATTAACAATTGGAACAGCTTGCCTCCCGAAATTGTAAGCGCTCCATCACTAAAGTTTGAAGAAGAGATTAGACAACCATTTGTCTGAAATGTTACAGGGTTTCCCGCCTGAGCAGGGGGATAGACTAGAAGACCTCCAAGGGCCCTTCCAGCTCTTATTAGTCTGTTATCTCTGTTCAGTTGAATCCTGCGTCTGGGTATCCATCCGTTTTATCGACGCATCTTCTCTCTTGCAGTCCCGCCTGTTCTTCACTCTCATTGTGTTGTGTGCCAGCGGCATCCTTTACTTCCTGCTGTGCCCACACCTTTGTAGTTCCCTGTGTTGGCTCAGCTGCCAGCCTAAAGAAAGAAAGGAGGACAGGTTGGCACAGCGTTTTAAAACTGCCCACTTCGAGGGCTACATCAGCGTTCCGGATGGAAAGGTGAGCCCAGCTTCAAGATTAGGAAGAAAGGCAGTTTGGATGCAACATGGGCTAGGAAGCCCTTGCAACCAAACTCGGGAACCCCCCAAAAAAACCAAGATAAATACATTTTGAAATGGCCCTTCGGTGCTAATTTTCTCCTGGCAAAATAGGAGATTCATAGGAGAGCAGTTTAAATATGAGACTGCCACACAGATGCATAAGAAAAGCTTTTTGATAACACAGGGGCTCTTATCTGGGTATTAATGCAACCGTTCAGCTACACAAATGGGTGGCCTGAAAAGTCTGTGTGGTGGAGTGCTTGATGTGGCATGTCAGCCAATCACAATAAAGCCTTTTTGGCAACATCCAGCCAGAAAAAAAAAAAAAGTGATGTTCATTGATTATGGTGCTTAATTTCGGCAACTTCAAGATGTGTGGACTTCAACTCCCAGAATTCCCCAGCCAGGGGAATTGTGGGAGCTGAAATCCATCCATCCATCCAATCTTTATATATTTTGTTCCTCTTTCATTATTTTCTTTCTTCTCTTATTCAATATTAGAAGTAATCCTTTGTTCCCTCTTTCCTTCCTTCCTACAAAATTTGAAGTTCATTGGTTATAGCTGGCATTGCTTGTATCTTTAAATTTTATATTGTTTTATTTGTTCCCTATAAGATTTGATTTGCTTATTAGTAACATGTCTATCCCTAAGTGTTGTATCTTATGATTCTTGATGAATGTATCTTTTTCTTTTTATGTACACTAAGAGCATATGTACCAAAGAGAAATTCCTCATGTGTCTAATCACACTTGGCCAATAATTCAATTCTATTCTATTCTATTCTATTCTATTCTATTCTATTCAATTCAATTCAATTCTATTCTATTCTATTCTATTCCATTCCATTCTATTCTATTCTATTCTATTCTATTCTATTCTATTCCATTCCATTCCATTCCATTCCATTCCATTCCATTCTATTCTATTCTATTCTATTCTATTCTATTCTATTCCAATGTCTATTCTATTCTATTCTATTCTATTTTATTTTACGTTTCTTTTCTTTATCTTTCTTCTCCTGGTTAGCCCCTGGCTCAAGTGCCTTGCCGCCAATGTGCCGTAGTGTCCAGTTCTGGGCAGATGCTGGGCTCCCGTTTGGGGAAAGAGATTGACGCCAAGGAATGCGTCCTGCGCATGAACCAGGCCCCCACCCGGGGCTATGAGGAAGATGTGGGCAGCCGCAGCACCGTCCGGGTGGTCTCCCACACCAGCATCCCTTTGCTGCTACGCAACCAGAGCTCCTTCTTCAAGCCCTCCTGCGACACCACCTACATCATTTGGGGTCCTCCCCGGCTGATGAACCGGGAGAAGGTCGGGCTGGTCTATCGGACCCTGGCGAAGATCAAGGAGATGTATCCGGCTTTGCGCCTCTACACCCTTACCGAGCAAATGATGTCCTACTGCGATGAGCTCTTCCAACTGGAGACGGGGAAAAACAGGTGAGCAGAAGGCCTTCTCACTAAGGAAGGAGCAGCAAAGCCCGGGATAGAATTCCCAGCTTCCATTCTTGGTGGAAAACTTGGAAGAAGTTGAGGTTCTTCTTTCCACCAAGAATGGAAGCTGGGAATCCTTAGTAAGGCCACACCTAGAGTCCTGCATCCAGTTTTGGTCACCACACTGTAAAAAGGATGTTGAGATTCTAGAAAGAGGGCAGAGAAAAGCAACCAGGATGATGAGGGGACTGGAGGATAAAACATACAATAAACGGTTGCAAGAATGGGTCTGGCTAGTCCAGGGAAGAGAAGGACTGGGGGAGACAGGATAGCAGTTTTCCAATATTTGAGAGGCTGCCACAGAGAGGAGGAAGGGGTCAGGCTGTCTTCCAAAGCACCTGAAGGCCAGGCAAGGAATAACAGATGGAAACTGAACAAGGAGAGATTCAACCTGGAAATAAGGAGAAATTTTCTGACAGGGAGAACAATCAACCCATGGAACAGACGTTGCCTTCAGAAGTTGTGGGAGCTTCATCACTTGAGACTTTCAAGAAGACACTGGACTGCCACTTGTCAGAAATGGTGTAGGGTCTCCTGTTTGGGTGGGGGGTTGGATTGGATGACCTACAAGGTCCCTTCCAACTCTGTTAATCTGTTAAAGATCCTGGGGGCTTTAGGAGAGAAAGGCGTTCCACTGGTTGATTGTTCTCACTTTCACAAAATTTCTCCTTATTTCCAGGTTGACTCTCTCCTTGTTCAGTTTCCATCCATTATTCCTTGCCTGGCCTTCCAGTGCTTTGGAAAATAGCTTGACCCTCCCTCTTCTCTGGGGCATCCCCTCAAATATTGGAAGACTGCTATCATATCTTATGGACAAGGATTTTGATATAGGAAGATCCCCCTTCCCAGAATTTTGGCTCTGGCAGTGCAAGGAAAAACAGTCTGTGCCTACGGAGAGATTACATAGGTAGTCCTCGACGTAAAAGCACAATAGGAAGTTTGCTATGTTTTACAAACCCCACGGTCACTTCTTCATTGGCCCAGATCACAGCACTGACTATGATTAAACAAACCAGGGCTTAGCTCCGTAGGCAAACCCAACAACCAGCGCATCTGCCAGGGCTTTCCCCTGGTTCCTCCTGCCTCAAATCTCAGCATCTTCTCTTTCCGACCCACAGGATGAAATCCGGTTCCTTTCTCAGTACCGGCTGGTTCACCATGGTTTTGTCAATGGAGTTGTGCGAGCAGATTTTTGTCTTCGGTATGGTCAGCGAGAACCATTGCAAGTACGTAATTTGGAGGTGGTCTTCTGGGCTGGGGAGCAAAAGGAGACGATGAGACTATCCTTCTCTGTGTCCCTTAGCTCTTGGGAGGCTATGCTTTTGAGCTCTGGTGGCCAGGGTAGAGAGTTAGAGAACATCTTGGAGATGTTCTCCAAAAAAGGCCACCCCAAAACACCCATTTCCCAGAAGACACAAAGATGGGGAGGCTGTATCAAAAGGATAAACTCTTCCCCAGGTAAATATCTCTGGAGATTCTCTGTCATCCAGGCCATGTTTTGTCCCAAAGGTGCTTTTTTTCAAAAGACAACCAGACCTTCCTTGAAGACGTTTCGCTTCTCGTCCAAGAAGCTTCTTCAGTTCTTCAGAAGGCAACTGGACTTTGTTCTTCCTTGAAGATGTTTTGCTTCTGACTGAAGAAGCTTCTTGGATGAGAAGCGAAGAAGCTTCTTGAATGAGAAGCGAAATGTCTTCGAGGAAAAACAAAGAAAGCCCAGTTGCCTTTTGGGGGGGGGGGGGAAAGCACCTTTGGGCCTTCCCCAGGTAAGGATAACCCCCCCACCCCAAAAAAACTTTTCTCTCTGAGGCATCAATCAATCATTTTGTTTTATTAATGGCCAGTTATTTCAGGCTGACTTTGGTGGAATGTGCAGTGTTGCATGTCAGCTCTTAACAGGCTGGTTTATATATAGATATATAGTGGTTTAAACTTGGCTCCTTCGATTGGCAGAGAGAGGAACCAACCTCCGGTGCCTTACCACTATTTTGAGAAGGGGCGACTGGACGAATGCCGGATGTACCAGGTCCACGAACGAGCTGCCCGCGGTGGGCACCGTTTCATCACTGAGAAAGCCATTTTTTCTCGCTGGGCAAAGAAAAGGAACATTATCTTCACTCATCCATCGTGGTCTGATGGGTAGAAGGGGCTTTTGCGGCCTGGCTGGGTGGAAATTTTTGCCACAGGGCAAAGCTGCAGAAATTACAGTGTTACAGAAAGTTGGAACTCTTGCACCAAGAGCGACGTTCCCCCGTGAACAAAATATCACCGCATCTTCTTCTCTTAGCTCCCTATTTTTTAACGTTCTGTCAAGAGACCGCAAATTGTTTTGTTTTTAATTTTCCTCTGTGTGCCTAGCTTTTTGTGGGGTGATATATTTTTTTTATTTGTTTTGCACACAGAAAATAAAAAAAGAAAAAGGAAATTACACTTAATGAAAATGGGAGGCCAGGGGTTCAAGGCTTCCTGTTTTGGGGTGGATTCCGGAGGCTTGAATGCAGAAGGAACGGATGTTGACGTTTTTGCCTGTTTGCAAACCCTCCTTTAAACTTTAATTTTAAATTTTAAATTTGCAACCCACAAAAGCCTTTGAGAGAAAGATGACCTCCTATATGGAACACTCCTACCCTGTTTTTAATTTGGCCAGGTTTGAAATTCTGGGGGCAGAACCAGAGGAAGGAAATCCAGGTACTTAAAAATCCCCCCCCCCAAAAAAAACCTATTCCATTGGCACAAGCACTTTAACTAAACCAGTTTACAATGGTTTGTACAGCTTAGGGAGGCCTAAGGTGGCTTTTTCCATAGTGACATCCCCCATTCCAATGGTCTCTTTACCCCTCACCTGAGCCCAGAGTTCAGGATAGGTCATCCTCCAATTACGACCACATTTTGGAGCGGAATGTCCATGGTTAAGGAAGGCAGGGGCTTAAAGGGCTTGTCTCCGATCTCAAAATGTTTCTTCCCACCCACCACCGCTCCCCATGGCTCGAAAGCAAATCATGCAGCTGGTAAGTGTCTCACTTGGTCACTTGGTCAGCTAGCTTCTCCCTGCTTGGTTGCCCAGCACCCACATTTTGATCCTGGAGGAGGGGGCAGGATGCTGTGACAGGGGCATGTTGGCTCCAGGTTGGCCATCCCTGTTTGGTCGTCTGTGGCAGATGGTTTGAGGGTAGCAGCAGCAAAAACTGGGGTGGGAATAATTTGAAGAATTTGATGTGGGGTGTGTAGGGGTTAGAGCAGCATCCTGAAGTCCCTTCAGTGGAGATTCAACTGTGGCTTAAAAATAAATTTTCAATAAATTTGGTTTATTCTTCTGCCTCTTGCTTGTTTTTCTCCTCTTCCCCTTCCCCTTTTCCTTCCTTCCTTCTTTCCTTCCCCCGTTCCTTGCCCTTCCTCTCCTCTCCTCTCCTTCCTTATTTTCTTCCCCCCTTCCCCTTCCCCTTTTCCTTCCTTCCTTCTTTCCTTCCCCCGTTCCCTGCCCTTCCTCTCCTCTCCTCTCCTTCCTTATTTTCTTCCCCCCTTCCCCGTCCTTCCTCTCCTCTTTCCTTCCTTCCCTCCCTCCTTCCCCTTCCCTGCCCCTCATTTTCTTGCTTCCTTCCCTCCCTCCTTCCTTCCTTCCCTTTCCCCTTTCTTGCCCCTCATTTCCTTCCTTCCCTCCGCCCCTAAATTCATTCTAATTTTAGTTCCATGAAATTGAACTTAAGGCTTGGGGAAGAAGGAGACCAGCTGGGAATCTCTCTCTTTTTTTCTTCTTTCTTCTTTCTCTTTTTCTCTTAACTCTTTTCTTCCTTTCCCAACTCCTTCCTTCCCTCTTACTCTTTCCCTCCCTCCCTCCCTCCCTCCCTCCCTCCCTCTTCCTTCCTTCCTTCCTTCCTTCCTCTCTCTCTTTTTCTTCCTTCTTTCCTTTCTCTTTCCCACTTTCTTTCGGTTCATTCCTTCCTTTCTCTTTTTTTCTCTTTTCTCTTTCTTTCTCTTCTTTGGCTTTATCTTTCTTTCTTTCTTTCTTTCTTTCTTTCTTTCTTTCTTTCTTTCTTTCTTTCTTTCTTTCTTTCTTTCTTACTAAATAATTTGCTCATTCATTCATTCAACTTGTGTGCTGCCTATCTCAATGCAAGCTGACTCTTTTTCTTTCTTTTTCTTTCTTTCTCTCTTTTCCTCTTTCTCTCTTTCTCTTTCTTTCCCTTGCCTTTCTGCAAACTGGATTACTCAAGGCATATGTGGGAATCTTCCCTCTGTCTGTGCGCGCCTGTGTTTGCACTCATCCGTACTCTTTGTCCACTCACATGGCTTCCTCATTCTTGTCTGCCACTAGTCACCAATATCTGTAGATTAGTGCCAAAACCGATAAACTTTTGCACCAAAAGTTTGCTGGGTTTGTTGTGTACATCTGTTTGTATTCCAGTTTTTCGGACAGTTTCAACGGGGCAGCGATAAACCATGGCTTGCTAGCTTATGTTTTGTTAGGCTGAACTTGCAGCTGGTCTGCATGCAACAATTTCCACATTCTGAGTGCTTTTTAAACTCAGGATTTCTCTTTTTCTTGTTCCAGTTTTCTGAATTTGACCCAAAGGCACATTATATTAGCCAGTTCTTATTCCTCCTCCTCTTCCTTTTTTTTGCAAAACCTGAATAGTTGCCAGTTGGAAAGATATTCCTTATAACTGGCATCAACCACTTCTGAGTCATTAGCTCTCTAGAAATAAAAAACTGAATTAAAAGAATTGCTCAAACTCAGCTCACAGAAGAAAGATTTGATGGGGAAAGGGGACTGCAACTCCCATCATCCTTGATTAAGGCCTCATTTTTGGGAACCTGCCAGGGTCTCCCCAAACTCCTGAATTTTTTGGGGAGGGGGTGGGGAATGCAATGATGAAGAGATTAAAGGTTGCTTTATTTTACTTCCAAGCAGGAATTTATGAATCTTTTTTGCTCCCTCGTTTCTGGTCTTTAAATCAAACTTGTGAGCCCAGATTTGCTGCATCGGTGGGATGAGAACAGACCATCTTTTGTTGGAGGTTAAAAAGAGGCAAAACGAGACATTCCTTTGGCATTTGAAATTTGTGGAATTTGCAAGCATTGTGTAGTTTGGTCAATCCCTAAAAACAAATCTGCTAGTTGCAAACCTGTGAACAGCAGCCAGCTTCGAGTCTTTGAACCAAGACAATTTTCTAAGCAATAGTTTTGTTTGAAACTGCGTGTTTACAAGTGTGGGCTATAAATGCCTTTCCTTTTTTTTTTTTTAACTAAAAAAAAAATCCCAGTCTTATCCCTTGGTAAGCCTATTTTAACCAGCACAGAGATCTGCAAGAAGTGATCCAGGTTTCTATGGCAACTGAATTTGGAAAGAAGAAGAGAGGATATACCAAATCCTTTCTGAACAAGAAAAAAAAAGCTGCTTTTTAGATGTCTCCAAAAAATTTGATTAATTACTCAGAAGAACAGAGTTGGAAGGGACCTTATAGGGAATCTAGTCCAACCCCCTGGCCAAGCAAATGGCAGTCCGGTCTCTTCTTGAAAGCCTCCCGGGATGAAGCTCCCACAACCTCCAAAGGCAACTTCTGTTCCATGGGTGGATTTTTCTCCCTGTCAGAAAATTCCTCCTTATTTCCAGGTTGAATCTCTCCTTGATCTGTTTCCATCCATTATTCCTTCTCTGGCCTTTGGGTGCTTTGGAAAATAGCTTGACCCCTTTCTCTCTGTGGCAGCCCTGGCTGTTACAAAATTTTGTCCTTAGTTCAAGGAGAGAAGCAATCTAGAACTAAAGATAAATTTGCTGGCAGTGAAAACAATTCATCAGTGGAACGACTTGCCTCCAGAACTTGTAAATGCTCCAACACTGGAGGTTTTTAAGAAAAGATTGGATAACCATTTATCTGAAACAGTATGGAGTTTCCTGCCTGAGCAGGGGTTGGACTAGAAGGCCTCTAAGGATCCTTCCCATTCTGTTATTCTGCCTTGCAAGAAAATTTAAGAAGATCCAGAAAATGCAGTGTTTCAGTTTTAGGAATGTCTAGTAGTTGTAATAACCTAGGAGGTGGTAGTTCTTGACTTACAATGAGTCACTTAACAACCATCTGAAGTTGGGAAGGACTTCTACAGGGTTACTTATAACCCATTTTCTGCCAAAGGATTTCAGTCTTTCAGCCAGAAGAGAAAACCTCCCATGTATGCAAGAGGCTGTTAGTCCAGCTTGAATCAGCTCTTTTATTATGAACCACGAGGACTAGAATATTGAACAGTTTAGGGTGAAACGTAGTAGTTTGGATATTGCCTGCTGAAACACGCCTTTTTTTTTCCAATCCTTGGGTGGGTGGTTATCTCTGTCTGCAGGGGGATTTGACAATTGAACCAAGAATGTTGAATCAATCCAAAATATATTGTCCTGTTCCCACAACGCATCTGCATAGAATGCGAAAGATGTGTGTTGGTGTTTTATTTCGATAGCTATAATGTACCCTGAAGATGGCATTTAAATTTCATTGTACGAGGTGCAATGACAATAAAGTCAACTAAATTAGTCTGAAAAGTTCAGGATCGCCAGAGATAGGTAGCAAATAAATTTCCTAAATAGGTTTTACATCTGCAGACAAATGGTTTCTATACTTCAGTGTTTAATATAGGTTATTCTTGACTTCCATCACTAAGCATCCCACGATGCTATGTTTGCTTAGTATTAGCAAATGGGATAATGTGTGTTCAGTCAATTAATCAATCAAAATACAGCTGGAAGGGACCTTGGAGGTCTTCTAGTCCAGCCCACTATTCAAGCAGGAAATCCTATACCATTTCAGACAAGGGGCTGTCCAGTCTCTTCTTAAAAACCTTCAGTGATGAAGCACCCACAACTTCTGAAGGCAGCTTCTGTTCCACCGATTAATGACCCCCTCCCCTTTGGGGGCAGCCCCTCAAATACCGGAAGGCTGCTATTGTGTTATCCTTCTTTAAACAGAATTTGCATTATGGGGTCCCATTTTTGAAACTCCTATTCCAAGTTCTTCTCCATCTTTGTCTAGACTAGCCAAACCCAACTCCTGCAGTCGTTCTTCATATCTTTTAGTCTCCTTTTTTAAAATCTTACATTTAGCATGTGGAGTAATCCCCATCCAGTTTGCTCAAGGCAGGTATGAACAAGCTATCCAGCCCCAGAAAAAAAGAGAGAGAGAGAGAGAATAGATTTAGAATTCCTGGGTTTAAAAAAACAACAACAACATGTGGATTATTGTGACCTCAGCAAACAGGGCTTGAGATCTGCCTGCTTGGCACACTTTGATATCGATCCATCCCCATCTGCGCCAGCCTGAAATCCTTTTGTCCAACCAGAAAAAAAAAAAACAGAAAAAAAGAGAGAGAGCCAAAAAAAAAAACCTGGGAACAAGCTGGCCATTTTCTCGGCACGTTCCCCAGCAGCTGCCATCAACTTGGAAGGCCAGTCTTTGGCATTCCCCTTTTGGAAGCTGCTAAAATTGGATCAGGGCACAGCAGGAGGAGGAGGAGGAGGAGGAGGAGGAGGAGGAGGAAGAAGAAGAGGGAAAGCAGAGAGGGGGAAAAAAAAGACGCACACTAGGACCCAGAAAATATTCCTGCCTTCCAGATTTTCTCACTGGATGCTCTGCTACGGTCTTCCTTCCGAGATGCACTGGCCCTAAGACGGGGGGTCCAGCTTTGAAGCAGAGGGGGGAAAGACAGAAGAGAGAGACCCCCCTCAACCCCAATTTTTGCTTTCTGGAATTTGGAGCTGGCTTGGAGGCACCCAAAAATGCCAGCTTGGTCTTTGCCTTTTTAATTCCTCTGCTCCCTGGCACTTGGGTGGCTGGACCAGCGGGTGAGTTAACCCCTCCATGGCCTTGCCCAGAAGACTGGATTTTTTGGGTGTGGGGGGGGGGAATCAGGAAGGGGAAACCCACCCTCACCCCCACTGGAGGAAATCAGAATCCTGGCATCCATCTACCTGATTCCCCCCCCCCCTCCATTGGAACAGGAAGTCTCAGGGTAGTCAATCCCCTGTTTTGGGAGTGGTGTGCAGAGGAATGGGTGGAGGATTTGGAAAGATTTGCAGTTGGAAAAGCCTTTAAAATGCACACACACACACACAAAAAAAACCCCCCAACACCCCACCGCTTGCAATGCCCAGAATTTAGAAGAAAAAAGGGGGCACGCACAGGTTTGGCAATAGGCAAGGGAGGGAAGCTGGGTGGATGGCATACCTGAACCAGTTTTGGGGTGAGGAAGGGAGGCGATTCCCTACGATTGGGGTACAGAAGCTCCCCAGATCTTGGGATCGCTTTTTTGGGGCAGGCAGGCAGGGGCTTGGCGTTTTGGATGGTGAGGGCTGCCTGGGCATTTCCTGGAAAGCTGAAGGGGCCGGGCGCCCTCTCCTCGCTTCCGAGAACCAGAGGCTTTGCTTAAAATGGATGCTGGCAGCAGCGAGAAAAGGTGAGAGGAGGGGGAGTGTTGGAAAGCTTGGCCTGAGTGATTTGTTCCTCTTGAGCCAAAGGAAGTATTTTCTGTGTCATGTGGGTCCTGTTCAGTTACAATTCAATTGAGCAGGGAGAAGAGATTGTAATATTTCTTTTTCTATAAGTTCTATTATTTCTATTACTGTTTCTATTTCCTTCTACCCACCCAACCTTCCTTCTTTCCTTCCTTTTCTTCCTTCCTTCCTTTCTCTTTTTCTCTCCTTCACTCTTTTTTTTCTCTTTTTCTTTCTTTCTTGTCCTGAATAGTATAGTCTCCTGTTTGTGCAGGAGGTTGCCTTTCAACTGTGTTATATAATTTCTGTTACTGTTATTTCTTTCCTTCCTCCCTCTTTATTTTCTTTTCTTTCTTTCCTTCCTTCCTTCCCTCCCTCTTTCTCTCTGTCTCTTTCTTTCCTTCCTCCCCTCCTCCCCTCCCTTTCTTTCTTTCTTTCTTTCTTTCTTTCTTTCTTTCTTTCTTTCTTTCTTTCTTTCTTTCTTTCTTCCTTCCTTCCTTCCTTCCTTCCTTCCTTCCTTTGCTTCCTTCCCTTCCTTTCTTTCTCTCTCTCCTTCCTTCCCTCTGTCCCTTTCTTTCTTTCTCTCTTTTTTCCTCCATCTTTCCTTCTCTCTCTCTTTCTTTCCTTCCTTTCCTCCCTCTCTCCTTTCTCTCCCTCCCTCCCTCTTTCTTTCTTTCTTTTTTTCCTTCCTTCCTTCACTTCCTTCCCTTCCTTTCTTTCCCTCTCTCCTTCCTTCCCTCTGTCCCTTTCTTTCTTTCTTTCTTTCTCTCTTTTTTCCTCCTTCTTTCCTTCTCTCTCTCTTTCTTTCCTTCCTTTCCTCCCTCTCTCCTTTCTCTCCCTCCCTCCCTTCCTCTTTCTTTCTTTCCTTCCTTCCTTCCTTCCTTCCTTCCTTCCTTCCTTCCTTCCTTCCTTCCTTCCTTCCTTCCTTCCTTCCTTTTTGCTTATAAACCTGGAACTCATTTTTTAATAGTCCTCCTGACATGCATCCCGGTTATTCCACAGCCCTGCTTGCAAATTCTCTCTTTGGACCCCAGCCATGATGTGAGGCTAAGAGAAACAAAATCCAGACACATGGAAGATCGGTCCGGAAGTCAGAAATGGCGCCGTCGACACGAAGGAAAAGGCCCTGCCAGCTGTGCCCCGGCTTTCATGCAAAGGAGACATCCCGCCATGGTAAATGTGGGGTGGCATCGGGTGTCCTTGCTTTCCTCCAGATTATTTTTTTTCCTTTTGAATGCATAAATATCCCCTGCAATTCATACCCAGCTTGGCCTTTGCAGAAAAATGGGGAAATATCCTCACTTCTATTTGTGACTTAAATCAAAAGAGAAATATTGTTGCTTTATTTCTTTATCAACAAGGCACTTTTATTTCTTGTTTAACAGAGAGGAGACAGAGATTACACAGAGAAACTGGGACAACAAGGTTAATCTAAGCAGATAAGATTATTCTCTCCCTTGGATTTTCTCCTCCCTTGCTAGACCTGTAAGGGTTTCTCCCATGCTTCCCTCCTTCTCTCCCTCCTTTCTTTTATGGAAAATTCGTCTATTTTTCCAGTCGCTGGCAGGGAGTGGTTTTCAAACAGAAGGATGTGCTTCCATTTGAATCTCAGAAAAACAAGAAGGAAAAAAATGATCTGTTTCTGGGTCGAGATACTTTTAGGTGCTTTTGGATAAAGTATTTCGGATTTCCCTGAGTTTTAAATCGTAACTTGGTATTGGGCATCGAAATGATGCTTCTGTATGCTTCATCCTTGGCTGACCGAATTCTTTTTCTGCCATTTTTCAAGTTGGGACTCCCAAAGCCCAATAAATAATATTCGCTGGGAAGGTTTATTAAAATGATGTAATTTAGAACTGAAAGACAAGGAGAAGCTTCAGGTTGCCAGACTGGGAGCTTCCAAGAGGTTGCTTATAAGATGGGATGGCTATAGAAATGGTTTAAATTAATAAGACTGGATCTTGAACAGTGTTTTATGGAGTGCTTAAGCTCATCTGTATTCAGTCAGTCTGTAAATAAATGCAAAATACCCTGCCAAAATTCCTTTCAAAGGAATTCCTTTCTCCTTGGACAAAATAAAATGGCATTTAATTTCTTCTTATGTGGATGATCAAATAATTGCAAACTTGGTCTTCTTCTTTCCTTTCTCCTTCTCTTTCTCACTTATCCTCTCTTCTTCCTTCTCCTCCATCTTCTTTTCATCTATTTTCTCCTCCTCCTCCTCTCCTTCCTCTTCCTCCTTCCCAGAAGATTCCTAATAGCCAATCCTTTCCAGGGCTGGGGCTGATGGGACTTGGACTCCAGCTCCTTTGGGGAGAGAGACAGAAAGGGGAGGAATAGAGAAGGGCAGGGCAGGAGAAGAGTCGAAACCGAAATGCAAAATGAGAGAAGAGAGCCATGAACTTGAAAGGCGTTGGCAGGGCCAAAATGGGGCAAAGGACTCTAGCCCCCATCATCCTGTCTTGGAAGGTGAGATTTTTAGCAGCCCCCCTCTCCCCTCCCCAGATTATAAAGAGTGGGAGGGATTTCCATCTTTCCAGGACAAAACAAGTCCATTTTCCTGCACAATTTAACCTGTTGCATACATTCTCTTTAATATTTGCACCTTTGCAAAATTTCTTCTTCTTCTTCTTCTTCTTCTTCTTCTTCTTCTTCTTCTTCTTCTTCTTCTTCTTCTTCTTCTTCTTCTTCTTCTTCTTCTTCTTCTTCTTCTTCTTCTCCTCCTCCTCCTCCTCCTCCTCCTCCTCCTCCTCCTCCTCCTCCTCCTCCTCCTCCTCCTCCCTAGCATATTTCCGCAGGTGCAGAGTCTGCTTTTTGGATCATTGAATGCCACTTTACACAGTCAGCTGTGTCTCCACAACACAGACCCACAGCTTGCATAACTTTGTTGATGGTATCTGGCCATCTCTGTTTTGGATGCCTGCAAGGTTGCCGGCTATTGACTTCTAGTTGGTAGACTTCTAGTTGGCCATGGTGGGAGGTGCTGTTCTCTGGAGGTGTCCATACTAGCAGAGCTGGCCTTTTCTCATCTTCTCTGTAATTGGTGCCACACCAAAATGTTATCAAACAGTGTCATTTGTGATGTGATCAAGAAGGGAGATGTCCGATATCCAACGGAGCCTTTGCATTTCCATGGCATGGGGAGAGCTTTCGGTCCCTGTTGTTGCTGCCCAGCATTCAGTGCCATACTGTGCAACAGGGCAGATGGTTGTCTTGTAGATCTTAGATTTAAGACAGGTTGTGGCATTTGTCTGTCCCGTAACACACCTGGTGAGTTCTCATCAACGCATCCAGGCTGCCTTCACCCTTGCTCGCATCTTGCCATTGATGTCGCCATTGCCTTGGAAGTGGGATTCCAGATACCCCAAAAATGTCCACCATCTTTTGGTTTTCTCCATTGATTTGAAGCATTCCAGAAGTGGGAACAATCTCTTAGGTACTCAGTTTCCTTGATGTTGAGGCGGAGTCCAAAATGGTTGAGGCAATCATTCCATGTTTGAACTTGCTGCTGTAGTTCGCCTGTGGTCGTGAAAACGAGCATAACATCATAACATCATGCTCTAACAGTGTAGAGCTTAGTCCAGGGTATGTTCTGCTGTGGGTCATGTGTGATGGTATCCATGACAAATGTAAATAGGAGTGGTGAGGGAGAGAGAGAGAGAGAGAGAGGTAGGAGATAGATAGATGATAGATAAATGATAGATAGATAGATAGATAGATAGATAGATAGATAGATAGATAGATAGATAGATATAGATGTGTGGATGGATGGATGGATGGATGGATAGATGGATAAATAGATAGTTGATAGACATAGAGACAGACAGACAGACAGACAGACAGACAGACAGATATAGTTGGTTTTGGATGGATGGATGGATTGATAGATGGATAAATAGATGATGAACATAGAGATAGATAGATTGATATGATAGATGATGGATGGATGGGTAGATAAATGATAGAGATACATAGATGATAGCTGATAGAGGAGAGAGAGAGAGAGAGAGAGAGAACTTGAGTGGTCAGAGCGATAGAATGAATGAATGAATGAATGAATGAATGAATGAATGAAATAAGGTTTGAACACAACCCTGGAGCTCTTGAGGTGACTTTGTGCCTTTGACTTTAATGCAGGTGCTCAGGTTAGAGTGACTGAATTTCCCACCTAAACTTCGGATACCACAATGAAAAACCACCAGGTAGGAGTTTTTGTGAGAACGTATTCAGATCCTTCCAACCTGTTCCTGGATGGGCGGTTTAAATGGGAACAATGGTGCAAACTGGGGAGGGTGGAGAAATCCTTTCTCTTTCTTCTTCTTCCCATCGCCATTGTTTGCAAAAAATTTATCTGGCTGAAGGCTACAGGTTGTCTTCAACTTATGACTGACGATTGAGACTGGAAATAATAATAATAATCAGATTGCTCCGATCTTACCAAGAATATCCTAAAATTGTTTTGTTTTTATTGGAAGTTCTAGCAAATTTGAGTGCCAAGCTTCCATGCTCCAAACAGTTGTTATGAACTAGAAAGGTTTCCCATTCTAACCGTGCTACAGGCCAAATAATAATAATAATAATAATAATAATAATAATAATAATAATAATAATAATAATAATAATAATAATAATAATAATAATAGAGTTGTAATTGCAGGAATGTCTTTATTTTCGATGGCAAACCTCAGACAAAAGAATGTTTCCAAGCAAATACAACTCAGGCAAACAAAGTTACTCATCTAAAGGAGGATTAGAGAGAGGAAGTAAACATATGTTGGACTTTGACTAGAGATCATTCACTTTGTTAGTTACTATGCTGAACAATAACGAAAGTCAAGCAGAAACCAAAGTTAACCAATGTTAGAGGATTACTAAAAATGTGTATAAATGCAAGACTAGATTCCAATAAAGATCATCATGAATCAGTTGATCATGATCAAACATCTCGAATAATAATAATAATAATAATAATAATAATAATAAAAATAAAAAAAAATAATATTTTGGCCAGGGTAGTTAAGCAGTCTAGGTTTCCTCCGTTGAGTGAACTCGTTTTTTTTCTCCTTCCCCTGAATCCGGCCCAGAAGATTCCTAATAGCCAATCCTTCTCAGGGCTGGGGCTGATGGGACTTGGACTCCAGCTCCTTTGGAGAGGGAAACAGAAAGGGGAGGGATAGAGAAGGGTGGGCCGGGAGAACAAGCCGAGAGCAAAATGCAAAACGAGAGAAGAGAGCCACGAACTTGAAAGGCGTTGGCAGGGCCAAAATGGGGCAAAGGACTCTATCTCCCATCATCCTGTCTTGGAAGGTGAGATTTTTAGCAGCCCCCCCCTCCACTCCCCAGAATATAAAGAGTGGGAGGAGGGAATTTCCATCTGCCCAGGACAAAACGGGTCCATTGTCCTGCAAAATTTGACCTGTTGCTTTCATTCTCTTTCATCTTTGCGCCTTTGCAAAATTTTCAGGCCTGATTCCGGCCTGCACAGCAGCAAAGGAGGGTTGTTATTCTGTCTTTTTTTAAAAATGGGTTTTGTAATCCAGGGAAATGGGGATTTTAAAAAGCCCCTCCTTATAGGGTCCCCCCTCCAAGTCTTGGGATGAAAGGGCTGATTGATCAATTTTGTGTGGATTTCAGCCTCTTCTTTTTATTTTTTTATTTCTTTTACCCCTTCTGGAAAGAAACAACAGGATGAAGATGAAAACTTTTTGTCCTGTTGTTATTGTTGTTGTTAAACAATGCAAACCTTCCACTGATTTACCATCAAAGTGTGGCTGTATCGCCAGAGGGAGAATGTTTTATTTATAAGCCAAGCAGCGTTTGCCAAAAAAAACAAAAAACACTCAGGCTAAGAGGAAGGTGGAAGAGGCTAAAGGGAGACAGGATGGCTTGCATCATAAAGTAGAATTTTGTCCCTTCAAAATACAAAAAAAAAAAAATGCAAAGAAGAAGGGGAGGGAAAAACGTGCAAAATTCAAAATAAATAAATTGCAGAGAGGAAGCGGAGGGAAAAAAAACGTGCAAAATTCAAAATAAATAAATTGCAGAGAGGAAGCGGAGGGAAAAAAACGTGCAAAATTCAAAATAAATAAATTGCAGAGAGGAAGCGGAGGGAAAAAAACGTGCAAAATTCAAAATAAATAAATTGCAGAGGGGAAGCGGAGGGAAAAAAACGTGCAAAATTCAAAATAAATAAATTGCAGAGGGGAAGCGGAGGGAAAAAACGTGCAAAATTCAAAATAAATAAATTGCAGAGAGGAAGCGGAGGGAAAAACGTGCAAAATTCAAAATAAATAAATTGCAGAGAGGAAGCGGAGGGAAAAAACATGCAAAGATAAAAAATAAAAAAAATTGCAAAAAAGGAAGGGGAGGGAAAAAAAACGTGCAAAATTCAAAATAAATAAATTGCAGAGAGGAAGCGGAGGGAAAAAAAACGTGCAAAATTCAAAATAAATAAATTGCAGAGAGGAAGCGGAGGGAAAAAAACGTGCAAAATTCAAAATAAATAAATTGCAGAGAGGAAGCGGAGGGAAAAAAACGTGCAAAATTCAAAATAAATAAATTGCAGAGGGGAAGCGGAGGGAAAAAAACGTGCAAAATTCAAAATAAATAAATTGCAGAGGGGAAGCGGAGGGAAAAAAAACGTGCAAAATTCAAAATAAATAAATTGCAGAGAGGAAGCGGAGGGGAAAAAAACGTGCAAAATTCAAAATAAATAAATTGCAGAGGGGAAGCGGAGGGGAAAAAAACGTGCAAAATTCAAAATAAATAAATTGCAGAGAGGAAGCGGAGGGGAAAAAAACGTGCAAAATTCAAAATAAATAAATTGCAGAGGGGAAGCGGAGGGAAAAAAACGTGCAAAATTCAAAATAAATAAATTGCAGAGGGGAAGCGGAGGGGGAAAAAACGTGCAAAATTCAAAATAAATAAATTGCAGAGGGGAAGCGGAGGGAAAAAAACGTGCAAAATTCAAAATAAATAAATTGCAGAGGGGAAGCGGAGGGGAAAAAAACGTGCAAAATTCAAAATAAATAAATTGCAGAGGGGAAGCGGAGGGGAAAAAAACGTGCAAAATTCAAAATAAATAAATTGCAGAGGGGAAGCGGAGGGAAAAAAACGTGCAAAATTCAAAATAAATAAATTGCAGAGGGGAAACGGAGGGAAAAAAAACGTGCAAAATTCAAAATAAATAAATTGCAGAGGGGAAGCGGAGGGGGAAAAAAACGTGCAAAATTCAAAATAAATAAATTGCAAAGAGGAAGGGGAAGGGACAACGTGCAACATTCAAAATAAAAATGGCAAAGGATGACCTGGTGGTGACTTTTCCTTTTCTTTTTTGGGGGGGGGGGCGGGGTTGTTCCCGCTTCTCTGTCCGCACCTACAGAGCCCACACGCCATCGTCCTGGTGATTCTCTTCGCCTTGTTTATGCTGCTGATCATTTACAATTCCAACAGCCGCAACGAAGCCTTCCGTTACTCCGCTTTGCAGGCCAAGACCCCGCTGCCCTCCAGCCTCAAGAAGTGGGGGGTGAAAGGCGAATACCTGCCTGTCCCCGGAGGGAAGGTAAGAGGGGTGGGGTGTTGGGGTGGGTGGGGTGTTGGGGTGGGTGGGGGGTCTCTCCTCTTGGGGCTGGGGGTTGTTGCCCCCCTTCCCCATCCTGGGCAAGGGTCCATCTCTGGCTGGTTGGCTTGAAGGCCCGTCCCAGGTTCTAGCAAAGATAGAGGGATTTTTCTGTGCAAAGTGTCTCAAGATGCAAACGCGATGAATTTGTCCAGGTTCTGGGTTTCCACAGGGAAGGGTGGTGGTTTTTATATTGCGGGGTAGTTTTCCAAAAGGGGCTTCCCAAATCTGGATTTTGAAGGGATCAAAGGGCCAAATCCTCCTCCTTCTCCATCTCCTCCTCCACTTTCTTCTCATTTCCCTCCATCTTCTCTTTCTTCTTCTCCTTCTCTTCCTTAACTCCTCCTCCTTCTCCCTTTTCATGACTCTTTCTCTATCTTCTCCTTCTCACTCTCCTCCTTTTCTCTTCCTCCCTTTCTACCATTCCTCTTTCTTCTCCTTCTCCTTTTCTCTTCTTCTTTCTATCCTCCCACCATTCCTCTTCCCCCTTCTCCCTTCTGTCTTCTTTCTTCCTTACCTCCCTTTTCTCTTTCCCCAATTCTTCCTCCCACTCCTTCTTCCTCTCCACTTCCTTCTGCATTTTCCTCTTCTCTTCCTCTTCCTCTTCTACTCCTCCTCCTTCTCCCTCCCCCTCTTCTTCAACTCCTCCTTCCCCCTGTTCATCTTCGTCCTCTTCTCCTCCTCCTCCTCCTTTCCCCACTCTCTCGTCTCTTTCTCCCTACTTCTCCCTGATCGTCTTAAGCCAAACCACCTTCTCCCAGTCGCTCCAACCGAGTTGCTTTTCTATCCCAGCCCTTGGTTCAACATTGCAAGCAGTGTGCCCTCATCACCAGTTCCAGTCACCTCCTGGGCAGCAAACTGGGCAAAACCATCGACCAGTCGGAATGCACCATCCGCATGAATGACGCGCCCACCACGGGCTTCTCGGAGGACGTGGGGAACAAGACCACTTTCCGCGTTGTGGCTCACTCCAGCGCCTTCCGGGTCCTGAAGAGGCCGCAGGAATTCATCAGCAAGACCCCTGAGAACATCTTGATTTTCTGGGGCCCCCCACTCAAGATGCAGAAGAGCATCAACAAACTCATCGAACGAGTCAGCCTCAGTTTTCCCAACATGACGGCCTTCGCAGTTTCTCCCAAGCGCATGCAACAGTTTGACGAATTGTTCCGGAAAGAGACAGGCAAGGACAGGTGAGTCCATTAGGATGGGAGGAAGGCAGGGGTTTGGGGGGGTTTTTTTGCATCCCAAACTGAGAACCTGTGGAACTCCCCACCTCAAGACAGAGAGAGAGAGAGAGACCCAAAAGGACATTTCAAAAACATTTTCTTTCTTTTTTCTGCTGGAAATCTCAAAAGTATTTTCTTTTTTTGGCTGGGCATTTCAAAACTATTTTATTTTAATTTTGGGGGATGGAAATTTCAAAAGTTATAAAGTCCTTTCTTTCTTTTTCTGCTGGAAATCTCGAAAAACATTTCCTTTCTTTTTCGGTTGTTCTCTGCCCTCTCCAGGCAGACTTCACGTTCCTGGCTGAGCACCGGATGGTTTACCATGGTGATTGCGGTGGAATTGTGCGACAAGCTCCATGTTTATGGGATGGTGCCTCCCAGCTACTGCACGTAAGTAGCCCCTCGCCTGGCTTGCAAGACTGGGGGTGGGTGGGACCCACCTTCTCAACCTCACCTGGCTTTTATCTTCCTGGCAGTAAGACTCCTCCCCATCGGCTGCCCTACCACTATTACGAACCCAAAGGCCCAGACGAATGCACCACTTATATCTACAACGAGCGCAGCCACAAAGGGAATCATCACCGGTTCATCACCGAGAAACGGGTTTTCGGCAGATGGGCTGACCTCTACAACATCACTTTCTCGCACCCCGAGTGGAAATAGGGCAATGAGGAGACCCCCCCCCCCACAAGTGCCAAAACCAGGATCCTGCAGAGCCCCCCCTACCCCACCCTAAATGGGCCTGGACTGCTGAGTATTAAGTTTCCCATCATGCCATAGAGAAGCACCCTGGGGCATTGTGGGAAATTAGAAGTCCAGTGAGCTCACAGCTGGATGGAAGGCCATATCAACCCCTTGCAAAAGTTACTTCTAGGTGCAACTCATTATTAAATCTCTCCAAGAGAGATTTTTCTCCCTGAGCTCTCTCTCTCTGATTGCTGGACTGCCATGTTATTTCCCATCATGCCATAGTGGAGTTACCTTGGGGCATTGTGGGAAATTAGAAGTGATGAGCTCACAGTTGGATGGAAGTCCATCTCAACCCTTTGCAAGGTTACTTCTAGGTGCAGATCATTATTAAGCTCTCCAGGAAAGATTTTTTTCTCTCTCTCTCTCTCTTTCTTGTTCCTGGACCACTGAGTGTTAATTTTCCCATCATGCCACAGAGAAGCACCTTGGGGCATTGTGGGAAACTAGAAGTCCGATGAGGAAGTCACAGTTAGATGGAAGGCCATCCAAATTGCTTCTAGTTGAATGCTTGGTGGTTGGTAAGAAACCCCCCCGCCTCTCTCTAGTTCCTGGACTGCTGTATTAAATTTAAATTAATTTTAAATTAAATTCAGGCCATAGGGGAGTGCCTTGGGGCATTGTGGGAAATTAAAAGTCCACTGAGCTCACACTTGGATGGAAGGCCGTCTCAACTGCTTGCAAAGTTATTTCTAGGTGCAGCTCATCAATTAAGCTCTCCAAGAAAGATTTTTTTTCCTCTCTCTCTGGTTCCTGGACTGCTGTATTAAATTTCCCATCATGCCACAGACAAGTGCCTTGGGGCATTGTGGGAAATTAGAAGTCCGGTGAGCTGACAGATGCATGGAAGCCCATCAAGGTGCTTCTAGTTGGATGCTTTCATGGTTGGTAAGTTCTTCAAGAGAGATTTTCTGGTTCTTTGCTATCTTGTTCAACTTTAGGGGCTTGATCCTGGTGCGGGAGCCCTCCTGAACTACAGACTCTAACTCCCATTATCCCTAGCCAACTCATGATCTGAGAAGATGATAGTTGGGGGGGGGGCTCCCCATCTATTTAGCCACCTCTTCCCCCTCTCACTCAACTTCCAAAAATGTGGGTTTTTTTTTTTTTAGAGGTCAACTGGGTAAAATCTCCCTCAGTGCTTGCCCCTCTGGGGAGGATGGGAGTTGTAATCTTGGAGCATTGAGGAGAGCAAAATGGGGTGGGTGTGTGTGCTGTTTTTTTCCTTTTCCTATTCTGAAAAGATTTTAAAAATCAAAATTAACAATAACAACAACAAAAAAGAACAGAGAAGGGAAGAGACGGCCCTCCACTGGTCATCCAATCCATCTGGGCCCAGGAAAGGAAGCCCCCAACAGTTTCTGAAGGCATTCCATACCTGCTTCTGGTCCACCAAAGAACCCCCTTACCTGTCCTATCCAGGAAAGGGGTTCCCCAAATCAATAGATTTTTTTTTTTTTCTGCTCCGTGATGGGTGCCCGGCACCCAAGCACCAAGGCAGCTGATTCAGCCTGGCAGAAAAGCCCTGGCCTCCAAATTTGCCAACTTCCCCCAAAGACCTCACAATTCCAACAAAACCTGTCAGCAAAATAAAATAAATAAAAGAATTGCTCTTTGCGACTCCGAAACCCAGGGGTCTCTTCCATTCTTGCAATACCCAGCCCTCCATTCCTCTTTCTCAGTTCAGTTCACTTCCACCTGTCAGGTTGCAAGGCCCATTATCCCCAGCTGGAACAGCCAGGTTCCTTTCTGGAGCCCCTTTCCTTAAAAATTTGGTACCAAAGCAATGGCGGTAAAGAGGTTTTTGCTTGGATTTTGCACTGTTGCCTTTTCGTTCGTTCTGAGACAGTTGAACTTTTTACCGGCCGGGGACATTCTTAACTGTTAAGGTTGCGATTGGACGCCTTTGATGAATCTTAAAGGGCGAAACTTTTATTAAACGTTGACTTGACTAAAATGGTCTTCCCTTTTTTTTTTTTCTTCTTAAATATGGATTTTTTTTTTTTCAGATGCAGAAGTTCAATGACTGTCATACAAACAAATCCAACCTAAACTTAGAAGAGAAGAAGGGGGAAAGGAGCAGGGAAAGAGGAAAGAAAGAATGAAGAAAACATAGGGAAAGGAAGGAAGGAAGGGGAGAAAAAAGGAAGAAAGAAACTTAATATTGAAAGTATTGAGAGCATTTGCGCCAAGACAAATTCCTTGTGTGTCCAATCACACTTGGCCAATCAAGAATTCTGTTCTGTTCTGTTCTATTCCATTCTATCCTATCCTATCCTATTCTATATTCTATATTCTATATTCTATTCTATTCTATATTCTATTCTATTTTATTCTATTCTATATTCTATATTCTATTCTATTCTGTTCTATATTCTATTCTATTCTACTATTCTATATTCTATTCTATATTCTATTTTATATTCTATTCTATTCTATATTCTATATCCTATATTCTATATTCTATATTCTATATTCTATTCTATTATCTATTCTATTGTCTATTCTATTCTATTCTCTATTCTATTCTCTATTCTATTCTCTATTCTATATTCTATATCCTATTCTATATTCTATATTCTATTCTATATTCTATTCTATTCTATATTCTATTCTATTCTATATTCTATATTCTATTCTATTCTATTCTATTCTATTCTATTCTATATTCTATTCTATTTTATTCTATTCTATATTCTATATTCTATATCCTATTCTATATTCTATATTCTATTCTATTGTCTATTCTATTGTCTATTCTATTCTATTCTATATTCTATTCTATATTCTATTTTATTCTATTCTATATTCTATTCTATATTCTATATTCTATATTCTATATTCTATATTCTATATTCTATTCTATATTCTATATTCTATATTCTATTCTATTCTATTCTATATTCTATTCTATATTCTATTCTATTCTATATTCTATTCTATTTTATTCTATTCTATATTCTATATTCTATTCTATTCTGTTCTATATTCTATTCTATATTCTATTCTACTATTTTATATTCTATTCTATATTCTATTCTATATTCTATTCTATTCTAAAAAATGGAAAAGTTAATATAATGAAGGAAAAGAAGGGAAGGAAGGAAAGGGAACAAAGAATTACACTTAATATTGAAATGGAAAAGATAATATTATGAAGGAACAGAAGGGAGGGAGGGAAGGAAGAAAGGAAAGAGAGAAGGAACAAAGACACTTAATATTGAAACGGAAAAGATAATATAATGAAGGAAAAGAAGAGAAGGGAAGAAAGGGAACAAAGAATTACACTTAATATTGAAATGGAAAAGATAATATAATGAAGGAAAAAGTATCGGAAAGATTGAAAGAAGGAAGGAAGGAAGGAGAAAGGAACAGAATTTACTCCACTTAATAGTGAAATGAAAAAGAGAATATAATGAAGGAAAAAAGTATCGGATTGAAGGAAGGAAGGAATGAGAAGGTGCAAAGAATTACACTTAATCTTGAAATGGAAAAGAATATAATGAAGGAAAAGGAAAGAACTATGAGGGAGGGAGAGGGGGGACTTCAGCTCCCAGAAACCCCCTGGCTGAAGAATTCTGGGAACTGAAGCCCACACCTCTTAAAGCGGCCAAGGCTGAGAAAAAAATCAGCATTATGAACACAACCAAGCTCTGCCTCGCCATGTCAGCCCCGCTCAGCCTGCAAGAAAGACATCAGTTGCTAGGGTAGCATTTGGCTATGCGCGGCGATGCTCTCCTGGTCCTTATTGGGGGGGGGTTGAGCCGTGATGCTAGTCCCCTTGTGGGAACACAAAGGGTGGGAGAAGAGAACCACAAACTTAAGAGTCTCCAAACTCCAGGATTCTGGAGAGGAGGAGAAGGCGGCTCAGCAACCACCAACTAAATGATATCACTTGAACAAAACGGATGGATGGATGGATGGATGAATGCATGCATGCATGCTTTATTGGCCAAGTGTGATTCGACACACAAGGAATTTGTCTTGGTGCAAATACTCTCACTGTACATAAAAAAAAAAAGATACATTTGTCAAGTGTCAAGAATCATCAGGTGCAACACTTAATGATAGTCACAGGGTACAATAAACAATCAAATCATACTAGGAAACAGTCACTATAGATCATAAGGATACAAGCGACAAAGTTACAGCCATAAAGACACAAGTGGGAGGGGATGGGTGATAGGAGTGATGAGAAGATTAACAGTAACAGTAGTGCAGACATTGCAAATAGTTGGACAGTGTTGAGGAAATTATTTGTTTAGCAGAGTGATGGTGTTTGGGAAAAACTTTCCTTGTGTCTAGTTGTTCTGGTCTGCAATGCTCTATAGCGTCGTTTTGAGGGAAGGAGTTGAAACAGTTTATGTCCAGGATGTGAGGGGTCTGTAGATATTTTCACAGTCCTCTTTTTGATTCGTGCAGGATACAGGTCCTTCATGGAAGGCAAGTTGATCGCAATTGTTTTTTCTGTAATCCTAATTAACCTCTGAAGTCTGTGTCTGCCCTGTTGGGTTGCAAGACGAGGGAGAATTTGGATGCCAGGCTTTGGAGGGATTTCAATCATTCTTGACTCAAAAAGGGAGAAATTATTAAGTTGGCACAGAGGGGGATTTAGGCATTGGTGGGACATCTGAGGCCAGTATGAAAATTCATACTGTCTCTTTTCCCCAAAGCTGGCAGTATGTCAACATTGGGCAAAACCAGGAGGGCAAACAGTAGGGACATGTTAGAGGTGACATCACTGGAATGTAGCATTGAGTCGCCCCGGTTTTTTCTAAACTCCAAGGAGGGCAAACAATAATAATAATAATAATAATAATAATAATAATAATAATAATAATAATAATAATATATGCAGCATTACATCAACCTGGTTTTTCCTTAGCCCCTAGCTGGTATTGTGCCAGGCAGAAAGGGAATAGAGTTTATTTATCTATATCTATTTTTATCATCCATCCATCCATCCATCCATCCATCCATCCATCCATCTATCTATCTATCTATCTATCTATCTATCTATCTATCTATCTATCTATCTATCTATATCTGCTATGATGGCACAGTGGTCAGAATGCAGCATTGCAGGCTAACTCTGCCTACAGCCTGGAATTCAATCCTAATGGGGCACAAGGTTGACTCAGCCTTCCGTCCTTCTGAGGTGGGTAAAATGAGGACCCAGATTGTTGGGGGCAACAGGCTGACTCTGTAAACCGCTTAGAGAGGGCTGTAAAAGCACTGTGAAGTGGTATGTAAGTCTAAGGGCTACTGCTGTTAACCGCTGTGGCAAGACAGGTCGTAAAATGGGACAGAACCCCCTTAACACATTTCTCCCTTAGCCACATCAATTTGGGGGCCCCACTGCAGTCGTTAAAGTGAGGAATGGCTCTATTCCAGTTTAGTTTCCCGATATGGCGAGAATAGAGGTACAGAGATAGGGAGAGAAAGAAAGAATTCTTCATTTGACTCCCTTTTCCAAAGTCTTTTGAAGGGCTGTTTATTTCCTCTCTGAATCACCTGATTTTTTTCCCTCCCGAACCATTTTTGGACTGAGCCCCACCACGCGCCCACGTCCTAAGAGGCTGTGCCTTTCCCATAAATGCCGTTGGAAACTTTGCTGGCTGCCAAGGCTTTGCACAACACCAGGCTGTTTCCAGCAACATGGCCTGGAAAACAGTCAAAATGGGAGGAAAAAAGAGGAAGGGAGGAGAGGATGTCCATCGCCCGCGACATCCTCTCCTCCCTTCCTCTTTTTCCTCGTCTTCCTCGCCAGGAGCCTCTGCAGACGAGGCTAAGCCATGTGGGAGGAAGCGGCCTCTGGAGGCTTGTGGGGGGGGGGGTCTTCCCTGCTTGGAGGGTCTTTCTAAAAAAATAACAACCACCCAAAATGGAAAAGAATATTGGTGTGATTTTTCTGTTGTTTTTTGAAGGAAAAGGTGGACCCTGCTAGCTAGTTGGAGACTTCAATGCAAGGTTTGGGGAGGATGCCGTTGGAAGGAAGAGCCTCCTCCGGCTGGGGATGATGGGAAGTGTTATCAGAGGAGCCTGAGGTGGAGAATGGTGGCAGGCTGTAGCTCATACACAAGAGGGAGGGGGGAAGGGAAGGAAGGAAGGGGAAGGAAAAAGAAAGATAAAGGAAAGAGGAGAGGAGAGAGAGAGAAAGAAGGAAGAAAGGGGAAGGGAAAGAAAGAAAGAAAGAAAAAGAGAAGGAAGGAAGGGGAAATAAAAGAAATTAAAAAAAGAGAAAGAAGGGAAACAGTCAAAACAGTCAAAACTGAGGAAAAAGAGGAAGGGAGGAGGAAAGAGGGGGAAGGAAAAGAGAAAAAGAAAGAAAGAGAGGAGAGAGAAAGAGAAGGGAGGGGAAGAGAGAGACACGCAGAGAGAGAAACGGGAGGGGGGACAGAGGAGAGGGAAAGAAAGATGAAAGGAAGAAAAAGAAAAGAGAACAACGACAAAGTGATACAGAGAGAGGGAAAGAATGAACGAATAAGAGAAAGAAGGAGGGAAGGAACAAAGGAAAGGGAAAGAAAAGATAAAGGGAAAGAGAGAGAGGGTGTTGGGTAAGTTTTTAAAGAGCCTTAAAAAATAACCCTGCCTCTTGCTTGCGCGCCCAGCTCCTGCCAGCTTTGGACAGCCCTCTGCACAGGCTCAGAGACGCTCTTTCCACCCAGCCACACATGAGCAGTCCTTGGCTCGACTTCCCGCCCCCGTTCCCCGCCCCGAGCCGCCAGAACCGGGCTGGACGAGTAAAGGAAGGGAAGGGAAGGGCGAGCGTCCCAGCAAGGGCGATGAGCGACTCAGCCGAGGCTGGCGATTATGTCTCCCGTCGGGAGATCCCGCAGCTCTTCGAGGTAGGTCCTGGGGCGCCGGGGCAAGCCAACCCCTTCTTCCCGGGCGCCTGGGGGTCTCCTCTGAGCATGCACAAAGCGCCCCGGGGCGCAGCCTGCATCGGTCCAGAGCGCAAAGGTGCCGCTTTGGGAACGTCCAAACTTTACGCAGGACGCCAGGAAGGTCGCGAGGGTGGGGGGAAGCTAGTCTCGCCAGGATCCCCAGGAAAGGAGGGCAGAGGGTTTCTGAGCATAAGCAGAGCGCACATTTCGGGAAGGGCAAGGCTTAATCCGTGGGTGCCAATCCCTACTAAGCGAAGTGGCGACGGGAGCGCTGCTACAACGGGAGGGGACATTGGGCACAAACACACACACACACACTGGAGGGAGGGGCGCCACCCCAAACCTGGGGGGGGGGCAAAAAACTGGATTCACCCCCCCCATTGCATTAAGGCCTCTCTGGGGTCCTCTCTGGGGGTGGGTTCTGCAAACCAGGCTGGGTGGCTGATGCCATGGATAAAATGAATGCCCAGCATGAGTCAAACTCATCAGCTGGCATGGAATAATTGGCATAAATTTGCAACCAGAACTCCGGAGATGAGAGTCCTTGTTCCTGATGCATTCCATTTTGCTCTTCCCCCTTTTCTCCCCTCCACTGGAGAACCTCCAGCAGCTGTGAGGTGCTATCTTGGCTTTCCTTGAACCTTATCCTTTTTATTTTTTTAACCTCACTGAACAGCACCTTGCCTTCTAAAGTTGTGGGAGCTTCATCCCTTGAGACTTTCAAGAAGAGATTGGACTGCCATTTGTCAGAAATGGTGTAGGTAGGGTCTCCTGCTTGGGCGAGGGGGGTTGGACTAGATGACCTACAAGGTCCCTTCCAACTCTCTTAATCTAATCTAATCTAATCTAATCACCCAGGAGTGAGGCAGGTAGGGTTAAGATGCATAGTTGGCTCTCCATCCCCCAATTCCAAAATTGGAGACAGGCCTCCTGCAAGGGGGGGGGGTGGATCATGTGACATCCTATGGAAAGATAGACTGCCTCTTCCTAAGGAGGCTCCATTTCTCCACACCAGGAAAATAACCAGGCAGATTGTTATCAGGCCAAAGTGGATGTTTTGCATCAACAGTTTGATGTTGTTTCTTTATAGCTTTTACTGGCCCATCTTTCAAGATGGGCTGGTTGAATAAACAATCCAAAGAACAAGAAAAACAAAAAAAAAATGAGAATAAATTACACTTCAGAGAAATGCAGTAAAATGGCCCCACCATAATTTATAATCTGGGCTGGAAGTCTTCTGTTAATATATATTATATATATTCCATCTACCGCTAATATTTACAGATACAACTTTCTCACATAGGCATGCTCCCTTATTCAGCTATCCCAATGTACAGCTTTTAATTTATTTATTTTTAATGTTTGTCCTACTTTTATTATTTTTACAAATAAGTCGAGGCGGCAAACCTATGGGGAACTTTTTGTAGCCTGGCCAACCTCACAGGATTGTTGTCAAGTTAAAGTGAAGGGGAAACTTCCAGATAGACTGCATTAAACTCCTGGGAGGGGAAAAAAAAAAGATAGAATGAAATGCAATAAATAATGGCAACCAGCGAAGGCCAATGAATTAAGGCCAGATGGCTTCCCCATCAGATTTTCCCACAATGCATCAGAGTGATGTTAAATCCCAGGGCATTCTGGGATATTAAAAAATAAGAGCTGGCTAAATTCAGTTGTGGATTGCCTTGTCTGGACCAATGTCTCATTCTCCTCGCATAATTCTACAGAGAAATCTAAATAACAAGGGTGTGTTTTGTACATAGCAGCATCACAACGCCACACACGTCTCCATGGCTAATTGTGGGTGAATGGTTTTGCAATGTGCCTCTTCTGAGAACTTAATATAAATGCATAAGTGCCTACCGTCCACGGCCTATTGTCCCCAATTATTAGTTCCTATTTCTTGTATTTAAACTTATGTTTGTACTTGTTTCTGTTATATTGTAAGTTCTTGACAAACAAACGAACAAACAAATTAATAAAATAAAACTTTAACAAAAGGGTGTTTTTCAATCTCAGTGACTTTTAAGACCAGTGGACTTCAACTCCCAGAATTCCCTAACTCCCTGGCTGGGAAATTCTGGGAATTGAAGTCCGCTGGTCTTAAAGTCATTGAGATTGAAAAATATTAGGCTAAAATTTGCATTTAAACCCCCCCAGTTAACACCTCTTTCTTTACAGACACAAAGATAAGGGATTGGACTGCCACTTGTCAGAAATGGTCTAGGTTGTAGGGTCTCCTGCTTGGGCAGGAGGGGTTGGACTAGATGACCTTCAAGGTCTCTTCTAACTCTGTTAATCTATCTATACTCCCCAAATGGGTAAAAAAGAAAGCCATTCTGAATGCACTCGATCTGCTTCAGAATAAAAGGGAAACACCTATTTAAGCACCTTTAGACTTAGAATAACTTTATTGTCACTTTGAATGTACTTTGAATTGGCATACATTAAAATGACATTTCACTGCAAACAAAGGGTCTCCACCCCCAATATACACTACATAAATATGACAAAATAAATAAATGTAAAATTATGCATACACCTATATATACAGTATTATACGACACAGAGAAACAACACTGAGGAAGGAGTGCTTCTGAGAATGCGCAGAAAACATGTTGGGTTTGGAGAAGGATGAATGGGAAATGTGCTTTCCATGGGGGGTGGGGGGTAAAATTTAGAATAGAATAGAATGGATGAGCTGGAAGGGACCTTGGAGGTCTTCTAGTCCAGCCCCCTGCTCAAGCAGGAGAACCTATACTATTTCAGACAAGTGGCCATCCAGTCTCTTCTTAAAAACCTCCAGTGATGAAGCACCCACCATTTCTGGTGGCAAATAGTTCCACTGGTTAATTGTCCTCACTGTTAGGAAGTTTCTCCTAAACTCCAAATCGTTTCTCTCTTTGATTAGTTTCCACCCATTGTTTCTTGTCCTGCTTTCAGGTGCTTTGGAGAATAATTTGACTCTCCCTCTTCTTTGTGACAGCCCCTCAAATACTGGAAGACTCCTCTCATGTCCCCCCTAGTCCTTCATTTCTCAAGACTGGCCATACTCAGTTCCTGCAACCGTTTTAGTCTCCAGGCCTTTACTCATTTTAGTTGCTCTTCTTTGAACTTTTTCCAAAGCCTCAACATCATTTTTAGTAGTACGATGACCAAAATTGGTTGCAGTATTCCAGGTGTGGCCTTACTAAGGCTTTATAAAGTGGTGCTAACACTTCCCGTGGCTTTGATTCTATGCCTCTGTTTACACAACCTAGAATTGTGTTAGCTTTTTTGGCTGCGGCACTACACGGCTGGCTCATATTCAAGGACTGCAACGTCCCTCTCCCAATGGCTGTCATTATTATTATTTTGAGCCAGGTTTTCCCTAATTTGTGCTTCATTATTTTTTTTTCCTGACTAAAAGTACAAACTTTGCAAGCCCAACCCCAGAATGAATGCTTTCCAGCTCCCAACCAGAGGAAGCTCCCGTCCCCTGAGAAAGGAAATTGTCAGAAAATTTATCCGCGGCTTGATTGGGTTGGCGAGCTCAAGGGTTACTTTTGGCAAAAGCCTAGTTGTCCAGACTGTGAACGCTTTTCCTCTTAAAGGATAGGTAGTCCTTGACTTACAAAGGTTCACTTAGTCACTGGTGGAAAAAACAGTGACTGAGGGCCACGATTCACACTTATGACCGCTGCAGCATTCCCCACGGTCACGGGATCAAAATGCAGGCGCTTGGCAACTGGTTCGTATTTATGACGGTTCTGACCTGGACCAGCAAAGCCAAGGGGAAATCCAGATCCACAACCATGTCACTGACTTTTAACGGCGGTGATTTACTTCATGAGAAAAGGCCATAAAGTGAGGCAAAGCACACTTAATGTTTTTGCTTAGCGGCAGTAATTTTGGGCTCAATCGTCATCGTGAGTCGAGGACTACCTGCAAGTTAGGAACAAGATAGTTTAGGAAAAGATCAGCTCTCTCATTCTGCTTCTCCTCCTCTTCCTCCTCTCTTTCTTCTTCCATTCTTCCTTCTTTTTTCCTCCATTCCTCCTCCTCCTTTCCTTTTCTATTCTCCTTCTTCTTTCTCCTCCTTCTCTTCTTCCTTCTTTTTCCTTCCTTCTTCCTCCTGCTCTTCTTCTTCTTCCTCCTCCTCCTTCCTCCTCCTCTTCCCCTTCCCTTTCCCCTTCCTCCCCTTCCTCCTCCTTGTCTTCTTCCTTCTTTTTCCTTCTTCCTTCCTTCTTCCTCTTCCTCCTTCTCTTTTTCCTCCCCTTCTTCTTCCTCCTCCTCCTTTCTTCTTTCTTTCTTCTTCCTTCCTCTTCCTCCTTTTCTTCCTTCTTTCTTCTTCCTTCCTTCCTTCTTCCTCCTGCTCTTCTTCCTTCTCCTTCCTCCTCCTCTTCTTTTTCCTCCTCTTCCCCTTCCCCCTTCCTCCTCTTCCTCCTCTTTGTCTTCTTCCTTCTTTTTCCTTCTTCCTTCCTTCTTCCCCTTCGTCCTTCCTCTCCTCTTTTTCCTCCCCTTCCTCTTCCTCCTCCTCTTCTTTCTTCTTTCTTTCTTCTTCCTTCCTCTTCCTCCTTTTCTTCCTTCTTTCTCCTTCCTTCCTTCCTTCCTTCCTTCCTTCCTTCCTTCCTTCCTTCCTTCCTTCTTCCTTCTTCCTCCTGCTTCTCTTCCTCCTCCAGAGCATGTTGACAGGCCTAATGTATCACCGGCCTGAAGATCCCATCGGTTACCTTGAAGGATGCTTGAAGAAGGTCCGGGCGATGGGGAGTTTGGAGAAGCTCCAATGGGACACGTTCCTCAGCCAAGAAGACATTCAACCTACCGCTGGGGGCTTGAACAAGAACGCCATCTTCCAGCCAGGTGGATGTCCATTCCGCAGGTGGTGGGTTCCGAGATGTACTTGACAAAGTCTCTGTATTAAGTCCAGGACTATGTCCACCAAGCATTGTTTCCTCTGAGATCCTTGGGGTCTCCAGTTCCTGGATGGAGAAACAAGTCCTTTGAGATCCTGTGTCATGCCCTTGTTGGAGTCTGATTCCAAGGGAGAGGAGGAACAGCTGACAGGGAGTGGCAGTGTGGCTCTGGTGGCAGTGGAGGAAACTGGGGAAAGGCACACAGTCCAGCTGGGCCTTCAGAGGAAGACCCAGGCCCACCCCCTCTTCATCCTAGAGCACACAGGGAGGAACGGAGAAGGGAGCAATGTGAGTTACGGGTGGAGGAAAGGGCCCTGATTCCCTTCATTAGCTGCAGCTGGGGAAAGAGGATAAAGAGGGTGTTTGCTCACAGTACCTTGCTGGAAGCAAAGGGTGCATTATCTTCATTTGTCATGTCTTACCTGGGTTCTGGCGCCCTCCCAACCGTGTGTGTTTCGTTATTCTTTGGAAGTCCCGTCATTCCTTATCCTGTCCTGTATGGTTCATTGCTGCAGCGTGGTTTGCATTGGTTTTTTTTATTTATAATTTACATGTTCTTTGGGTTCGGACTGAATTTCTTCCCTTTAAAGATTGTTCTTGGGAGAGTTTTTTTTTCTCTCTCCAGCCGATTATAAGTGGACATTGGGGGCCTGGTTGGAGGAATTAAAGGGACTTTGCCTACTTTTGTGGCTTCGTTGCTTTTGTGCCAACGTCCCTTTGAGTCATCACATCCTGGGAGCAGTACTATGTCTCCAGCAGGTGTCCTTCCCTCTGAGATCTATGGAGTCTCCAGTGCCTGGATTGTCTCACTGAACAGCTTCCTTGCTTAGCAAACAGAAATCCTGATTCCCCCATTATGGTCGTAAGTCAAGGACTGTATCTTGTTGTATTGCCTTGTCCTATCCGTCTCACATTGTCGCCCCTCTCTGATGAGTTTCCATTCCCCAACTGGGCTGTGATGTCTTCTCTCCCTCTTGTAGGGCCTCCCTCGGCTCCGTTCAGTTCCCGCCAGGACGGATCTTTGGTGCAGAGCCAGTTCTCCATCGAGAGTGATTCCGATATGACCGAATCCACAGGGTTGATCCAAGAATACGACGCCTTTGACCCCGGACAGCCCCGCCCTAAGATCGTTTTCGTGATGGGTGAGAGAGGTCTCCGTCAGAAGACGAGATCCGGGGGTCTGGGTGGGTGGGAGGGTTAGGTTAGAAGACATCCAGGCTCCCTTACAGCCCTAGGTTGACGGAGGGCCAATTTCACAGGACACAAAGATCTGTCTTTCTTGCAGGACCCCTCAGAAGTGGTGCAGGGTCTCCTGCTTGGGGTGGGTGGGGTAGGGGTTTAGACTAGATGACCTCCCAGGTCCCTTCCAACTCTGTTAATCTATCATCTATCATGTAAAGCTTCCTTTGTGGGCGGAGGGACACGTCACCTCCAGAAGAGGAGAACAGAAGACCATAGAATGATATGGCTGGAAGGGAGCTTGCAGATTTTCTAGTCCAATATCTATTCAAGGCAGGAGGCCTTATACCATCCTGGTGAGAGGAGGGAGGAGGAGGAGGAGGAGGAGGAGGAGGAGGAGGAGGAGGAAGAGGAGGAAAGAAGAAGAAGAAGAAGAGAGGAGGAGGAGGAGGAGGAAAGAAGAAGAAGAAGAAGAAGAAGAAGAAGAAGAAGAAGAAGAAGAAGAAGAAGAAGAAGAAGAAGAAGAAGAAGAAGAAGAAGAAGAAGAAGAAGAAGAAGAAAGGAGGAGGAGGAGGAGGAGGAAAGAAGAAGAGGAGGAGGAGGAGGAGGAGGAGGAATAGAAGGAAGCTATTAGCTATTATCTCAGACTTTGCAGAGGAAGGGATAAACAATAAGCTTTTGTGTTACCAAATACTGAAACGAAAAGTGTCTTATTTTCTCCCTGTATTTGTGTCAAAGAGTAGCTGAGAGGAAAGTTGGATCTAACCCGAGAAGGAGGAGGAGGAGGAGGATAGAATAATAGGGTTAGAAGGGACTTTGAAGGTCTTCTAGTCCAACCTCCTTCTCAAAGGAGGAGACCCTACTGCCCCATCCTGGTCAGAGGAGGAGGAGAAGCAACGGGAGGGGAAGGAGGAGGAGTTAAATCATAGAATCATAGGACTGGAAGGAAGGGACTTTGAAGGGTCTTCTAGTCCAACCTCTAGCTCAAGGCAAGTGTCCCTATACTGTCCTGCTCAGAGGAGAAGAAGGAGAAAGAGAAACGTAAAATCATAAATCTGGAAGGGAACTTAGAGGTCTTCCAGTCCAACTCCGTCCTGAAAGGTTTTCTAGATACTTTGCCTTCCTCCCTCCCCCAACTTAATAGATCATTTTCAGGGGGGGGAAAGGGAAGAACCAATGGCCAGAAACATAGTGGTAAACTAGAATAACACCTGGAGAAGGATAGTTGACTTGGCCTCTCTTTACACAGCCCTACGAAGAACCCCCTTCTTGATCTATAGATTTGTGTGTGTGTGTGAGAGAGAGAGAGAGAGAGAGAGAGAAAAGAAAAAGAAAGAAAAGAAAAGAAAAGAAAAGAAAAGAAAAGAAAAGAAAGAAAGAAAGAAAGAAAGAAAGAAAGAAAGAAAGAAAGAAAGAAAGAAAGAAAGAAAGCAGAAACTCCCATTGGTTTTTAAAAAAAGAATTCCCATAGATCTTTTATCCCAGTCTTTTTGCAGACAAGGATAAGAAATTGCAGGATTTCAAAGAAGAATAGGATATATGACTTACGTGCATATATGTAAAGTAATGTAGATAAATAAGTATTGTACTTTAACAATAATATAGTAAGTAAGGAACTTGTGAATTAGCTACAGATATACCTATGGTAAATGAACTCAACTGTTATTAAAGGACATGTACACTGCTATGATATCGGTGTCAAATGTGAGAACTTTGTTTCTCTTTTTTAAATTTTTTAAATTCTGAATAAATAAATATATTTTTAAAAAAGTTGCAGGATTATAAGGGAGAAGGTTTTAATAGCAATAGCCATAGCACTTAGACTTATATACTGCTTTCCAGCCCACAATAAGCAGTTTACAGAGCCAGCCTCTTGCCCCCAACAATCTGGGTCCTCATTTTATCCACCTCGGAAGGACGGAAGGCGGAGTCCAACCTTGAGCCCGGTGAGATTCAAACTGCCAAATTGCAGGCAGCCGGCAGGCAGGCAGAAGTAGCCACCGAGGCTCACCTTGTCTTTGGGGTACCTTCATGTAAACGGACCCCTTTAATTCTCGTCCCAACGCTCAGATGCCCCATCGACCCTGCTTCCTCTCAAAATGACACCCCCCCCCCTCTTCTCCCTCACAGGGGGTCCCGGGAGTGGGAAGGGGACGCAAAGCCAGAGAATGGCCTCCCACTTTGGCTTCGTCTGCGTCTCCGTCGGAGAAATTCTGCGCGCTCAGATGCTCCATCGGGCCACCAGTGAGAAGAAGTGGCAGCTGATTGCCAAGATCATGGCTGATGGAGAGTTAGCCCCGTCGGTAAGCGAAGCGCAAGATCATGAAGCAGACTCCCCATGCCGATAAAAACCCCTTTTACTTCGGTTCAAGGGAATTCCTCTGCAGGAAAGTCCCCGCCAACAACTACAGACCTTTATCAGGCTGGGGGACTTGCCAGACTGATAGATTCCAAACGCCACGCTGTAGCAGCAATGCCTTGGCCAGAAGTAATCGTCTCCTGCAAACCCCAGCCCCACTTTCATTCCAATCATGCAGTGGGAGGGGACGGGTGATAAGGAGTGATGAGAAGATTAACAGTAATAGTAGTGCAGACTTTGTAAATAGTTGCGACAGTGTTGAAGGAATTATTTGTTTAGCAGAATGATGGCTTTCGGGGAAAAGCTGTCCTTGTGTCTTGTTGTTGTGGTGTGCAGTGCCCTATAGTGTCATTTTGAGGGAAGGAATTGAAACAGTTTATGTCCAGGATGTGAGGGGTCTGTAAATATTTTCACAGGCCTCTTTTTGACTTGTGCAGTATGCAGGTCCTCTATGGAAGGCAGGTTGGTAACCATTGTTTTTTCTGCAGTCCTAATTACTCTCTGAAGTCTGTGTCTCTCCTGTTGGGTTGCAGAGCCAAACCAGACAGCGATAGAGGTGCAGATGACAGACTCAATAATTCCTCCGTAGAACTGGATCAGCAGCTCCTTGGGCAGTTTGAGCTTTCTGAGTTGGGGCAGGAAGAACATTCTTTGTTGGGCTTTTTCAATGACGTTTTTGATGTTAGGTGTCCATTTTAGGTCATGTGATATGATATAATGTGAAGGTCTCTACTGTTGATACTGTGTTGTCTAGTATTGTAAGAGGTGGTAGTGTGGGAGGGTTTCTCCTAAAGTCTACCACCATTTCTACGTGTGTTCAATTCCAGATTGTTCTGGTCACACCACAAGGCAAGTTGTACAACCTCCTGCCTGCATGCGGATATAGTAACTCATGTGCATTTTGAATGGAAGTGTCTCCTTTTTTTAAGAAACAGATGATCCCTTTGCATGCTCACTCGTTGCCCCTGGCTTATTTTTAACTCAAGCCCACCCCCCAGGTCCTGTCTGCAGATGACAGGCTCAATAATTCACTTAACAACCGAGTCACTAATTTATCAACTGCCGTGATTCCCTTAACAACGGTGGCAGGAAGTTGTATAACGGGGGGCAAAACTCAATCAATGTCTCGCTTAACGATAGAAATGTTGGGCCCCATTGTGGTCGTAAGTCGAGGAGTCCCTGTATATAACTTCCCCTCCAAAACCAATTCTTGCACATTTAAAAATACGTATACACAATTGGTGATTTTTCTGGTGTGCCACAGAGCTCAATTTAGTCTTGTGCTTTGAATCCAAGATGGTTGAGATCCATTGTACACTATTGGAAAGACTCGCGTTTAGATTGGGGGTTTTAGGGGGGAGTTATTTCTCTCCTATTAGACCAGGAAAAAATGAGTTATTGGAGGCAAAGGAGATGTCAAAAGATGTCAAAAGGGTTTGCATTTTTTTTTCTGGTTCAGATTCAAATCTGAGTTAATAAGTCTGGAATTAATCCAGAATTACCAACCTGTGAGATTGAGTTATTTTGGTGATTTCACAACCAGGAACTTCTTCAAATTTGGCCTTTTTCTTTCCTTTTTTAAAGGGATTCTCCATCCTTTTAATGGACTTCTACCTTAATGAGCTAGCCACATACTGGGATTAGAATAGAATAGAGCTGGAAGGGATCTTGGAGGTCTTCTAGTCCAGCCCCCTGCATTTCAGATAAGTGGCCATCCAGTCTTTTTTTAAAAGCCTCCAGTAATGGGGCACAAATGATTTCTGGAGGCAAGCTGTTCCACTGGTTAATTGTCCTCACTGTTACAAAGTTACTCCATAATTCCAGGTTGCTTTTCTCTTTGATTAGTTTCCATCCATGGTTTCTCTGGAGAATAATTTGACCCCCTCTTTCTTTGTGGTAGCCCCTCAAATACTGGAATGCTGCTATCATGTCTCCCCTAGTCCTTCTTTTCTGTAGACTGGCCAAAACTCTAATCTTGCAGACGTTCTTCAAATATGTTTTAGTCTCCAGGCCTTTCATCCTCTTAGTCACTTTTCTCTGAACTTTTCCCAAGGATTAATTGGGGGAGAACTTATCCTGCTATATTTGGGTTTCCAAAACACCACACTGCCATTCCTTCTGAGACCTCTCTTTGCTTTCCAAGGAGACCACTATCGAAGAGTTGAAGCAACAGTTCATCAAGCATCCAGATGCCAAAGGTTTTGTGGTGGATGGATTCCCACGAGACATTGGCCAGGCCTTCTTGTTTGAGGAGCAGGTGAGATGAAGCTGTCAACGTTCATCCCTGAGACTTCTGCCCTTCTCTGAGACCTCAGTTCTTCTCTCCACCTGTCCTTCCAGAACCTTTTCCCTACGTCTTTCACCTGATGGTGAGAAAGAGACCAACAAGTGAGGTTGGGTTTTTCAGAGAAAAAGTGAACCAAAGAGGGAAAGACGTAGAAGGGAAAGAGAAAAGGTGTCCTTGGATTGAAAGCAGGCAAGGTGGGAAGAGACCAACCCAAGGTTGACTTCTCATGACCTTATCGTCCATCCTTTGCCTTTGTTAGGTTGGTTCTCCAGATGTTGTGGTGTTCCTAGCTTGCTCAAGTCAACAGATGCGGCAACGACTAAAAGAACGGGCTCAGGAACGAGGCCTCTTGGATGACAACCCCCATGGAATTGAACGTAGGCTGGAGACCTTCAAGCGGAATGCTCAGCTGATTGGAAAGTACTACCAGGAGAAAGGAGTTTTGGTCCGGGTGAGGACAATGAGGGTGGGAATTCCAGAAGATGTCTAGGTTTGCTTTCAATGCCTCGCTTAAGTGACCCATCTCCCAAGAACCTCAATTGCTTAGGGCATGGACCAGAAAGGTCTGCATGAAGCTGGCATCTGGGTGACCTAAGCAAGAGAAGTCACCCTTGAGAAGTTCCTTCAGCTGGGCAAACAAGACACTTAGCTTGGTTCTAGAGTAATCCATCACTCTGAAGATGATGGTCAATATCTTTCCAGTTTTCCATTGTTCCACATTGTCCAAAAGGTGCTTCTTCAAAAGGCAATTGGACTTTGTTTTTTTCCTTGAAGACGTTTTGATTCTCATTCAAGAAGCTTCTTCTCAGTTCTGACAAGTCAAAACATCTTCAAGGAAAAACAAAGAAAGTCCAGTTGCCTTTTGAAGAAGCACCTCTGGGACAACCATGACCTGGAGGATTGAGGATCTCCATAGACATTGTCACACACGTCTCTTTGGAGGTCAGCCATACAACTAAAAGCACTTCAAGGGCCTTGGCTGCTGCATTATGGAACCAGTGGAGGTCCAATTCAAGTCGACATCTGGTTTTAAGTCTGTTTTTTTTTTTCATATTATTAAGGAACTATCAATGTTGGCATTTCATACAAATGCCACACACTCGGGTGGGATTCAAAAATTTTAACAACTGGTTCTGTGGGCTTAGGTGGTAGGCATGGCTTGGTGGTTATGTGACTGGGTGGACATGGCTTGGTGGTCATGTTATTGGCTGGATGTGGCCTACTCAATATCACTCATATCGAGGCATGTATCTCCTCGCCTGGCCTCTCATGACTGTGGGGATGCTGGAACAGTCGTAAGTGTGAAAAAGGGTTATAAGTCACTTTTTTCAGTGCCATTGTAACTTTGAATGGTCACTCCACACAAGCAAAGTACCAGCAAAGGAGGGGAAAAAAACTCCAGAGACGTTCCTGAGACAGGAAGTCTAGTCCTGCCCAAGAATGTAATAAGGGTTAACAGAGAGGCAGTTTCTGTAAGCAACACCAGAATGTTTCCTTCCTGCCTTCCTTACAGGATTAGCCCAGTAATTTCTTCTAACAGTCGGTTCTCCGAACTGCTTAGAATGTTAACAACCGGTTCTAGCGAATAGGTGCGAACAGGTAGAATCCCACCCCTGCACATACTTTTGGAAGAGCAATAAAGAGATAGGTATGCAAATGCCCACTTGCTGTCTTCTCCATCTCTTTTCTGAAGGGATTTTAGACCCTTGAAATCCAAAAGCGAAGATGTTTGCACACATACCATGTTTCCCTGAAAATAAGACCCTGTCTTATATTTTTTTTTGCCACCAAAAAAGGCACCAGGTCTTATTTTCGGGGGATGCTATCCATTGACTAACCTCACTTGCGCACGTCACCCCCGGCCTCCTTTTCGCTGTCAGAGGAATTCCTTCTTCTGCGGCCGACAAGGTTTTCCTGAAGGACTCTGGATCAACCCAGAGCTTTGTTCTCAGCTACAAAGGCCTTCAGGAAAGTCTTGTCGGCCTTGCCGGCTGCAGAAGAAATGGGCTTGCAAGGCAGGTGTCGGGCTGTGCGAGACCTGGCTACACCTGTCCAAAGGTAAGTAGTAGGGCAGCTCCAATCCATCCCCTTCCCCATCCCAGCTTAATTTTTACCCGTCCACTCTGGAGTGGGTGGGATCTTAATTAGGGCTTATTTCAGGCACACGTGTAAAAACCAAGCTAGGGCTTACTTTCAGGGTAGGTCATATTTTTAGGGAAACAGGATAGTAGGGAGAAGAACAGAGCACAGGATTAGCCCAAGCTGAAAAGATTGATTCCATTTTTTTTCTTTTTTTTAACTTTCCAGTTCGATGCAGACAGAGAAGAAGATGAAATATTTGCTGCCATCAGATCCTGCATTCAGCAAGAGCTGAAGCCAGAGAGAAAAAGAATTCTGGGTGAGAAAGTATCTGCTTAATTTAAGGGACAAAAGAAATACTCCCACCCCATCTCACCTCAGAAAAAAAATAGGAGGAGGAGGAGGAGGCTGACAGCACCTTGTAGAATCCGAATTAATCGAACTTGTTGTGCCTTTGGACTGTTCTTGCAATCCTGACTTTGATTTCCTTTTCCAAAGAGGTTGTGTTGTTTTCACATAACTCTTCCAGGCATCTAATGGTCCCTGTTTTTTCTGGCTTTTTTTGTCGTGTGGGGGCATCTAGATTTGACACTACACAGTTTCTTCAGCCCGTGCCAAGGCTTTCCAAAGGAAGAGGAGAGAAAGGAGCAGGTGAGGTCACCACCATCGATGCAGTCCAGACCCGGGTCTTGGCGCTGGCTTCCCAAGTTGTTGTTTTTCCTGAGCCCCCCGGTCGAATCCTAAGCCCGCTTCCCGTTTTCATCAGACCAGAAGCTGAGACCGACTGGGTGGGAGTTCCCGGTGGGAGAAGGTTGGGGACAGTGGCCAGGGGTCAGGGACTGACTTTGATGGACTGCAGGCAATTAACCAATCTGTTAAACAAACAGGAATGGAAAGAAAATACGGGATAGAGCCAAGAGGCAGAAGAAATGAACATATTGGTGGGTTCAGGCAGAACCCAAAGTGGAGAGGACATCTCCTTGGTCAGCCTGTCCATTCTCTCTCTTTCTCTCCTCTCTTTCTCCCTCCTTCTTTTTCCCTCTTTCTCTCCTTCTCTCCCCCTCCTTCTCTTTCTCTCCCTTTCTCTCCTCTCTCCTCTTTCTCCATCCTTCTTCCTTCTTTCTCTCCTTCTCTCCCCCTCCTTCTCTTTTTCTTCTTCTCTTTTCCTCCCTCCTTCTTTCTCCCTCCTCTCTCCTTCTCTCCCTCCTTCTCTTTCTCCCTTTCTCCCTCCTTCTTTCCCTCTCTCCCTTCTTCTCTCTTTCTACTTCCTTCTCTCTCCCTCCCTCCCTCCCTTTCTCTTTCTCCCTCCTCTTTCTCTCCTTCTCTCCCTCTTCTCTCTTTCTTATCCTCTCTTTTTCCCTTTCTCTTTCCTTTCTCCCTCCTCCTCCCTCCTCCTCTTTCTCCCACTTTCTCTCTCTCCTTCTCTTTCTCCCTTTCTCCCTCCTTTCTCCCCCCTTCTTCCCCTCTTTCCCTTCTCTTTCTACCTCCTCCTCTCCCTTTCTCTTTCTCCCTCCTCTTTCTCTCCTTCTCTCTCCCTCCCTTCTTCTTTCCCTCTGTCCCTCCTTCTTCCTTTCTCCCTCCTGCTCTTTCTTCCTCCTTCTCTCTCTTCTTTTCCACTTTGCTGTTCTCCTTTCTCTTGCCCTTGTTTTCATCTCCAGCAAATCAGCCTTACCAGATACTGGGTTTCCCCACTTCTCAAAAAAGTTTTTGCTGAACAATTTCGTATATTTGGGGGCGGATTAATCCAAATATTGCTTGGCCTGTTGCTTTGGGGTTTTTAAAAATTTTTTGCAATGGTTCTATGGTTGCCATGTTTTGTCAGAGCTGGCTAAAATTTTGGGACCTCTCAGGGGTGTGGAGCAGTTCCTTCTTTCCCACACCAACTCTCCAGATTTGTCTGAGATGGTATGGGCACTCCTGGGCTTGATTGTCTCCAAGATCCTTTCCAACTCTATGTGAAGTCAAAATGAAAGTCTTCCCATGAGTCCCAATATTTTTGGCCCTTGCAAAATTGGCGTCTTTGTCTCGATTCACCAACAATGGGTGAATTCTTCGTCCCTTGGCTCGGCTCCTGTACAGCCAGCTCAGATTCTGACAATCCAGGGCATCCTTTACAGAATGAACAGAATTGGAAGGGACCTTGAAGGTCTTCTAGTCCAATCCCCTGTCTACGCAGGAAACCCTACACCACTTCAGACAAATAGTTATCCAATCTCTTCTTAAAAACCTCCAGGGTTGGAGCATTCACAATTTCTGGAGGCAAGTTGTTCCACTGATTAACTGTAGGAAATTTCTCCTTAGTTCCAGGTTGCTTCATTCCTTGATTAATTTCCATCCATTGTTTCTTCTCCTGCCTTCTGGTGCTTTGAAGAATAGGTTGGCACCCTCCCCCCCTCGACAAAATTGGGCTGTTCAAAGAAATGAGTGGTATAATGAAATTTGGAGTATGGCAACAAATGATAAATTAATGATTATTTGCCCCTGTGTTATGGTGGTTGAAGCCGACAGGTAGGGCATTGCAAGAAGACAATTTTGTGTGCTAAGCTTAAATCAGATCGTAGGCGGCGTAGTTCTGGGTTGTCCATGCCCAAAATCTCACGCCCGGTAGTGGAGGGGATTCTCTTGTGAGCAAGAGGAGTGGAGTACTCTTCTCGTGAAATACTTCTGGATTCGTTCAATTGTATTAATGTCTGTTATATAGTGTGGATTCCAGACAGATGAGCTGTATTCAAGTATTGGTCTGGCAAAGGTGTTGTCTGTTTCAGACTTTCTGGGCCCTCGGCTTTCTTTTAGTAGCCTCCTCCAGCCTTCTCTTTTCTCTCCTCCTCCTCCCCTTCTCACTGCTATTCAGCTGCCGTCTCTGGGCACCCATGCCTGCCAACGCTCCCTCCTTCTCCCATCATGCCTCAAAGCCTCTCTCTCTATATAGGGGGGTAAAAATAACCATGCAGGGTGGCCAGCGGTGGACAAGCACAGCCGCTTCTCTCTCTCCTCTCTCTCCGTGTGGCCGCCTTTGTCTGTTCCTCTTCCAGCGCTGAGAGGTAAGGCTGAGCCGTTTTTTTCCCCCAGGATTTTTTTTAAAATAAATTTTTGCTAAAGGCAAAAAATTTTTCCTTCGGGGAAGGAAAAAAAAAACGGAGAGAACAGTGGGTACCTTGGTTTTTTGTTCTCTTCTCCTTCGTCTCATTCAGCGCAGAACATTTGGGAAGATTTCTGTGACGGTTCGAGAAGCAGGAAACAGCTCTGGGTAGAGATTTGCAACAGGGCTTTTAATTTAATTCTATTTTTTCCTTGAGGGATCTGCAGCCAAATGGACCCAGGGCCAAAGGCTGTGGATAGTTGCAGCAAAATCAGACATGCTTTGATCCATATCTGATTGTGTGTATGTGTGGTCTCTGGGTGTTCTTGCATCAACTTTGGGAAAGCGTCTGGTTGCAATAACCTTGACTGACCCCTTAGGTTTTTTTTCTCTGTTGCTCCAAAGGCGCTGGAGAGGGGCTTTAAAATCATTTTTTTTCAAGGAGTGTGGGGGGGGGGGTCTCGGTCTCCCTCTTGCCCCCACCCCATCCTGCAATGTTGCCCTGGTTAAACAGCTGGGATTTTTTTGCAGGAGTTTACTCTTTGTTAAATTGGAAATAATAATAATAATAATAATCGCCCCAGCCAGATTTGGAGGTCATAAAGACATCATTGGGGTGCCAAGTGTGGAGAACTATAGGATCTGGAGGAAATCCAGATGCTGGTTTAAGCAAGATGAAGAACAAGAAGTTCCTGTTCTGTTCTTCTTCACCTTCTTTCGTCCTTTCTTTCGAGTATTTTCTCTTTTTTTCCAGGATCCAAAGACCTTTGAACCACCCATTTTAAAAGGCAAAGGAGGGGGAAAAGAACATTGGATTAATTGCTTCCTTGTCCAGCCAGTTCCTTGCCTGCAGAAAGCTAGCATCTCAGGGAGAGCCTCCCTGTACGCTGATTTAACCCAGCCTTCCCCAAAGGATCTAAACAGCAATTTTAGCATGTGCAGAGCAGTCTCTCCTCCCCTTCCCTCCTCCACACTCCACAACTCCCCTCTAATGGGGATGACAGAGAATAAATAGCTATCCAGGAAGCATTTGTGACTAAATTTGAACCTGGGATGCATCCGACAACGATGTAAGGATGCTAAAATTCAGAATACCTACATTGATTATCCTGGAGGTTTTAATTGCACCACCTGGAGAGACAACACAACACAACACAACACACACACATATAAATCCCTTGTTCTTTGTAGTTAGAAATCCAAGAGAGAGGTCCTGGATTTCTCCAAGGGAGGAAGTTCTGGGATTTTTGTGTTGTTTTGAAACAGCCCACACACCTATCATTAAATACTGAATCACCTCATTGTGATGATGAGGTACATCATAATGACCACGTCGCTTGGATGTCAAGGGAGGAATTTGTAATTCCAGAACCAGATTCATCATTAACCATCATCCTCCACTCGTGTTTCCTGACATCTGCTGGAGGATGTCTAATGTAGTTTTCCTAACATACTGGGAGGTAACCTGGTGTTTGTTTGTTTTTTCTGTGCCTAGTTTGTAACCTTCTGGGGGTGGAGGGGAGGCCATCCTTGGGGCAGGGGTGGCTCATTGGAAAGGTAGGGGAAGAAGGAAGAAGAAATTGAGCTAGCTGCTTCCTTACCCTGCCAAGTCCTTGCTTGCAGAAAAGCTAACACCTCAAGCCAGGCTGATTTAAACCTGGGAGGAGACAGCAATTTTAGGCAGGTTTTCTCCTGATGTTTTTAAGGGATGTTGTATGTGTGTGTGTGTTTAGTGAACGTGCCTGCCTTTGGATGCAATAGTTTTGCAGAAACGGAAGAATTCAAACTCCTGACATGCTTCAAAATCCACTTTAAACTTCAGGAAGAAATTTAAAACTTTGCTCTAGCACCCAACTCACCTTCTCCTGCGAAGGTTGAGCAAGGGGACTGGACTAGAAGACCTCCCAGGTCCCTTTCAGCACTGTTATACTATATTCTGCTCCGTCCCCAGCCAGATTTACAGTTGCTGAGTTGCACTTTGCAAAACCTCAAAGGAGTTAACCTTATTAGGTGTTTAAAAAAAAAGAGAGAGAGAGATGTGTAACCAGACCTGGTTATTTCTCCCCTCAAACTGTGCCAGCATCTATTCTAGGAGTCGCTTCTCTTTCAGCGTCATTAGTAGATTTTTTTTTTTTTAAGGAAGGGTTTTTTTTGGGGTGGGGTGGAATAACCCAATAACCCAATGCAAAGGTGAGCTGCTCTTCAGCCATGAAACTCAACGCCATCCAAAGAGGCTTCCGAAATCTAACCGCGATTCGATCCCCGCTTCGGAGAAGCCCATGAGGTGGGTTTCAGCTGCTGACCTTTTTGCAGTGGGGAAACTGAGGACTGAAGGATCAAGTAGCAAGCCAGGATTGGAAGCCACGATGCCAGGATTTAATGGAGCACTCAGACAGGGTACAACGATTGGGTTTGATTCATCTCTTTGGGTCAGCAATGCAACAAATGCTTTGTTTGTAAGAACAAAACTGAATAACGGAGTTGGAAGGAACTTTAGAGATCTTCTAGTCTAATCCCCTGCCTGGGCAGAAGGAAACCCTACACTATTTCAGACCAATGGTTGTCCAATCTCTTCTTAAAAATTTCCAGTATTGGAGCATTTACAACTTCTGGAGGCAAGGAGTTCCACTGGTTAATTGTTCTAACTATTAGGAAATTTCTCCTTCGTTCTAAGTTGCTTCTCTCCTGGGTTAGTTTCCACCCATTGCTTCTTGTCCTGCTTTCAGGTGCTTTGGAGAATAGCTTGACTCCCTCTTCTTTGTGGCAGCCCCTCAAATATAGGAAGACTGCTATCATGTTACCCCTAGCCTTTCTCTTCATTAAACTAGACATACCCAATTCCAGCAACAGTTCTTTGTGTGTTTCAGCCTCCAGTCCCCTAATCCTCTTTGTTGCTCCTCTCTGCACGCTTTCTAGAGGCTCAGCATCTTTTTTTACATTGTGGTGACCAAAGCTGAAAGAGTTGAGAGAACAAATAGAGTAAGATATCCATTTGTTGGTGAAGTTTTTTTTTACCCCCTCACAAAAGTCAGGCTGCTTTTCCACAGAATGGAAATAAAATCACCTGAATAGTTGTAAAACTCATGGCGTTGGGAAAACTTAACCAGCCTTTGGTCTTGAAATGAGCTTTCAATCTGAACTGATACGCTCGGGAGTCCGTGTTGATTCTTAAAACGGTTCTTCCAAGTTTGGTCCTTCAACAGTTCCAGGGGTCTATCTGTCCATTTTGCAGTGGTCTCCTTCATAACCTCCCAAAAGCAGAAAAATAAAATAAGTAAGATTCTCCCCTAGCTAAATAGTACAGAAGAAGGCATAGGTTATGCTTTTCCTTTTGAGTCATTTTTCAAGAGAGGGGGGGGGGATGCAAAGAATAGTCCAAACTTCCTTAGATACTTACCAGCTGGGTCCACTGCCTGGGGATGATGGGTGTTTTAGTCCACCCTCTTCACCCAAAGCTGACCTAAACTCCAGACCGAAGTAGCAGCCGACTGCTTGAGCCTAGAAAGCAAATCCAACGATATTTTTTTTTATGGAGAGCAGGGATCTGGAGAGATCTGGAGAACTGAAGAAAAAAGTATTAACAGAGCTAGAAGGGACCATGGAGGTCTTCTAGTCCAGCCCCCTCTGCTGAAGCAGGAGATTCCTATACCATTTGTTCAATCTTTTCTTAAAAACCTCCAGTGATGAAGCACCCACGACGTCCGAAGGCACTTGAAAAATTCTGGAGATCTTTTTTCTGGGCCAATAATAGATTCCACAGCCTGAAAAATATTTTTTTCTAGATCCCAGGCCCCTTGCTCAGCATAAGAGTTGCAGAGATACGGAGCTCCATTTGTGCTGGAAAAGAAGCAAGCCATGAATAGTCCATCTAAAAGACTCGGAGAACTTGAAGTATCCCTGTTGTCTTCTGGTCTCCTCCTTTACCACTCAAAACCACCCTGTCTTGAGACCCAGCATGCCAAGCCAAATCCTCTTCCGTTGTCCGTGCATGCTTTCTCTAACCATGGCTTTGTGCTCAGAGGTGCCACCAGCCCAAGGTCATGGTGCAAACCTTCCGGCTGGAAGGGAAGATGGAAGTGCAGGCATCGCAAGTGGTCGCCATCACGAAGTGAAGTATTGAGCCAGGCGAAGGAGAAAGATGGAGAAGACTTGGAGTGGGAGTTTCAAAAATGGGACCCCATAATGCAAATTCCGTTTAAAGAAGGATAATATGATAGCAATATGCCAGTATTTGAGGGGCTGCCCCCCAAAAAAGGTGTGTGTGTGGGGGGGGGGGGGTCAATTTATTTTCCAAAACACCAGAAGGCAAGACAAGAATCAATGGATGGGAAAAAAAACAACCTCGAACGAAGTAGAAATTTCCTGAATATGAGAACAATTAACTAGTGGAACAACTTGACTCCAGAAGTCGTGGCTGCTCCCTCACTGGAGGCTTTTAAGAAGAGCCACTTGTCTGAAACGGCGTAGTCTCCTGCTTGAGCTGGGGGCTGGACTAGAAGACCTCTAAGGTCCCTTCCAACTCTGTCATTCTTTTTTTTTTTTTTTACTATTTTTTTTTATTAAACACCAACTCTGTTAATTCTGTTATGCCTAAAGTCTCCTGGGAAATTTCATTGCTTCAGTTTTCCCCCCATAGTGGTCTTTCTTGCCTCTGCTGTATGGCGTTGAAGTTCTCTTCCTAAGAGATGCTGCTACATCCGAGGCAGGAAGCAGTTGCCATGGGAACCTCTTCCCAGGTGATGCCTCAGAAGGTGTTTTTTTTTTTTTTTTTCCTCCCTCCATTCCCGTAGCTGTGAGTCAGAGGCTGCCTACCAAGTTACACATCAACAGTGATCTTTGGACTCTTGTTTCCTCCGTTGGTCAGTTGCCGGGGTGACTCTACAGGGAGGGTTGGAGAAAAGGCTCCGTAAGATCTTGTCTCTCTTCACCGTTGAACCTTCTTGGAAGAAGGAAAGAAGCTTTGCTCTTTATCCCCAACATCTGTAGGGAGGATGGAAGGTTTTATTTGAGGTGGCAGTTAGGGAGGGAGCTAGGAAGGATTTAAAAACACGGCAACATCAGGAAGAAGTCATAATTATTTTATGACTTAGTTATTTTTGCCAGGAGGCCTGAGTTCTTCTCCTGTCTAGTTTTGGAAGAGGAGATTGGAGCAATCGAGGAATTTCCTGAGCTGCTGGGTTGATGCCCTTCAAGAGTTGGGATCTTCGGTCTAATCGAATCTTCTGTTTTCTTTCAGACAGAGGAGGTTGACACCTCAGAACCCGTGGGAATGGCGGCAGGTCAGTGAATTTTCTCTCTTTCTCAATTTTGGTGGATCTTGATTGATCTTTCTGGTCAATCAAGCCAACATTTGTAGTTATTCTCTTTTGATCTTCACCTACCAGCACCTCTTGATGATGTTCCAACTTCTGGGCCTCCCAAGATGCTCCATTCTCCCCCCACCCTCAATCTTTTTTCCAAATCCCCCCCCCCCCGCAGGAGTGAAAATTTGTCCAGTTTATCATCTGATCTATTCTTCCAGAAAACAGCAAAACCCGCTCGGGCAGGGGTAGGGAAACTTGACTCTTTTATCCCTTATGGACTTCAACTCCCAGAATTCTTGAGTGAACCATAAAAGGTTCCCCATCCCTGGCCTGCTGGTTTTTCACTTGTGGGGGAAATCAATTTTTGACTTGAATGGGACTGTTTAATTATACAAATGTAGGACATACATAATAATGACATATATAATAATATACATTTGTATATTAAACAGTCCCATTCAAGGAACAGGATAACATAATCAGAGTTGGAAGGGACCTTGTAGGTCATCTAGTCCAACCCCCCACCCAAGCGGGAGACCCTACACCATTGCTGACAGAGGGCAGTCCAGTCTCTTCTTGAAAGCCTCCAGAGATGAAGCTCCCACCACTTCCGCGGACAACTTCTGTTCCACAGGTTGATTGTTCTCACTGTCAGAAAGTTTCTCCTTATTTCCAGGTTGAATCTCTTCTTGTTCAGTTTCCATTGATTATTCCTTGTTTTGATTTCCCTCACAACTGAAAAACCAGTAGGCCAGGGATGAGGAACCTTTTATGGCTCACTCAGGAACTCTGGGAGTTGAAGTCCATAAGTGATAAAAGAGCCATGTTTCCCTGCTCTAGGGCATGTTGACTACCATTGGTTGGACAGTTTCTAAGTTGAGGCCTTATATTGTGGTCCTTCTCTGGTCTGAAATTTGCAAGTTGATCCAACATTACAAGGATGTCCCAAAGGTGCTTTTTTCAACAGGCCATTATGGGGCTTTGTTCTTCCTTGAAGATATTTCGCTTCTCACCCAAGAAGCTTCTTCAGCTCTCCAGAAGGCAACTGGACTTTGTTTTTTCTTGAAGAGGTTTCGCTTCTCATCCAAGAAGCTTCTTCAGTTCCTCAGAAGGCAACCGGGCTTTTCTTGAAGAGGTTTCACTTCTCACCCAAGAAGCTTCCTCAGTTCTAACCTGAACTGTTCAGATGCAGTCAGGAGTTCACTCAGAACTGAAAAAGCTTCTTGGATGGGAAGTGAAATGTCTTCAAGGAAAAATAAAGCCCAGTGGCCTCTTGGAAAAGCACTTTTGGGATGACCTGGATGACTGAGAATCTTCACACACATCAAACAACACAATGCATTTCTTTGGCATTAGTGCCAATCCAGTGCATTGATGTCCCAGGTAGGTGAGTTTTTTTTGCCTGTGGTAAACTCTTCTGAAGTCAATTTGTGAAGTTGGCTTGAGAGATTCACAACACACCAGATATTTGTCTGCAGAACTGAGTTTGGTCTGGATGGTGACCTTTCTCCACGACTTAATACCCAAGATATAATTGGGGCCGATATGTTGGAGTTAAAAGATTGACTTTATAGTTGAGTTACAACATCTACAGGCTGAGTTTCCTCTGGAACAGAGTTGCTAAAAGAAAGGGAAGAAAGGATAGACAAAAACCTGCCATTCAGACATTCGGACTAGACACCAGACTCCCAGATGGTCCTGGCCTTCATCATTTCCTTACTACTCTTTTCCTCAGCTCTGCAAGGATGTAATTCTTGAAGGATGTAATTAAAGGTTGTCTGTGAAACCTGAAACGGGTGTGGTTTTGATTTTTAGCTCTCCCGCTTGGCAGCCTATACATTTTCAGCCAGGTCTGGAAAAGTTTCCAGGCTCCTGAGAAGCCTCATTCAAAGAAACAGTAGCAAAATGAAGGCACCTTCTCCGTTTTGTACTCCCATGTTTGCAGCCCACAGAAATCGTGACAGGTGGGGGCTTCACGTCTTTTGGAGAGAGAGAGAGAGAGAGAGAGAGAGGGAGAGAGGGAGAGAGAGAGAGAGAGAGAGAGAGAGAGAGAGAGAGAGAGAGAGAGAGAGAGAGAGAGAGAGAGAGAGAGAGAGATGAGAGCGGGGGGTTAGAAGATAGAAGACAGATGATATATGATATTGGTGATTGGATAGATAGATAGATAGATAGATAGATAGATAGATAGATAGATAGATAAGAGATAGATGAGAGAGAGAGAGAGAGAGAGGTTAAAAGATAGAAGAAAGATGATATATGATATAGATAATTGGATAGATAGATAATAGATGATAGATAGATAGATAGATAGATAGATAGATAGATAGATAGATAGATAAGAGATAGATGAGAGAGAGAGAGAGACAGAGGTTAAAAGATAGAAGAAAGATGATATATGATATAGATAATTGGATAGATAGATAATAGATGATAGATATAGATAGATAGATAGATAGATAGATAGATAGATAGATAGATAGATAGATAGATAGATATAGATAGATAGATAGATAGATAGATAGATAGATAGATAGATAGATAGATAGAGACAGATGATAGAAGAGAAGATACATACATACATACATGATATAGATGATTGGATAGATATAGATGTTACATTAGAGACAGACAGAGATGAAGAAGAGATGATATATGATATAGATGATTGGATAGATAGATAATAGACAATAGATAGGGATAGATGATATAGATGATAGATATATAGTTAGGTAGGTAGGTAAATAGATAGAGGGGGGATGAGGGGGGAATCCTTTTTCAAACGAGTTCACAAACCGAGGTGGCTGTCTTCTGTAAGCAACCAAGAACTGACTTCACCATCAAATCCTAACAGGTTTTTCTCCCCCTTTTTTTTTTCCTTGCAGAAAAATTGAAAAACCACAAAATCATCTTCGTGGTGGGTAAGTCTTAAGCCATCGCAAAGTATTTCTTTTGACTCCCACCCCTCTCCCCCCAAAAAAGCTTGTAAGGACTTTTCAACAGGGTTCTAAGGTGGGCCTGGATTTCTCTTGTCAAATTGGCGCTAGAAAGCGATGGGGTTTGGGTGGAGGAGAAGGAGGGGAGGAAGAGGAGGAGGACTGTGGGGCCCTTGATGCTCCCTGGGCTTGGTAGTTTTCTTTCGGACATTTCATGACCCTAACTAGGTAACATCATCAGTGCTAGTGTACTGCAGTACTACTGGTAGCGCTGATGATCATACCTAGTGGGTAATGAAACATTTGCAAGAAAACAACCACACTCAGGGAGCACCGAAGACCCCACAGTCCTTCTCCTCCTCCTTTACCCAAACCCCACTCCCTTCTAGCACTGATGATGGTACCTAGTTGGGTCATGAAATGTCTGCAAGAAAACCACCAAGCTCAGAGAGCGCCAAAGACCTCCTCATTTCAACCCTGAGCTACAAATATTCTCCTGTCCTGATCATTTTTAGTCCCTAATTCTGTGCCTGATTGCTCTATGCCCTCTGCAGGAGGACCAGGTTCTGGAAAAGGAACGCAGTGCGAGAAGATTGTCCAAAAATATGGCTACACCCACTTGTCCACCGGTGATCTCCTACGAGAAGAAGTCAGCTCCGGCTCGGACAGGGGGAAGAAGCTTTCGGCCATCATGGAGAAAGGAGAGTTGGTCCCTCTGGTGAGTTAGATAAAAGACCTTCTAGATGTTCCTTAACCTTGGAAATCTTCCGTGCTGTTGGCTTCCTTCAACTCCTAAGCTGTCCATAATTCAAAGCCAAGTGAATAGACATCCACACCGCCCCACAATCACGGCACTCTACATTACAGGCAGTCTTTGACTTCCAACAACCTACTGGCCATTCCAAGTTACAACGGCACTGGGGGGAAAAAATGACTTAATGTTCTGACCAAGGCTTCCTAAGACACGCTTAATTAAAACAACTCTTGTTTTATTTCAGTGCTAGGAATTATGTTCATTCCCAGCCCGTAATGAGTCCCAAATTGTCTCTCGAGATAAGCACCCACCTTGAACACCTTTGAATGGCTGCCAACAACCAGAGTGCCAAAAGAACTGTAAAAAGCCAACCAAAGTACAAAGTCCACACAGAGCTTCAAGGTTGAATCTGAACCGAACGAATGACTTTGCTTCCTGCAAAGGTTTCTCCACCTTTGCCTGCCCTTTATCCCTTATGGGAGGGGCAATCACCTCCAAGACTTACTCCCGAGTTGCCACTTTTGTTTCAGCTGCTCTTATCTTCTAGCAGCTCTGTGCATACCCACACTGGGAACAGGCTCCCCTTGTTCCTTTGTCTCGCTGCTGCCAGACTCCAGAGGCTCCGGAGGCAGCACCCCACTCCCAGATGGTCCTGGCCTCATCTCTGCATTGTCTGAGTCCTCCCCAGACCCCCGGACTGGTCCCCGTTCTTCCCCACTGTCTGATTCCACTGCCATCTGCACAGGCTGCTGGCGAAACCACAACACTTATGGTTGTTTTAAACACAATTGTTGCGGCATCCCCGCGATCAAAATTCAGAGGCTTGGAACAGATTCATATTTACAATGGTTGCAGTGGGGGGGGGGGGTCATGTGATTCCCCCCCCCTTTTGTGTCCTTCTGACCAGCAAAGGAAATCCAGATTTGCTTAAACAACCTGGTTACTAACTTATCAACTCCCTTCACAACAGAGGTGAGAAAGGTGGTTAAAAACAGGGCAAAATTTCACTTGATGGACGTCTTGCTGAGCAACAGAAAATATGGGGCTCTATTGTTTGCACCTTGAGGATTGATTGATGTGTAAATAAAATCAAGAAAGTCACGTCCACAGTGAAGGAAGGTAGAATATCAGTAAATCATGGAAGAGATGGAGGAAGGGTTAGAAATATCCCATCCGTGGGGAACTCAATGCCATCCAAGCTCCTTTCCCAGTTGTGTGAATCCAGAGCTCTGGAATTCTCCCTCTCCAAACTTTACAAAATTGCTCCTTACTCCGATCTCTGCGTCCGCCAGGACACTGTCCTTGACATGCTGAGGGACGCCATGTTGGCCAAAGCAGACCAGTCCAAGGGCTACCTGATTGACGGTTATCCCCGGGAGGTGAACCAAGGTGTGGAATTTGAGAAGAAGGTAAGAACATGGTGGAGAATCAATCTCTCTCCCTATTTCTCTTTCCTCTTCCTCTCTCTCTCTTACCTCTTCCTCTCACACACACACCTCTTCCTCTCTCTCTCTCCTCTTCCTCTCTCCTCTTCCTCTCTCTCTCTTCTTCCTCTGTCTCTCTCTCCTCTCTCTTTCTCTCTCCTCTTCCTCTCTCTTCATCTCTCCTCTTCCTCTCTCTCTCTCCTCTCTCTTCCTCTCCATCTTTCTCTCTTCTCTTCCTCTCTCTCTCTCTTCTTCCTGTCTCTCTCTCCTCTCTCTTTCTCTCCTCTCTTCCTCCGTCTCTCTCTTTCTCTCTTCTCTTCCTCTCTCTCTCCTCTTCCTCTCTCTCTCCTCTCTCTCCCTCTCTCCTCTTCCTCTCTCTCTCTTCTCTTTTCCTCTCCATCTTTCTCTCTTCTCTTCCTCTCTCTCTCTCTCCTCTTCCTCTCTTTCTCCTCTCCCTCTCTCTTCATCTCTCACACAAACACCTCTTTCTCTCTCTCTCTCTTCTTCCCCCTCTCTCCTCTTCCTCTCTTTCCCTCTCCTCTCTTTCTCTCCTCTTCCTCTCTCTCTTCTTCCTGTCTCTCTGTCCTCTCTTCTTCGTCTCTCTTTCTCTCTCACTTCTTCCTCTCTCTATCTCCTCTTCCTCTCTTTACTCTTCCTGTCTCTCTCCTCTCTCCCTCTCTCCTCTTCCTGTCTCTCTCCTCTCTCTTCCTCTCTCCTCTTCCTCTCTCTCTCTTCTTCCTGTCTCTCTCTCCTCTCCGTCTCTCTCTTTCTTTCTTCTCTTCCTCTCTCTTTCTCTCCTTTTCCTCTCTCTCCTCTCTCTCTCCTCTCTTCCTCTCTCCTCTTTGTCTTTCACTTCTCTTCCTCTCTCTCTCTCTCCTCTTCCTCTTTCTTCTCTCTCCCTCTCTCCTCTTCCTCTCTCACACCTCTTCCTCTCTCACACAAACACCTCTTTCTCTCTCTCTCTCTCCTCTTCCTCTCTCTCTCCCTCTCCTCCTCTCTCTCCCTCTTCTTCCTCTGTCTCTCTCTCTTCCTCTCTCCCTCTCTCCTCGTCCTCCCTCTCTTTCTCACCTCTTCCTCTCTCTCTCTCCTCTTCTCTTTCTCTCCTCTTCCTCCCTCTCTCTCTCAGAAAATTACTACCTGGGTGTGCAGGTGGATTTGCATGGCAAGTTTGAGCATAAAGACCAAATTGGCGGTTTGGCAAGATCCAAGGTTTAAGTTTGATTTCCGGCATCTTCAGAAGAAAAGTCTGTAGAGATTCTCTGTCATCCAAGTTGTGGTTGTCCCAAAAGTACTTTTTTTTGTTCAGGAGGTAACGGGACTTTCTTCGTTTTTCTTTGAAGACGTTTCTCTCCTCATCCAATAAGTTTCTTCAGCTCTGCCCGAATGGTGGTGGGGAATTGAAGGGTTTATATTCCTTGCAGAAAGAAATATATCTATATATATAAAAAAGCCACAAGAGGGCAGTGCAATCTTTTCTCACAATCTTCTGCTTGGTGGCCGAGAACATGGATTCGGGTTTTAGCAACTAACTAGGGCGGGCTGTTGTTTGGCTCAATCTGGTTCAGTTTTGTTGAATGAGTTTGTGGCTTTCATTTTGATTTTGCCATCTCCCCGTTATTGATCAATGAACAGAAAGCGCCAGGTGAAATTTGCCACAATGTGAAGGAGGGTTTAGAGAATTGCAAACTTGGTTTTCTCCTCCTCCTCCTCTTTTTCCTTCTCATCTCCTCCTCCCCTTTTCATCTTCTTCTCCTCCTTCTTTTATCTCCTCCTTTCTCCTTCTTTATCTTCTCTTGCTCCCTTTTTATATACTTTTCACCTCTTCTCCTTATCTGTCTTCTTAACCTTATCCTCCTCTTCTTTTTCTCCTCCTCCTCTTCCTCCTCCTCTATCTTCTTATTTCCTTCTCCTTCTCTCTCTTTCCCATCTATCTCCTCTCCCCTTTGATCTATTTTTCATCTTCTTCTCCTCTCCCTTCTCCATCTATCTTTTCATCTCTTTTCCTTACTTACCCTCCTTCTCTTTTCTCATCCTCCTTTCTTTCTTCTCCTTTTTCCCATCTTCTCCTCCTCCACCTTTTATCTACTTTTCTTCTCCTTTTCCTTCTCCTCCTTCTGATCTATCTTTTCATCTGTCTTCTCCTTAACCTTTTCCTCCCCCTTTTCCTCCCTTCTCCCCACTTCTTCCTCTCCTCCTCACCTTGACTTTTCCTTGAACTTTCCGGAGCAGATCACTGCCCCCACCCTCCTGCTATACGTGGACGCTGGGAAGGACACCATGGTGAAACGGCTGCTGAAGCGAGGCGAAACCAGCGGGCGGGTGGATGACAACGAGGAGACCATAAAGAAGCGTTTGGAGACCTACTACAAGGCCACCGAGCCCGTCATTGCCTACTACGAGAAGAAGGGAATTGTCCGCAAGGTGGGTCAGGGGGATGGAAATATCTCACCTGAATTTACACCTTTTGTCTGAAATGGACAATGTGTTTGGGATCCAGACAGAGGGAGTTATTTCAGCCACATCAAAACTACGGGCTGAGCCGTTTGTACCTTCCTCCCTTCCTTTCCTTTCCTTCCCTCCCTCTCTCCCCTCTTCTGTCCTTCCCCTTCCTTTCTTCCTTCCCTCCTCCTCTCTCTCTTTCCTTCCCTCCCTCTCCTTTCTTTTCCTTCCTTCCTCATTCCCTCCCCCTTCTCTCCTTCCCCTTCCTTTCTTCCTTCCCTCCTCCTCTCTCTCTTTCCTTCCTTCCTTCCCCTTCCTTGTTTCCTTCCCTCCCTCTCCTTCCTTTTCCTTCCTTCCTCATTCCCTCCCTTCTGTCCTTCCCCTTCCTTTCTTCCTTCCCTCCTCTCGTTTCATTCCCTCTCCTTCCTTCCTTCCTCCCCTCCCTCCTTCCTCCCTTCCCTTGCTTTCTTCCTCATTCCCTCTGTCCCTTCTCTTCCTCACCTCCCTTTCTTGCTTCCTCCCCTCCCCTCCGTTTCCTCCCCTCCCTCTCCCCTCTCTCTCCTTCCTTGCTTTCTTCCTCCCTCCCTCCCCTTCCTCCCTTCCCTCATCCCCCTGTACACTTAAGCAGCAGGTCAGTCTCTGCAGGGAATCTTACCTAGAGTATTTTGAACCCACCGAGCTATCCCAAAGAAAGGACACCCATTCTCCTGAGTTGTGAGGATGGGCCACAGTCATTCATTATTCTCAGGGACGTCTCTCCAGGTCTTATCCTGCTCGGCATAGCCAGGCGCTGACTAATTGGCTGCCAGCGGAGGGAAGAAATCCACGCCAACATTGGGAGGATTTCGAAGAGAAGCAAGAGGGGAAATGGGACTTGGGTGGGGAGGAAGCAATTCCCAAGATGTGAAGGGTTGACCTTGTGGTGGGACCAAGATTTGAAGATGGATCCTCCCCTGTGAAACAGAGTTGGGGGTGGGAGGTCTTATCTTCAGGCCTAGATATTTTGAGCTTTGCCCATCCTCCTAAACCATGGGATATTTTGACGTTGCTTTTGTGGAATGAAGACACGTTGAGTGTGCTCAACAGCGAAGGCCAAAGCATGGTTTGAAGGCATCAAGCTTGGCTTCCACCTGATGGCTTAGGACGGGGGTTCTTCAAACTTGACAGCTTTAAGACTTGTGGACCTCAACTCCCAGAATTCCTCCTCCAGTCGGGTTAGCTCAGGAATTCTGGGAGTTGAAGCCCACAAGTCTGAAAACCTGCCAAGGTTGAAGAGCCTTGGCTTAGGAAGCTGTAGGAACCTGGGCACCAAGATGGCCAGGGAGAAGGTAGGATCCTCCAAAGTAGATCAGATGGGTCTTCTTGTGAGCCTCCCATTCTGTCTTGGAAAACTGGTGGATCTCTCTCTCTCTCTCCAACATTCAGCCTGGCTAGGATCCCTTCAAGAAGGGGTGATCTCTGGCCTCCATAGTGGTGGGGGAGGGAGGATGGACAGCGACAATGCTTGGGCGTTGTCTCAAAAGAAGGCAACTTCAGGAGTCTCCTCCTGAGCCCTGTGGCTTTCTCCCCGTCTTTCAGATCAACGCAGAAGGCACGGTCGATGAGGTCTTCAAGCAAGTCTGCACTCATCTGGATGTCCTCAAGTAAACTCCACCCCCACCCCCACCCCGAGGAGCTTCCTCCTCTCCTCCCTCCCACCCCAAGACTCTGATCTGTGTAGATGTGCCCCCCTCCCCGCCGTCCTGCCTCTCTTTTCATCTCCAAAGACGGCTGTGGAGGAAGTGGCTTCATCCTGTTTTCGTGGACAGAGAGGCCCATGGAGGAAATTTCAAGGACAATGCACTCGGCTTCCTTAAACCTCTCTCTCTCTCTCTCTCTCTCTCAGAGTAAATCTGGATTTCGTGAGATGAGATGTTTTCATCTTTTGCTTTGTTCTGTTTTTTTTGTTTTTTGTTTTTTTGTTTTTAAAGGAATTTTTTTTCACCCTCCAACGTTGGGTGAGGACAATCTGTGGTCCTTCCTGAACTCCTCTGGGGTGGACTGCAGATCCCATCCTCCTCAAATCAGTACTCCCCAAACCTTAAGGGGATCTTGAATCCAGCCAAGGTCTGCAGGAAGGGGAAGACGGGCTGGAGATTGATGGGTCTTGTAGTCTGAATCCCTGGAGCACTTCCCATCTGGATAGGAATAATTCAGAAGGAGCTTTTCGAGGCTTTGGAACCACTTTTTGGATCTGCGGAGGTTAAAATTCTTGAACAGGCGGATAAATGTCTTTCCTTTAGAAGGAAGCTAACCTGTAAAGCTAATTCTTTAGAAGCTTCATTTCTACCTGGCCAACTTTCCAAGGAACAAATTCTTTTAAGTCCTTCCTGTATTTCTTGCTATGGTCTCAGAAGTGGCAAAAAGGTGGAAAAACAAACAAACAGCTTTTTCTCCATGAGAGAGAGAGAGAGAAAAAAGGAGTTTGTACCTCTCCATTTGCCCATTCCCTCCGGGCTGTTAATGGAGACGCTCCCCAAATCTTGACAGACTAGATCTCTGGAGGCGATCTACTTGGAAGGAAAAAGAAAAGAGGAGATTTTATCCAACCTCCGAGCTCCCTTCTGCATTATAAGCCAGTTTCAACCATCCCAGGAAGGA